>JADLZL010004454.1:0-215722 GCA_015844335.1 Chrysopogon serrulatus | reverse complement strand
TGAACTAGCATGCATATACAGTATATGTATATCACTCATACGTTAAAGTCAAAACGTTGACCAAGTGATAAGGCTAGGATTACTCACACATCATCTCGGCACGATCCCTTTGGCCCCTTCCGCGGCGGGCCGGCCGGGGGTACGTCGACGACCTACAGCCCGCCGGCGGCCAGCCGGCCTCACGTGACCAGCATGTGCCTGTTGGAATCGAATAACAGAAGATGGGTTTATAGTAACTTGGTTTGTCGGGGCGATGGCGATGCTGCGATACTATCTGTCGAGCTGTTGCTTATCATCAGCGAGCTTCTTCTTATCAACGCGTCCAATAGGCGACCGTACCGCCAGTTCATCTCTAATCGATCATTCTGTCCGCCACGGAATTCAACCCGTTTTGATAATAGCAGCCTAGCAGATGGGGTGTCAGAGCTGACTTCGATGATACGGCCGGCCGAAACTGCAGATCAGAATCTTCCATACTCTTGCGGCCGGCATGTCGATGGTCATGCGCCCATGTTACGTTCATGAATAAACAAGAACCCCCGGCCCAGACTGAGCTAGAAATAAAGAACACTCGACCAGAAACGCACCCAAGCACCGCCTTTGCAAGGCCGATCTGAATCTGATCGATCGATATGCATGCATGCGCAGCGCAACTGTCGCTGCGCGCGCTCATGTGCCGTCGTGCAGCCGTCGATCTCGATCTCGCTTGGATTCAGGGGGTCAGCTATTGCTCGTTCGTCAGCTCTCAGCTTGATCCAACTCGAACCCTTCCTAGCTAGTACTAGTATTTAAGAACCGATCCCCACCAGCCGGGTGCATGGGCGGCCAGTGATTTGTAGGAAGTGATCAGATCCAAGACCACACTAAATTTCGTCGTCGGCGCGTACAGTACAGTCGTGCACTGCATCCTACTGTACTGCGCGCGAGAGACGCAACGCAAAGGGTTAATGAGGGTGTGGCAGTAATGGAGACACCCAAACCTCTGGCCGTGTTCCTTGCGGTGGTCGCGCTGCTGGCGCCTGCCGCGCCGGCCGTCGACGCGTGGTCCAGGGGCACCGCCACTTTCTATGGCGGCGGCGACGCCTCAGGCACAATGGGTACGTAGATTTCTCTGCATGTCATGTCGATCGCGCTCCAGTTCTCATCCAGAATCTGAACTTCCACATGATCGATCCATCAGGCGGGGCGTGCGGGTACGGCAACCTGTACGCGACGGGTTACGGCCAGTACACGGCGGCGCTGAGCCAGGTGCTGTACAACGACGGGGCGTCGTGCGGGCAGTGCTACCAGATCTCCTGTGACTCGCAGACGGACGGTCGGTGGTGCCGGCCGGGCGCCGGCCCCGTGACCGTCACGGCCACCAACCTGTGCCCGCCCAACTACGCCTACTCCGGCGGCAACGGCGGCTGGTGCAATCCGCCACGGGCGCACTTCGACATGTCGCAGCCGGCGTGGCTCCAGATCGGCATCTATCAGGGCGGCATCATCCCGGTGCTGTACCAGCGCGTGCCGTGCGTGAAGCAGGGCGGCGTGCGCTTCACCATCACCGGATTCAACCACTACGAGCTGGTGCTCATCTCCAACGTCGCCGGAAGCGGCTCGGTGGCCAGCGCCTGGGTCCAGGGCTCCAACACCAACCGGGTGCCCATGAGCAGGAACTGGGGCGCCAACTGGCAGTCGCTTGCGGGGATCGCTGGCCAGCAGCTCACCTTCGGCGTTACGTCCACCGGCGGACAGACCATCGTCTTCCCGAACGTTGTGCCGCCGAATTGGGTGTTTGGCATGTCATTCATCAGCAACTTACAGTTCTCCTACTGACTACATACAGGTATATATATATATATATATATATATATATATATATATATATATATATAACGCGCCCGCTTTGCTACTAAGCCTAGGATCGGAGCGACCAGCCTGTCTCTTTGGATAGCATCAGTAGACAGTTACGTAGCTTGGAGAGAGCTCTCTGGCATTGCCTATAGCATTATGCATGCATGCATGCTGTGCAAATTAAATCTCTTCCTTCAGTTTGTATGTGTAACTTAATTGGTTTTGCATTGGCACTCGAACTTATTTTGGCTGGTTTGGGTTTATTCTCACTCACAAACGAATAAGCCAAAACGCCAAGCGAACAAAGCTAGTCTCCATGTGTGCAAATTATATCTCTTCCTTCAATTTGTATGTGTAACTTAATTGGTTTTGCATTGGCACTCGAACTTATTTTGGCTGTGCATTGGCAGTAATTAAGATTTTAGTCTCCATGACGGGCTAGCGGCTTGCTAGCTCTTTACAACCCCGGCCCTGCCCTGATTACAGAATGTAAGGTGTTTCCTATATTTGATTGAAAAATATTAAGAGTGTGTGATAAGTTGCGCACCAACCGTTCCGGACTGGATGCATGTGCGAAATTAACTATAGAGTACTTACATGAGTCAGAATCTGATGACACCCGGAACCCTACATGCCTAGGGGCTGCAGTTGGGCCGGTTCGGACTGACGGAACAAGACCGATCACGCGAGGGTTATTATATATGGGCGTGCACGATCAAGGAACAGTGTATATTTATTGTGGTGATTGTACGCATATGTCTGCTATCAAGTATGATTTGCAAAAGAAAATTCAAGTTACGATGGCATGGCCATTGCTACTATCTATCATATCCCAAATCATAAAGTACCTTTCATTGGGGTTCAAGACTTGTTATATGGTTTCCTGAGACATCACAAAAGGATTTGGTTTGCACTACTACAGAAAACTTAACGATGGCGGTCAAATTTGATTAACCGTGGCGGTTTTCTCAACCACCACCAAAAAAGGTCATGGTTAATAATGATTAATTTTGGCGGTTGGGTCCACAGTTAATCAAACTAAAAAAACAAAAAAAGCCCAAACGGCCTGCATCTGGGCCTGGCGCCACCCTAGATCTAGGCACGCCACGTTGATCTGCCGCCGCCGCTAGGGCTGCGCAGCCGCTGCCCCCTGTCGGTCACGCCGTAAGTTGCGCTTGTGCATGCTGGAGCCGCCTCCACGCCCGGATCTACGCCACCTTGCCCAGGATCGCGCCGCCCACCCGTCGAAGAGGACAGAGGTCAATCGCCGAGCGAGGCCGACCGTGACCGCCGACGCCACGCCCGCGCCGCTCCCTACCGAGGCAACCCATCCCTCACAGGCAGCCGCTCCACGCGAGGCCATCCCGCCACTCACCCGCTCCTCGCCGAGGCCGCCCAAGGCCTCGCACGAGCAAGGTCACACCGCCGCCCGCTCGCTCCCGAGGCCATGCCAGCTGCCCGCCCTCTCCTCGCGGGGACGGGTCGCCTTGGCCGAGGCCGCGCCATCGCCACCCGCACGCCCGTCGTGCCACAGGCCACCCGCGGCCAGTATGCCACCGCATCGCGTCTTCTTCTATGGAGAGGGAGTGAGAGGGAGGGAGGACAAGAGGAGACATAGTTGGGCTGAGAAGAGAAAAGAGTGTGGAGAAAGATGACGGCTGAGAAAACCCTATGTTCCTATATTTATACGAGTGGTGGCTAACGGGCCTCAGGTGGGCCTATTGGGCTCAGCCTTATTAATGTAAATATATTTTAGGTGGTGTTTGCTTTTTAACCGTGGTGGTTAGTACTGACCGTCATGGTAAAGAAAAAGCGACCGTCATAGTAAATTCCAGGTATTTTAGTGAGACGGTTGGATTTTTGACCACCACGGTTAATAAAAAGGTACACTACTACAGAAAACTTAACCGAGGCGGTTTTTTAGGTTAACTGAGGCGGTTTTTCTAACCGCCTCGAACATAAGATCACAGTTAATCGTAGCCTTAACCGAGCCATGAGCCATGAACATAATTGTCGGGCCACCCATGGCGAGCCTTGAGCATCAGCATCAGAAGGTTTAAATGTAACACTGTCCAATGCTTCGGACAATCATTATACAGGGGATCTATTGCCACCTGCTTCATCTCCCTAAAGTTCTCTAGCCACTTAGGATTTCCAAACAAGACGTCATCGTGGTCTTGGCAGTTAGCGATTCTATCGAAGAGGTCCACATCTTTGGGGTCCAACACCTCCGCCGGATTACCACCATCATCATCTGCAGTGTCCTCTGCTTGTAGCAGATCTTCAATCATGATGTAATCACGATGCACATCATTGTCTACGCCGGCTGATGCTTTGGCTGCTGATACTTCAGGTTGTTCTCTATTACCTCCATCAATCACCGCCTCTGCCGTTGTCGTTGATGACTTGTTTCTTCTAGATGAGCAAGTGGTGGCACTCGGATCTGCTTCACCGTGATACCTCTAGACCTTATAATCCTTGATGAAACCAAACCGCACCAAGTGAGATTGCACCACGCTCTCGCCATGTGCCAACAAATTCTTACAGCTATTGCACGGACAAATTATGAGATCCTGACCTACACTCAGACGATGCTTTGTCGCCGCAGGAATGAACTTTCTATTCACATGATCCAGGAACGATGGCTCCAGCCTCGATCCCTTGTACATCCAATCCTTGGCCATCTGCAACCTTGCACACGCACCATAAACATGTATAAGCATAGCAGTTCAAGAAAAATGCATCTATCTAGATCTAGATCTAGAGAAAAGAGAGAAAGAGAGGAAAAGAGAGAAAAAGAGAGAAAAAGAGAGGAAAAGGAGGGTTGGAGAGTAAGAATCAACCTCTTGCGGTGCCACCTTCCACAAATTCAGGGGCAAAACTTTTTCCCCTAGGAGATGCTCCTCCACTTAGATCTAGATCTAGGTGTAGGGAAAAGAGAGGAGAAGAGAGGAAGAGAGAAGAAAAGGAGGGTTGGAGGGTAAGAACTAAGCTTTTGTGATGCCCCTTTGCCTATTCCAAGTGCAAAACTTCCTCCCTAGAAAATGGACAATTTTTGCGGTTTTGGAGCTCAAACCCCGCAAAAATAGAGGAGATGCCGTGGGGAAGAAGAATGAGGTTGCTGGTTATATAGAGCAGAGTTAACCGAGGCAAAGCGTTATTGTAAGAAAACTGCCTCTGTTAATAGCCTATTAACCGAGACAGTTTGATTTTACTACAAATGCCTCGGTTAATATGTTAACCGAGGCGGTTTACATAATCAACCGCCTCGGTTAATTTATATTAACCGAGGCGGTTTTCTTACACTAACCGCCTTGGTTAATGTATTAACGGAGGCGGTTGTCCAGTTAATAGGTATTAACAGAGGCGGTTTTTTTATGACAACCGCCTCTCAAGTAATGTATTAACCGAGGTGGTTGCTGCACCGGCGGCGTTGCCTTGGTTGGAATCGATTAACCGAGGTGGTTATCTGCTAAAACCGCCTCCAAGACCAATTTTGAAGTATCTTGCAAAATCTTTTGTGTAGTAGTGGTAGTACCTCATAAAATTATTTATGTACTAGTGTTGAATAAATCCAAGTGTACATATTCACATGGGTTTAATCTAGTGATTAGTGGGTACTGACACACCTACACAAAAATTAAAAGAACATTGATTAAAGCTTGTTCATCATATTTGCACCCTCACGATAAAAATCTAGTACTCCTCTTTAGATTTACTCTAGCTCTACCCTTGCCTTCTCATATGGTCAAGGTTATATATATTGGTTTGAACTACATCCATTGATACAATTTTTTTGTGCAAAGTGCCGGCCTCCTGCCCCCCGCCCCCAACACACACACGACACAAGACACACACACAATTTTGGTGACTTTCAAATATCTTTTTTTGGACAGCTAGAGTGGCTCATGCTGATAGGCTTCCGCTTATTATTTGCTTGAAACAATTATTTGTTTCTATCTTCCTTAAAACTGTTATGGTGGGAAATGTGTACAAGAGCCGCAACAAGACCAGTGGCTGAAGAAGGACACCGGCACACACGAGATGAGGGTGACGCGATCGGAACGTGGTCATCAGGCTGCCCATGCACCTGGACGTTGACAGGGAGCAGCGGCAGTAGTTATCCAGGTCCAGGCGTTTAGGAGCGTTAGTTCAGTTTATTTAAGATTCATTTTTATTCCTTAAAAGTAGTTGGAGTTTGTTAAGATCGATGTATAAGTACAATGCTTTGCTTAATGAAGAGGATTAGCCTGGGATTGAGATCATATCTCCCCACGGGCGCCCAGGCGCCTATCTTGTGTTTTCCCTGTTCGCTCCACATCCCTAGTCGACGTCGATCACGGCGCCGCCGTCCAGACGACGTCGTCCACGTCCCTCGCCAGTAGCCTCCCCACCATACTTCCTTCGCAGCAAACTACGCCGTAACAACCTGGTATCGGCAGTCATGTCTGCTCCAGGGAATTCCGCGGCGACTGTGGTTCCCTCCGCCGCCGCCACCACCCCCCTTTCCGCTGGCCTTTTCTCGGCGCCGCCCACAACGGCGACCGTGGTGACCACAACCGCGGCCCCAGGAGACGCTTCCTCATCCCCACCTGGTGGCCAGGACGACCCGCTCTAGGCCCTGACGGCTGCCATCTACGGCATGCAACGCCAGATGGGCGACCTCGCCACCCGACTGGTTGCCGTGGAGAACCGCTCGTCCCCGTTCCCGGCCATGTCCCAGCCATACGGACTACCGGGGTACGGCGGCCTGCCGGCCCTCCCGGCGTCCGGTCCGATCATCTCCGAGATTGCTCCCTCCGCCTCCGTCCATGCGTGCATGCGTGCGGCAAGCACCCACGGCGGCCGCCACCGCTCTGTCACCGGGATTCCCCTCCACCCGCTCTCCTTCCGCACTTTCGCCGTCACCCGTCTGCCGTCTTTTTCTTCCATCATGCAAGGACCCCGCCAGCCACCACCGTCCGCCGCCATGCAATTCCCACTGCCGCATCCGAACCACCACTTCGATCAGGGTGGCTACCTTGTGCCCCGCTTCTCCAAGATGGAGTTCCCGACCTATGACGGCAAGATAGATCCGCTCGGCTGGCTGAACAAGTGCGAGCAATTTTTCTTCGGCCAACAAACTCGCCATGCTGACCAGGTAATGCGGCTCGCCTCCTACCATCTCTCTAGGGTAGCCCAACAATGGTACCTGGTCCTTGAGGCCGATCTTGGTCAGCCACGGTGGGATGAATTCAGCGTGCTCGGCCAAAGAGCGCTTTTTGGGCGGCGACGACGACGAACCACTTGTCGGAGCTCGCTCGCCTGCCGTTCACATCTTCGGTCGATGCTTACATGGAAGCTTTTCAAGCACGCGCGGCGCACGCGGGCAATCTGTCTTCGCTGATGAAGGCGCAGCTCTTCTTCCGCGGGCGGCCTGCGGACAACATCCGGATGGATGTCGAACTCCGAGAACCCGGGGACCTCCAAACGCTATGCGTCGCCTCGTGCCTGGCCTACGAACGCGGCCATGCTGCCCGCCCATCCGCATCTCGGCGCGACCACCCGCGACGCCAGGCCGCACTCCCTGCTCTGCGCCGCCCGCGCGGCCGGTGCCGTCCCGGACACAAAATTACCGGTCCCCGGCGGCCCTTCAAGCGCCTCACGCCTGACGAGATGGAAGCCCGCAAGAAACAAGGACTATGCTATAACTGTGATGAGCCCTACGTTCGGGGCCACAAGTGCGCGCGGCTCTTCTACTTGGAGGTCTCGGATTACATCGTCGAGGAGCCGGATGACAATGACGGCGAACCAGACTCCTCGGCGCCGGGCCGACACTTCGATCCAGACGCGCCCATGATCTCCCTCTCGGCCATCACCGGGATCCGGGCTGAAGACACGATGCAGCCCTGCTGGTGCAATTTGGCACTCACGAGTTCACGGCGCTGCTTGACTCCGGCTCTACACACAACTTTGTCGCCCAGGGAGGCCGCTCGCCCTTGGCCGGCCTACGCTTCCGGGGACAGCCCCCGCCGCCAACGTCGTGGTCGCCAACGGTGACCGAGTGGCGTGTCGCGGCCTCGCCCGCGACGTGGATATCAAGATTGGGGACGAGCTCTTCACGGTGGATTGCTTCTCCATCCCCCTCGACTGCTACGACATGGTGTTGGGCATTGCGTGGCTCCGCATTACTGGGACCGATCCTATGGGATTTCGACGACTGTGCATGGCCTTCACACACCACGGCCGTTGAGTGCTCGAAAGGCATTGGCTCCACGCGCCGCGGACATACCAGCGGCGACGGCCGTCTTCACGGTGGCAGTCTGTTCACCGCTCGAGGCACGGAGCCCGCGCCTTCTTTGGGCCGGGCCGGGCGGGCGCCCTACGCCGATGTATTTGCCGCGCCCTACGGTACGCCACACCTGCGCCCCGCGATCACCGAATCCACCTCAAACCGGCACCGAACCGGTTGCGGTCCCGGCCCTACGAATACCCCCCAAATCCGGAAGGATGAGCTTGAGAAGCAATGTGACGAGATGCTCCAGCAAGGCACCATCCGCGCCAGCACATCCCCATTCTCGGCGCCGATGCTCCTTGTCAAGAAACAGGATGGTTCGTGGCGATTTTGTGTCGACTATCGTGCTCTCAACACAGCCACCGTGAAGGACAAGTTTCCCATACCCGTCGTTGAGGAGCTGCTGGACAAGCTCCATGGTGCCAAGTTTTTCACGAAGCTAGACCTCTGTTTCGGGTATCATCAAGTGCGCGTCCACCCGGACGACGTCGCCAAGACTGCGTTCCGCACGCACCAAGGTCACTTCGAATTTCTGGTGATGCCCTTCGGCCTGTCCAATGCTCCATCGACGTTCCAGGCCCTCATGAACCTCGTCCTCAAGCCATTCCTTCGCCGTTGTGTGCTCGTCTTCTTCGACGACATCCTCGTTTACAGTGCGACATGGACCGAACACCTGCAACATCTCCGCGCCGTCCTCGAGATCCTCCGCGCCAACAAGCTCCACCTGAAGCGCTCAAAGTGTTCCTTCGCGTCCCCGTCAGTCCACTACCTAGGGCACGTGATCTCACAGACGGGCGTCGCCATGGACAGGTCCAAGGTAGAGACCGTGCAAGCCTGGCCGCAGCCGCGCTCAGCTCGGGGACTGCGGGGTTTCCTTGGGCTCGCCGGCTACTATCGGCGGTTCATCCAGAATTACGGCGCCATCGCCGCACCACTGACAAGCCTGCTACGGAAGAATGCATTCCAGTGGTCGGACGCCGCGTCTACGGCGTTCACGGAGCTCAAACAAGCGCTGGCCGCCGCCCCGGTCCTGCACCTCCCGGACTTCGACTGCAAGTTCGTGGTTGACTGCGACGCGTCGGGCTCTGGCTTCGGGGCCGTTCTTCACCAAGGCGCTGGGCCCATTGCCTTCTTCAGCCGCCCGTTCGCCGTCCGTCACCTCAAAGCCGCGGCATATGAGCGTGAGCTCATCGGCCTCGTCCAGGCGGTCCGGCACTGGCGGCCGTACCTATGGGGGCGCTCCTTTGCTGTGCGCACAGACCACTATGCCCTCAAGTTCATGCTCGATCAACGACTGTCGACGATTCCTCAGCACCATTGGATTAGCAAACTGTTTGGCTATGATTTCAGGGTGGATTACAGACTCGGACGCCTCAACGTCGCTGTGGATGCCCTGTCCACGCGGCGGCGACACGCCGTTCTTGGCCGTCTTCTTAGGACCGACTCAGCGCGCCCTTCTCGACGCCCACATTCCACCTCTTCGCGGACCTGCGTCAAGAGATCGACATGGTGCCAGAGCTGCAAGCCCGCCGTGACGCGGTGGCCCAGGGCGCCCATGGAGACACCTGGCGGGTACAAGACGGCCTCATCCTGCATAAGGGGCGCGTCTTCGTGCCATCTTCCTCGGCTATCCTCGATGACGTCCTCAGGCTCGCGCACACCCAGGCCCACGAGGGCATTCAGAAGACCTTACAGCGCCTCCGCGCGGAGTTCTTCATCGAGCATGATCGTAATGTGGTCCGCGACTTCGTCCTCGCCTGCACCACGTGCCAACGGAACAAGACCGAAGCTCTGCACCCGGCGGGCCTCCTCCAGCCACTCCCGGTGCCATCACGCGTCTGGGCAGACATTGCCATGGACTTCATCGAAGCGCTGCCCAAGGTACACGGCAAGTCTGTCATTCTTACTGTGGTGGACAGGTTCTCGAAGTACGCCCATTTCCTTCCGCTGGGCCACCCCTACACGGCGGCGTCGGTCGCCCGCCTTCTTCGCCGACATCGTCCGCCTCCACGGCTTTCCCGAGTCCATCGTCAGCGACCACGACCCGGTCTTCACAAGCCACGTCTGGCGCGACTTGTTTTGCCAGGCTGGGGTTAAGCTCCGCATGAGCACGGCGTTCCACCCACAAACCGACGGCCAATCCGAAGCGACGAACAAGACCATCGGTATGTACCTCCGGTGCTTGACGGGAGACCGCCCTCGCGACTGGCTGGAGTGGCTGCCGTGGGCGGAGTTTTGCTACAACTCTGCCTTCCACACGGCGCTCTGTGCGTCGCCCTTCACCGTTGTCTACGGCCGGCCACCCCCGGAGCTGCTTCCACGAACACCGGGCGCCGCGCAGACGGAGGCTGTTGACACGCTCCTCGCCAACCGCGACGAGTTCCTGGAGGAGGTGCGCGCCCGGCTTCTGCAAGCTCAAGAACACGCGCGCCGGTTCTACGACGCCAACCACCGGCCGCTGGAGTTCTCCGTGGGGGACTGGGTGTGGCTGCGTCTACTCCACCGTCCCACTCAGTCCCTTGCACTGGCAGCCGTGGCAAGCTCGGCCCCAGGTATGCTGGACCCTATCAGGTGGTTGAACGCATCAATCAGGTGGCTTACCGTCTGCGCCTGCCAGTCGACGCCCGGATTCACGCCCGGATTCACGACGTCTTCCACGTGGGCGTGCTCAAGCCATTCCGCGGTCCAGCTCCATCGACAGTACCGGCGCTACCACCTCTTCGCCATGGTCGTCCCCTACTTCGCCCACAACGCGTCCTGCGCGCCAGCCTACGCCGTGGTGTGTGGCAGGCATGGTTTTAAAAACCGAACGGTAACCGGCCGGTTTGACCGGTTTCCGACCAAACCGGTGCGGTCCGGTTCGGTCGGGGGCCGGTTCAAACCGGTAGGGATTTGAAATTTGAAATTTGAATTTGAAAAAAAAAAAATCTAGAAAAATTCCTAAAAATAGTTCACGATTTATAGAATAAAATGGTGTCAAAATTTTTCAAATTTGAGTTCGTTTAGTATTTGTTTTGCCGTTTAGAAATTTGAAAAAAAAAGCGCGGCCCATTAAGGCCCGTGAGGCCCAACCGGCCCCAACGGGCACTTAATGCCTACCGGGGTCGGGGGGGGGAAACCCTCCCCTGCCGCGTCCGTCGCCGCCTCTCTCCTCTGTCCGTTCCGCCACCAGGGAGGAGGAGAAACCGCCCGCCAAGGCCGGGTTTTCACCGCCGGAGCCCGCTAACCGGGCGGTTAGGGGCTGCTAACCGGCCCGACCCCGGATCCGTCGGTTAGTCAGCGCGGGAAGCCCTGGATTCCCGGCGGGGAGGCTCGGTTTACCGGGCGGTTTGGAGGCTAACCAGCAACCGAGGTAAGTTCCTTTTTTTTTTTATTTTCTTTTGTATTTAGAGTAGGTTTTAGGTTTGATTTAGGTAGTTAATGGCTTTAGGTAGGTTTTAGAATGTAGGTATCATTTGATTTAGGTTTTAGATAGGTTTTAGGAAAGATTTAGTTTAGGATTTAGGTTAGATTTGATTTAGGATTTAAGATTAGAGGTAGGATATGTAGTTTATTTTGCTTTTAGGATTTAGGAATTAGGATTAGGTTGTGTAGGTATTAGATTAGAGGTAGGATATGTAGGTTGTGTAGGTATTATTTTGTAAATGATTTAGGCATATTGTTTAGGTGTGAAATTATGTAAATTTTATTTATGTGATTGGTTCCGTTGTTTTTTTCATGTTCATTCGCAGTGCACAATGGCGGAAGACGTAAAGACATTGTGTGGGAACATGGCGTGAATCTTACTCCCCGGATGGCGATGCAACTATTGTAATAATCGAAAATCGGGTGGTGGTTGCACGAGATTAAAACAACATTTGGTCGGGCGAGGGAGTGAGGTGGTGCATTGCAACAGGGGTGCCACCGAGGTCCGGGAATATTTTCAGCGGGATCTTGACAGGACTAAGAAGGCATCTTCTGAGCGGGCTCGAAAGAAGATGGCACAAGAGGCGGCTGCAACGGAGGGAAACACTCGTCTCGATGAAGATGAATATGAAGCTATGTTGCAGGAAGCACTCGCGCCAGTCAAACAAGAACAAGAGTACCGGCATTGGGGTGGAAGCGAGAGGGGGTACTTACGAAATTTATGGGGGTAGTTCGCGGGTGGTGGTTCACGTAGGGGGGAATCCTTTGACGAGGTTTTTGGTAGAACAGGTTCACGGAGGGAGACTCCTGTGGTGGTGGAGGACTATAATTTGGCAGCCGGTGGGAGCAGGAGGAATGGTGCAACAAAGGATTGATACGGGCAAATGGACGCAGAGGGGGTAGGAATGCCGGGGAAGCTATTGGTACAGGTTGGGCAAAGTGGTTCCATATTGCAGGAATCCCGACGACAGCCGATAGTCCGTACTTTATAAGTGCGGTCGAGAGACACGTATGGGGTAAGTAGCTATACTTGGAGAACTCGTTGCATTACCTTTATTTCTTTAATCTAATGATTTGGTTATTGTTGCGGTGAAGGGATCACGTCACCCACTTGGAAGGGAAATTGATGGCAAGTACCTTGATATGAATGAGCAAGACTTGAAGGCTAGGTTCGCAAAGTTTCGTAAGGATTGGCCCACTTTTTGGCGTCACATTGATGTGTGATTCTTGGACCGGCCCGACTAGAATGAGTGTGATCAACTTTCTGATATATTGCAATGGGGTGACCTGGTTTCACAAGTCTATTGATGCGACCGAAGGAGTCAATCGCCACATACCTCTACTCGGTAATTTTTTTCCACATGCGCCTATTTTTTTTTTCCATATGTGTCTATTAATTTTTTCCACTTCGATATTCTTTCCGATGTTACTAATAAATGTGCCTATTATTATCGAGATTCGTAAGGTGGTCAACGAGATTGGAGCGGAGCATGTCGTTCATGTGGTCACCGACAACGGTTCAAACTACAAGAAAGCATGCAAACATCTTAAGCGAGAGCATAAGCACATTGCTTGGACACCTTGTCTTGCACACACCATTAATTTGATGTTGAAGGACATTGGTGACAAAGTTGGACCATGACGGTATGATCAAGACTTGCAAGCGTATTTCAACTTGGTTGCACAACCATGGTTCGTTGAATGAAATGATGAAGAAAGCTATTGGTGGTGAGTTGGTCAAGTGGAATGCCACTAGATTTGGGACCAACTACATGTTCCTCGAGAGCTTTTACCGAAACATGAAAAAATTCATGCAAAGTGGATGGGATCTCCCGAGTTTTTACAGAGCAAGTGGGTAGGGACCGAAGAAGATCGTTTTGCTCATGCAAGGTTGTCAAGTATACAAAGTGGGGGAGGGTTGAAATACATCATCGACACAGTCCAGCCGAGTGTACAAGTTTCTTCGCTTTGCTGATCAAGATAAGCGGCCGAACATGTGTGATGTGGTGTACAACTTCCGTGTAGTCGACAGAGATGCGGGATTTCTTCGGCAATAATGTAGCAACATGGATGGAGTACAAAAAAAGATTCTGGACGCCGGGATTTCGATGTCTACATAGGCACCTATGTTGGTGCAGTATGATCATGACTTATGTTTGTTACCAAGCCGCTTATATTCAATATTTAACGTATGTTGTTTTCCAAATATTGCAACCGCTGTCCTAAATCCGCCGCTTTCATACAAACCGGATCCCACTCCAGAAATGTTCCAAGGATTGAAGGATGCATTTGCGCCAAGCATGGTGGATATTGAAGTAGCAAAGGTCAAGGTGCATTGCGGGAGGCCGAGATATTTCGACGTAAGCTTGGTGAGTTTGGGAGCGAACCGGCAATAAGAATGGCGACGCACCCAAAGACATCCCCATGTAAGAATTTCTTCGTGCACGCGTTTTTTCTCTCTTTTTGTATATGTACCTAACATAATGGGTTTCACTTGCAGCCGCCCGGTGGATGCTATTCGGTAGATCTACGCCGTCGTTGCGGCGTCTTGCTTTGCGGCTTGTTGCACGCTGTGTCTCCTCCAATTGGATGCGAGCGAACTGAGCACATTTGCCTTGCTCCATACGAAGGTTCGCAATCGGTTGTCGCACAAGAAACTAAACAAGCTTGTCTATGTCAACTACAACCTTCGCCACGCTCATGGAGGTCACCCGCACGGAACCGCGTGATGAAGGTGATTTTATTGACCAGCCGCACATTTCATTCTATGATCGGGATAATCCGGTTCGGGAATGGATGGAGTATGGGAGATCGAACGCGGATCCAGTCTTGGATGAGGATGATGATGATATTGATGTCCCTTTGCCTTCCCATATTGTCGGGTATTTTTTTGTTCATATTTGAGTTAGGCACTTATGTACCATAATTTATTCACTGCGTTTTTTGTTTGTGTTAGCAGAGACTAAATAGACCCCGAAGATCTACGTAGGACTACGGGGGATGATTCCATCGCTGATTGGGCCCAGAAACATGTGGGTGACACCCACCTAGGAAAGAGGAAGTTCCGCACCGACCAAAACAAAGTAACCCCAATAAAGGAAAAAAAGGAAAAAAAAGTACAAGAAGTAGTGAGCAGCGACGCCGAGACGGATTTACGATGACGATCAGCGTAGTCCACCGTATCAGGAGTCTGACGATAGCAGCTCTGCTGACGATGATGATGACGGTGACGGTGCCGGTGACGGTGGTGGGTATGGTGGTGGTGGTGGGTATGGTAGTGGTGGAGGAGGTGGTAGTGGTGGTGGTGGTGGTGGTAGTAGTGCTGGTGGTGCTGGTGGTGGTCTTCACTTCACAGGTATCCATTGCACCTACTTACGCATATTTGTTTGTTTTATATGAGTTCTAATTATGGTTTATTGCAGGCGAGACGGAGTTCACACATGCTACTCAGGATGAAGACCATGGACAGCCGTCTTCACAGAGGAGAGTCTATACACCGACGGACTATGAGACTCCACAGTACTCTTCTTCCTCCTACAGTGGTACCTCACAGGATACTTACAACTACCCTATTCCTGACATGAGCATGCAGCTTCCGACTAGATGGGTCTATGAATGGGATGACCCTCATTTTTACACTCTGTTAGTTCAAGAGTGGGAGACAACGGCGGCATGGACGGGCCAAACTTGGCAACAATTCAAGGCGGACCTCCTTCGATTGCGAGGTATCAATCTTATGTCCACCGCCGAGTATGAGGAAGGGTGTGGAATGGGGGTCTTTCCATTCGTATCGCAGCGTTGATATGTGCATGAGACCATGTATTTGTATCGGATTATTTGTTGTTTCGTTGGTGTGACTTTGTTAGCCGCCGGTGGGTACCGACTATATATTTATGCACTATATATTTGTGTCACAATATTTATTATGGCTTTGTGTGCTCTTCAACATGAATTTCTGCAAAGGTCATGCCGGAAAAAATAATTTTTTCTAGCAAAAAACAAAAAAAAAGACACCAGGCCGGTTAGGGGCGGTTACCATTTAAACCGGTCGGTAACCGCCCCTAACCGACCGGTTTACCGGTTCAAACCGGTTGACCTTTGTCCCCTCCAAATTTCAAATTTCAAATTCAAATTCGGCCGGTATAAATCGGTTACTGATTTATACCGGCCGGTATAAATTTACCGCCGGCCGGCGGTTACCGTTTTCCGAACGGTAAGTGCAACCCTGGTGGCAGGTGCTGGTCCAGTGGGCGGGGTTGCCGCCAACCGAGGCCACCTGGGAGCCGGTGGAGGACTTCCGCGCGGCACATCCGGCATTCCAGCTCGAGGACGAGCTGTTCGTCGAGGGGGGGAGTGATGTTATGGTGGGAAATGTGTACAAGCGCCGCAACAAGACCAGTGGCTGAAGAAGGACACCGGCGCACACGAGATGAGGGTGACGCGATCGGAACGTGGTCATCAGGCTGCCCATGCACCTGGACGTTGACAGGGAGCAGCGGCAGTAGTTATCCAGGTCCAGGCGTTTAGGAGCGTTAGTTCAGTTTATTTAAGATTCATTTTTATTCCTTAAAAGTAGTTGGAGTTTGTTAAGATCGATGTATAAGTACAATGCTTTGCTTAATGAAGAGGATTAGCCTGGAATTGAGATCATATCTCCCCACGGGCGCCCAGGCGCCTATCTTGTGTTTTCCCTGTTCGCTCCACATCCCTAGTCAACGTCGATCACGGCGCCGCCGTCCAGACGACGTCGTCCACGTCCCTCGCCAGTAGCCTCCCCACCATACTTCCTTCGCAGCAAACTACGCCGTAACAAAAACACTTGTAAAACTTCTTTCCGTTTCCACGCAATTGGAAAATTAAAATGCCAAAGACTAAAGGCCTGTTTTGGTTGGTGACCTCAAGTTGCCACGCCTAACCTTCAGTAAACTGTGGCTACAAGTGTGGCGAGAAAAAACGACGCTAAACTTTTGGCAAGCTTTGGCACGAAAATAAGTCTATAACATGTGGGGTAGGGTGCTATAAAAATTTGGCATGCCATAGCTCTAGCAATGACCCAAACAGCTGCCGAAAAAACTGTGGCATGATTAACCTTTGGCGTGATAACCTGGTTACCCACCAAACAGACCCATTAATAATAGGGTCAAAGATGCCGCAAATATCGTACTACGAAAGCAGCGCCCGGCTTGTTGAAAAACATTCGCAAATCCCACACCTTTTTGATTGACGGTCTATTTTTCAGTAACAGAAACACTTTTAGAAGCCAACAACAACCTATAGTCGAAGAGACATGCAAGACGAAGACTTAACCACAGCCTCAAGAGTTTTACTTTTCGACGAATTTGGACAGACAAGACATTGGTGGGAATGGGAAGGAGAACCAGGAAAACAACATTGGCACCAATATTCAAAAT
Organism: Chrysopogon serrulatus; assembly: GCA_015844335.1. Lineage (NCBI taxonomy): Eukaryota > Viridiplantae > Streptophyta > Magnoliopsida > Poales > Poaceae > Chrysopogon > Chrysopogon serrulatus. The sequence goes on along the minus strand of JADLZL010004454.1, from coordinate 198,796 downwards.
CCTCACCTAGGCCAAAGACAAGCTTGGGGACTTTGGGCTTTGGTCCATTAGACCAGTCATTACAGGCAACAATTAATGAAGCTAAAGGACATAACCATAAAAAAACCCATAAGCATCTCCAACAACTCCTCAAATGAGGTTACTATTCTTATTAATTTGGCAAAAACACAAAAATCTCTCTCCAACAACTCCTCAAACCAACTTGCTATTTATCCCACAAGTTGCTATTCACGGACCTCGCGCGCGTATATCTCCGCGCGTGGAAAGGACTTGATATCGCACTGACCGCTGTTGTGACGAGAGAAGTTAGCGGGCTCTTCGTTCGCTTAGCGGGCCTCTTCGTTCGTTAGCGGGCCTCTTCGTTTTGGCAAGTGAGTTTTAAAAAGTTGTTGGAGAGAAGTCTTTTTTTAATTGCTAAACAAATTAGCAACTTGCGAAAACTCAAAATTTGGTAAGTCAGTTTTAAGGAGTTGTTGGAGATGCTCAATTGCCAGTCTGATTTGCCTTTCTCATATTAAAAATTAAACTTTAAATTTCTTGAACTTTAGAAACTATCCATTAACCAACACTGAGTGATTTTGACTGATGTGATACCACATCAGTCATCGTCCATCGCGCCATGTTAGCCAAAAAAAAGATAGATCTGACTTTCATGATAGTGTTGACTTTTGTTGGTCGAATAATCTTTACAAAAATAGCAATAATATTTTTTTTACAAAAATATCAAAATATTTTTCTAAAAATGCATTAAAAATACTAAAATATATGATTTAACCTTAGAAAACTGTTTTGACTTAAAAAAGAAACAAAATTATATTTTTGCTAAATTTCAAGTTTTGATTGCATATTAACAACAGTATCATGTGGTTTAACTTTTTAGCAGCATTGTCTTCTCTAGGGAACATCATAACGACGACATGTGCAAACTGCTCATCAAACTTTAGTAGTTACAGTTATACAATTTCCAAATGGACTTTTGCGATCTGGTAGAGAACATCGCGATAGATGTGACCACCTAGCTAGCTACCTTACTAATAATAAGCCGTAAGTCGATCTCTTTTGATAGCATCAGTAGATAATTAGCTTGGAGAGAGAGAGATGGAAAAGCATTATTACATTATGCATCACGCTGTGCAAATCTTCTCCTAAAATTTATATGTGTAATTTGGTTTTGGTAGGATTTAAGAATTAGTCTCCATATCACTACTAGAGAATAGGCCTTTGGTCGATGGATAAATTCGACTTTAGTCTCGGTATTTTTTGCGTTCAGGAGTAAAAGTCCTTTAGTCTCGGTTGGTAATACCAACCGGGACTAAAGGACAATCTTTAGTCCCGGTTGGTGGTACCAACCCGGACTAAAGGTCCTCAACTTTTAGTCCCGGTTGATAATACCAACCAGGACTAAAGTTCGACCTTTTAGTCCCGGTTGGTGTTACCAACCGGGACTAAAGGTCCCCCACGGATTAATTTAAAAGGAGACTACACAGGACTGTGTCGCATGTGGTATATAGCTGAGTTGGTAAGGTCTTTATGCGCGAGGTGAGAGGTATTGGGTTCGAATCTCACACACTTTAGTCCCGGTTGTGAACCCGGGACTAAAGGCCGAGACCTTTAGTCCTGGATTCTTAGTCCCGGTTGGGAAAAACGGGACTAAAGCCCGTTTGTGCAGTAGTGTATGTCAGGCTAACACTATTCTATCCTTTAACAATGCCTACATGCCTACATAGAAAATATAAGGTGTTGTTGCAGCTAAGGCCTCACACCAAAAAAGCTCTAGTACCCACATCGCAAAACACAACAACCAATGGTGAACCCACAAGAACTAGCCTTGGTCTAGCCTAGTTTCACCCATCCCACCCCACCCACTAGCCCATTTGGTCTGCTTGGTTGAGAAACCACCATAGCTATCCATTTAAAATGGGTTGTCCATGTCTTCCCTTCAATAGGACAAAACCAGTTGGACGATGCCCACCCCCAAAAAATGCTAACTTATGTTTCATTTCCTCTTTGTTTTCTCTTCCTAACAATAGGCGGTGGAATCACTCGCTTGCTCGCTCCCTTACACACACAATGTCAGAAATGCCTAGCGGAAGAGTAGGACATCGCTGCCCTAGGCCCCATTGTTGGAGCACACAAGTGATGTTTGCCTGCATGGGGCTCCATTGAGTGGTTATCAGTGGTGCTCGATGGAGCATGGTGGCATGCACACTTGGGACTAGAGGTCTCATAGATAAATTAGAAGGGACGCGCTAGATCTAGTAAGAGGACGGTGAATCTGGCAGTAGTGAGGTCCCTCACCCTCTCTCTCTTTCTTCCTTTGGCGGTACCGCTCAATGTGGCATGGTGCCGCATGACAAAAATGCCCCGCCGACAGGTGACAGTTATTCTAGCCAAGGATGCAACAAATCTTGTCATGGTGAGCTCACTACCCTCTCTTCCTTCAATAGTGGCAAACGTATGAGCAGATTAGGTAGTGGTGAGCTTCATCACCTCTCTCTGCGTCCCTCCCATGTGGTAGCACACAGGCGAGCAAATCTGGTGGCGAGCGAGTCTAGTGCAGGTGGCGAAGGCCCCTAGTGTGAGCATCGACGACTAGCATTGTCATCGACAGTCGCTGGCACAGTTTTAAGTTTTTCATTATTTTCATTGGCAAACTGGCATTGATGAAGGCCGACCATCACCTCCAACTTTCAGAGTGTTGAAACCGGTAATGAGGAGACCTCTTGAGTTGTCAATGATGAGCTTGGTGTAGTTGTGATTTCAATTCCTTAGCAAGGTTCACACTAAGATTAAGGCCATTAGACGTGGAAACTAAACCTATCACTAAGCATACCATATCTAGCATGTAATCCAAGCTGTCATAGAAGTTTTTGCACCAAACAAGAGCAAAGCACCAAACTAAGACATGAAAGTAACACAATAAAGAAAGAGAGGCAAAACTACTATGATTGCTATGCTATGGAAAAACTGTCATAAGCTGTGAGCTATGGAAAAGCTAATATAAGCAACGGCACTACAGCTTAATGAAGACCATAGTGGGCCATGGCCCCACTAAGCTACTAGAAACATTCTTAATGAATGTGACTTAGTTCCACCACTTTTACGTAACAATAATGATATACTAATGTGCCCTCTCTTTTTACATCTCATATCATATTGGCCCCTCCTCCTTTGTTCGCCAAGGTATGCCACTGGTTGTGTGCTATGTGCTATAAAAAATGAGTTCAATGCATGGTAGGCCCTTAAACTTATCTATATAGGTGTTACGTAGCTAAGTACACAAACTTTCAAAATGCATTATTTCTGGTACCTTAATGTTCAAGTATGCCACTTTGGTCTACAAACTCTAAAATACGTTTCTAGCACCCTATTGTTTAAGTGTGTCACTGAAGTCCATAACAGGGATGAGCTGGCTTTTTGCCTACGTGGTGTTGTCAGCGTGGCTAACTTTCTCAAGCCCATACGTTAGTAAGTGAAGAGTGAGCAACTGTTCAGGGCCTATCTCTCGATCTCTTGAAAAACTGTAAAACATCTCTCTGTTTTACCCATTTGAAAAAGTATAAAGCTAAAAGTCAAAAGTAGGATAGGATCCAAGTTGCCGCGAAAATTATACTATATATATGTACAAGTAGCTATTTCTGACTTAATTTGGAATCTATATGTTTGGTTGACTTAATTTCTGACTTTCGGTAGTAGAAGCATTTTGCACGATCTAAACCGAATACTACAGCCTAAGGTTGAGCTCATTGGCCATTCGCCTACGCTAAGAGGCCAAGACACGCGCGCGGTACGCTCTCTGCTCCCTCAGCCTGCAAGGGTTTGCGCGCGCGGCCGGGGCAAGCGGGAGATACATGACCCCCTGTATCTAGCTAGTGTTACTGATACTGTGGCAACCTCAGCATGTGTGCGGTCGGTCGGGGCCGAGACGCGCGGCGGCTCCACGAGCGGAAGAGCCCGTGGGCGCATTGCAAACTCGGCGATGACGAGGCCGGCTGGGGCGTCACCATGCATGTCCCGGGCCGGGCGCTGCTCATCCGGGCATTCCGGCGCCGGCGGCGCGTCCCAACCGCCGTCCATGTGGCCACTTCGCCGCCTCTCGTGGTCCCATGTGGGGTCCTCCGTTTCTTTATCGCCACGATCACGCCTATTCTGATCAGCCTTGGTTAGCCCTGCGACTTGGTGGATGCTCTCTGCTAGCCTTTCGGTTCGTCAATCAGCTCACCGATCGATCAGTCTGATTGTCTGAAGGAGATTCGCGCGCGTAATGGCCTACTGCGCATTAGTACTTATTTAATAATAGTTGAAGTACGCTGGCTAGTGGCCACAACTAATGGTGTGCTAGTTGAAGAAGGGAATAATCTCTGAGGTCTACTACGTCTATATGTCAAGTACTAGTAATAAGTAACTAATACGTACAGTACTAAGTATCAACCGATCGAGCCGCTGTGACATGTCAGGCCAACGCCACCGTACCGTACGTACCCGATGTCAAAGGCTTTGAGCCTGCGTTGACATGTATATTTGCGCTAGTAATTGCATGATGAACGCGCGCATGCATGTGAGCTTCGCTAGCTAGCTAGGAACGTATGCGCCGTGCAATCAATCATGCATGCATGCCCCTATATTCCCTGCCAACGACCATCATTCCGGGTGATCATCCCAGATGGTATTTAAGCCCTATACATTCTGCGTGCCATGGGCGTCGACGTCGCAGTCTATCCATCCGCCATTGATCAATAGTACTCCTGATCTAGTACTATACTTGGTCGTCATTCTCTCTTAGCTTTCTCCGAGATCCCAACTAGCTACACCGCAGCTGCTATTCAGTTTGGCTCTAGTGATCCGGCCGGCCATCTATCACAAGAAGCGACCGACCGATCGATCGATCGAGATGGGCACCACGGCGGTGGCGCCGCAGCTCAAGCCCTTGGCCGTGGTCGTCGTCGTCCTTGCGCAGCTGGTCACGTCGTCAGCGGCAGACTACTGGAACTGGAACAGTGGGACGGCGACGTTCTACGGCGGCCGCGATGGCTCCGGGACCATGGGTACTCCTCCCACCAATTTCCACGCAGCCTTTTGTTGTTGCTGATACTTGCAGTTGGATTAATTGATTGGCTTGTGCGTCGATCTCTCTTTATCAGGTGGCGCGTGCGGCTACGACAACCTGTACAACGCGGGCTATGGAGTGATGAACGCGGCGCTGAGCCAGGTGCTGTTCAACGACGGCGCCTCCTGTGGCCAGTGCTACACCATCAAGTGTGACGCCAGCAGGTCCGCGTGGTGCAAGCCCGGCACAACCGTCACTGTCACGGCCACCAATCTATGCCCACCTAACTATGCGCTCCCCAACGGCGGCTGGTGTGGCCCGCCGCGCCCCCACTTCGACATGTCGCAGCCGGCGTGGGAGAACATCGGCATCTACAGCGGCGGCATCATCCCCGTCCTCTACCAGCGGTAATTAATTAATTACTAAGATGATCCACCACCTGGCCTGGCCGGCCTCGTCGGACCTTGTCACTACTCTAGTTCTAGCAACATGATAGAGTCGAGATATCGATCGATTTGAGAGATGATTGCATGGCTTGATCGGTGTGGTGTGCATGCAATTGCAATATAATTGCAATATAATGCAGGGTGTCATGCTCGAGGCAGGGAGGCGTGAGGATCAGAGTCTCCGGGTCCCAGTACTTCCAGCTGTTTCTCATCATGAACGTCGGCGGCAGTGGGTCCGTCCAGTCCATGTCGGTGAAGGGGACCAACACCGGGTGGATCGCCATGACGCGGAACTGGGGAGCGCAATGGCAGAGCAACTCGGCGCTCCTCAACGAGGGGCTCTCGTTCAAGGTCACCTCCACCGGCGGCCAGACGCAGTACATGTACAATGCGGCTCCGGCGTCATGGTGGCTGGGCATGACATTCGCTACCAACGTGCAGTTTGACTATTAGCTAGCTAGCGCCATTGGAACCGCATAATTGCATGTGCGTGTGCGTGTGCCTGGCCTGCTAACGAATGGAAATTCTAATACATATACAGATCAAAAACAGTTGACCTAATAATGGTGTAATGTGGGTCGATCTGGATTTTGATCTGTCATCGCATGCATTTTGTCCAATTAGTTTCTACGATCTGAACATATATATGTAAATGTACACCAATGTATTGTCGGTTCAATTGTTTTAATTATTAAGTGGTATTGCATATATGCCATTAATTTCATTCTTGTCAGATCATCCTACAGTTGCTCAAGGAAACTACAATTTCTTATCTGGATTAAACACCTTTCTACTTTGCTAAGACTCAACACTGCTACTCCTATTGGAGATGATGTCCAAAACGACATGTTTTTGAGACATGGAGGAAGTACTACACAAACTAAGCCCCTAACCGGCCGGCTCCACTGCTGCTGGATAATTTGAAATCATAGCGATATAGACATATAATGCTCAATTAAGTAAAAAGCATATCAAAACTATATATTTAAAATCAGTCGACGACAATGATAGATAAAACAATTATTGCCGGCTGGTAATACAAATCTACAGTGATATCCGACAATTAATGATATATCGTCCTCGAACAATACGATTAACTCTTGGCTATCGCTCTCCTTTATTCTGCATCCTTATCCTTCTCTCTCCCTCCCTTTCTATGTCTCTTCTCCTAGTATTTATACCCTCTATCCCCTCGCCAAATCTCATCTCTTCCTCTGAACCTCTCCGTATTCCCTCCACTCTGGCACAGCCAGGCGCGAGACTAGCATGGGTGTGGCCCTCGACAACAGCTCCTCCCTCCATGCTTGGGTGCGCAAGCAGCGTCTCTGGTGCTCTCTCTCCTGTCTCACTCTCTGCTCAGAGCTCTCCTCTCCACCGTGCTCTCTTAACTTGTAGTAATGGCAATGGATGTGCTTATCACTGCCGACGATACATTGACAGTTCCAAAGTCTGGCAGTGAGGGAGTTTCTATCCTGTAGTGTTTACCGGTTCAGTTTTTATCCTATAGTGTTTACCGGTTCGGTATATATAATATTGCAACTATCATCCCAATCTGTAGTTACAACTCAGAACTAACGAACAGCGATTATTCCTTTTTCAAACTACTCCTCTGGCATATCAGACACAAACACCTCAAAGTCAGAAACCTACTACTAATCAATTCATTAATAAAGTCCAACAGAATTGCCCCATGAGATGCTGATTGGTGATCATGTGACGTTACAGAAGAGCAGTTTCTGATAAATGATAATTAATATACAGAGGTAGTTAGTTCCATGGTATCAGCATGCATGGGTGGTTATTAATTTGAATTAAATTTATTTTTTAAAGGTGTGAATATAATTGGTCCATGGGATTTTATCGTTGACTTGCATGCTATTTTTAAGATGATAAATAATATGTTATATTCATTTGTTTTCACTCAGGAAACCCCATAGATAAAACTGCATACATATATAGTTCATATAATTTGTAGCTTCTGGCCGGGAATCTAACCCACCCTATTATAAGGAAAAGTAAGGTCACTGTGAAACGTCTGCAATGTATCTGCAAAGTCTAACTATATCAAAATAATACAAACTTTATAACATAATCTACCACAAAACTGTAATTTATGTCCAACCCAAGCAAAAAGGCTACCACGACGATGTTGCTGTATAGCAATGTAGCTACAGTAAAAATGATCTGGCCACATACGCTACAATTTTTGTTAATGGCGAGAGGGACGATTTATTAATTTGGTAGAGAGATACTGTCACGTATATGGAGGTCTTCCGCTTTATATAACTTCGGTGATTAACCTTGTGAGCTCGTACGCCTTACTCTCTAATAAAATATAAAATATATGGCTGTTTAGAGTAATGCTGGAATGAAATTTGTAGGCTTTGTTTATTCACATACAGTTACACGCTGTACCTTCGGCATAGGAAGTTATGTCTTGGTGGATATGTGTTATATGTCTTTGTGGACTTTGTGTTGAAACTGTTTTATATGTTATACTTTACTGTACCATGCTATATATAAATATATTTCTATAGAAAAATAATACTCCATCTGCACATGTTGGTTTTTTCTAATACATTGTTTTTACTATATGTATCTAGACATAATATATAATCTAGTGCAAATTAACAACTATGCACATAGAAAAGCCAAAATATCTTATAATTTGGAATAGAGGGAGTTTTCTTATAAGTTTTCACAATAAAAATGTGGCTTAATTTGCTATTGGGTTGGACACAACACGTATCTTGAAATATATATATATATATATATATATATATATATATATATATATATATATATATATATATATATATATATATATATATATATTGATTTTGATTCAATAACAATAAATCTCCAAATGATACAATGTTTACACAATGTACTCATATAAGGTTTAAATGAAAATTGGGACGACAAATAAACGTCCGTGGGATAAAAGTAAAAAAATACATAGAGGAGGAAAATTGAAATTATACATATGGCGCGCACCTCCTGCAGTCGGAGCATCACGTAGGGAAGATGCCAGTCATCAGGCGGTCGTCACCAAAAGGATGCAATATGTAGCAAGTGCAGCTTGCTCTGTCAAAATCACGAGCACGCACACACCACGTTCGACCGAGCCGCAAGAAATGCATGCATCATTTAATTAGTAGGCGAAATTTCTGTTGGTGCTGTAGGTCTGGCCGAACTGCCACCACCCAGGCGCGACGTACGGGAACTGAAGGTACTGTCCGCCGGTGGTGGTGACGGCAAAGCTGAGCCCTTGGTTGACGAGACCGGAGAGCGCCTGCCAGTTGGCGCCCCAGTTCCTTGACATCTGGATCCACCCTGTCTTGTCGCCCTTCACCCAGGCGGAGCGCACAGAGCCACTGCCACCGACATTCTGGATGTTGACGAGTAGGAAATATTGTGAGCCGGCGAGGCTGAAGCGCACGCCGCCTTGGCGAGAGCACGTGACCTGCTGGTACAGGACGGGGATGATGCCGGCCTGAAAAATGCCGATGTGCTCCCACGCCGGCTGCGACATGTCGAAGTGGGGACGGCCCGGGCCACACCACCCGCCGTTGGGGAGCCCGTAGTTAGGCGGGCACAGGTTTGTGGCAGACACTGTGATGGAGTTGCCGGGCTTGCACCACTGGCCGCCGCTCCGTGATGTGTCGCACATGATGAGGTAGCACTGCCCGCAAGACGCGCCGTCGTTGAACAAGGTCTGGCTCAACGCTGCGTTGTTGATGCCGTAGCCGGCGTTGTACAGGTTGCCGTACCCGCACGCGCCACCTACACACACATGTATGGATTGGATTGATGATTAGTACACATGCATGGCAGATGGAGTAAGGTGGCCTAATAAACAAAATGTGCACAGGCACAGCTCATGTACAGCAATACAATGCATGCAGTGCAATATATATACTCGTATATATAATATCGTCTTACCCATGGTGCCGGAGCCGTCGGCATCGCCGTAGAACGTCGCGGTGCCCGGAGACCAGCCTGCGGCGGCGAGCCCAAGGCAGGCTGCAAGGACTACTGTGCACAGGATGAGGCGGGAGCTGGACGACGTATCCATATATATGTGGACGTCGGCAATGCAGAGAATGGTCATGGAGTGTTCGTGAGGACGAGCACGCGAGGTGGCTGGCTGTGCAATATGCACGTCCCTTAGCTGAGCTGAGCTTTAGATGGAATGAGATGAAAGGCGTCTGGGAGCCCCGGGCTTAAATAGCTAGAGAAAGAATTTATTATATTATTAGTCACAGGAGGAGGTGGTGATTAGGGGGTATGATTGTCGATCACATCCTGATTGCATGCTTTGTGTGTCACAACACACGAATCCGTGTTCCATCCGAAGCGCACATGGCTGCAGCTGGTACGGCGGTGCACCACCGATCGCGCATTCACTTGCTGGGCTCCAACCTCCAAGCAAGGCCTCTGACTTTGGCATTTGGAACTAATCATGGATGCAGGTGAGTTAGTTGAATGTTAATAAGAGATTTTTGCGGCACCGAACCATCAACTAACCCGAATTCCTTCCACATTAGTTGAAACCCTATGTTCGCAGCATGTTCTGTGGTTCTGAAGGTCGACCAGCAGCAAGCGATCCGAAATGTGAATACGTGTTACTACATTATTTTTAGTGACGATGCATGGAGAACAATTATATGGTTCTCAAATTTAGAATTAAGCTTCCTGCACAAACGACGTGCCAGTTGTAACTCCATGCACGTCGGTCGAGAATGAATATCAAACATATGAGACGTTGGTCACTTCTCATTGAGATTACGTGTACGACGTGTCGGTCGAAAATGAATATCGATCAGTATTCACTCTAAGATAAAAATCAAGTACTGAACGAACAATTATTTTTTATCAGAAGTAACCAACGTCTCGTATGTTAGATATTAGAAGTATACTAGTCCATTAACACATGCTCTCGTAAATGCCTAAAATTTTAAGACATATATCATTTAATATATCTGATAGTAAATAATTGTTTATACCAAATTATATATTTTTTTATGTTTATTTCTATTAAATAGATGTAATAGATACTTTATAGTCTATAATAGATACTTTATAGTCTATACCAATTATCATAAACTTATTAATTATTTTTTACAAGACACTAGTTTATATGTTCTTTATCCATTTGTATTTTTACTTTTCATTAGTTTAAAATCTTACAATTAAATATAGCGGTCCTTGCCACATCACATATCTTAAGATGTCATGATCCAAATTTTGATTTTCAATTTTTTTCTTATTGAGTACTATGTTTTTTATCCTCAAGTTAGAATTTTTGTACTTAATTTATCTTTTATTAACTCTTCTTTTTTGCACTTTTAAAAATAGACTTTTTTAGTTATAGAGTATCACTTATCTTAAGGTAAGTGATACAGCTTGAAATGAGATCTCAAATGCGGGTAAGAGTGCTAACCTCAAAAAAATTTAATAGTTAAGTGGTATAATGTTCTACTTTTTAATCTAAAGTAATTTTAAATGGTTAGGACAACATAGTCAGCAGTGGTCTCTCACATACCTCCAAGATAATTAAATTTTCTTCCCAATAAATTATAAGTGCAGTTATGGAGAATTTAACTAAAGAATTATATGTCGAGTTTTAAGTAAAGAATTTTCCCAAATATACTAATGATAATAACAAATTATTTAAAATCATATTAGTAATCAAGACATATAATTTAAATAGGTTGATATTTAAGATATATTGATATATTTTAATAGTTTTATGTTATTAGGAGCTTAGGGTTTCCAATAAACTTGAGGAAGCCCCAGTCTAAACTCTATTAAACTGGTTTCACCCAGCCAGCCTCCTATCTAGCCCAACCAGGAGCTGATGCGCGCAGGTGGATCCAGGTGCTGACGCGTGCAGGTAGGGGACCCCTCTGGATCCAGCAGACCGAGCGAATAAAATCCCTAGCCAAACTGCATAGAAGCGTTTTTGTCATGACGATGCGTACAAACTAGTGTTTGAGTAAGTCAAAATCAGTTTGATGCCGTATAAAAATCTCTCTGCGTGCTGATTTGTTTCACTTGACATAGACTAACGTGGGCTGACACATGCTTACTGACATGCACACATCCACTCTATTCTATTCCGTTTTTTCCCATAATTCCTCAACCAAGCATTCGATTCACAAATAGTTTTCACCATTGAACTCCTGACATTTTTGTGTACGATTTAAGATTCATTGTGAATATATTTTCAAACTTTTTAAATCCATAAATTCACATAATAGGATATAGAGTTTTATGCTGCTGTTTGTGCATAAAATCTTGTGAGACAGTATATATAAACAAGGTAGGCGCCCTCGTCGCTTATAAAATTTAAAATTTAAATCACAACACTTGAATCATAGTTCTTGGAGGCCGAATGGATGCATAGAATTACTTATCAAGATGCGTAGGACAGTTTTGCAAACCGATGTTGCATAGAAATTTATCATTGGATGAATAAAAGTTGCATATTTTATTGTATAGAAACCTTCTCCACGAGAATAACATTCCACATCTCACGAGATGAATATTCTACATGCATCCAAAATCATGGTTAAAAACCTTCTCCACGAGATGTGGAATGTTCATCTCGTGTAGAAGGTTTTTATACTATAAAATATGCACCTTTTATTCATCCAATGATAAATTTCTACGTAATATCTATTTTAAAAACTGTTCTACACATCTTGACAGTTGATTATATTCATCCATTCAGCCTCCAAGTGCTATGGTTCAAGTGTTGTGATTTAAATTTCAAATTTTCACAAGAGAGAGAGCGCCTACCATGTTTCTACGTACTCGTTCATAAGATTTTATGCACGCACGATAGCATAAAACTCTATAACCTATTGTATGAATTTATGAATTTAAAAAATTTAAAAATATATTTATAATGAATCTTGAATCGTGCACAAAAAAATATTAAGAGTTCAATGGTGAAAACTGTTTTTAAATCGGATGCTTCGTTAAGGAATTATCGTAAAAAAATAGAAGAGATTAGAGTGGATGCGCCGCATACCAAGATGTGTTAGCATGTGTCGCCCCCGTCGTCGGCTTGTGTCGTGGAACAACCCAAACCGCGGAGAGGTTTTTTTATGTAGAAGCGAACTGATTTTGATTTACTCAAACACTAGTTTGTATGCATCGTCGCAACAAAAACGCTTTCCACGCAGCCCCGACCGGATTTTATATATCGGGTTTGTTGGATGTGGAGGGGACCTGCACTGCGCCAAGCGTCAATCCACTGAATCCACCTGTGCACGTCGGCCACTGATTGGGCTAGATAGGGGTTGGCTGGGCCTTCCAATAGCTACTAGGGCCCCCGAGGCTCCCAATAGCGGGACCCTATTTTAATATTAATTTTAAATAATTTATTAGTATCATTAGTATATATTTGAGTTTTTAAGGAATATTTATTATGCTAAAAGATAACATAATATATATATATTATTTATATATATATATATATATATATATATATATATATATATATATATATATATATATATATATACCACTAATACATTTACCACTAATACATGATGGCACGTCATGTATGCTTACTTCAAGCAAATGTTAATATCAATAATACATACATGCTATATGATTACTTAAATATTTTTTAATATAATATATTGATAATTTTTAGATATAGATTTGCAAGTATATTTAATCTTTAAATAATAAGTTACATAGATTATCTATCGCAAAGAAGAGTACATCAGTAATTAAACATAAATGTTTACTTTATGTTATTTTATTTTATACAATCGTAGAGCTAGATAATTATATATAAATTAAAATAGATCTAATAGCTATTATTATAAATGGTGGTTTTGAGAAAAAATAATAATGGTGATTAGGTTATACAGAATTTATGATCAAATATTTTGGATTTATGTGAGAACTTCTAGGTTCTATCTTTTTTCTTAATGTATCTCACAAGGATTAACGTGGAGGCTTTATAGTGTCTACTTATGCTTTCTAATATTTATTTTTTTTTCTAGCGTGCTATGTGTTTTAGTTGAAAATCTAATATTAACATATATAGACCCTAGATGCATGCCATTCTGTGACCTCATTAGTCATTGTTAGCTTTAAATTTTTAATCATTTTAAGTACAAATGCTAGTATCTTTTCAATCTTTTATTCAATTTTAAAATTAAAAAGTATTTAGGTCTTAGTTGTATTGTTTTTAGATATTAGTTAAGTTGAAGCTCAGATTGTACCCTAGCATTGCACTTGTTGAATTTGTTATATCAATTACTAAAATGGTATAATATTTTATTTAAAATATATAAAATTATTTAAAATAATAAACTATGAACTAGTTCAATTTTGTTAATGGTGACAATCAAATCTTATTAACCACAGTGGTTTTCTTAACCGCCATCAAGCAAAGGTCACGATTAATCACTAATTAACTGTGATAGTAAAAATAACCACCATGATTATCGTGGTGGTTGTTTCAGGCTAACTGTCATGGTTAATCGAGTCTAGAAAATCAAAAAACCAAAAAATACTGAGACTTTGAGGAATCAAACTCTCAACCTCACACTCAACAACACTAGCAAATCCTACCACTGCACCACTCAACCATTTATTGTTATATATAATATGCTATCTTTTTTATATCAATATTTTGTAATCTTAAATTGGATATTTTAGCTACTAAATAAATTCAAATAAAAAAACTTTTAACTATAAAGTTTTAAATCTTGTCAAATACTACAACTTTAGTATAGAATGTATCTCTATCGGGGAGAGGTTGAAAATTTTTAAAAAATTGAGTTTTAAAACCTGTGAACTTAAACATAAATTTTTGACTCTACAATACTTGAAGTCAAAAACTCGTCAATATCAAAGATGAAGCTCAGGTTGACCATTAGAACTTTGGTATTAACTATGTGAACATTTGGGGTCATTTAGAAAATAAAAAATTAAATTTCAAAATCTATAACTTTCAAGCACACATTTGGGACTCTAAACATCTTTAAATTAAAAACTTTTCAACTATAAAGTTGTAGATCTAGTCGACAGCTATAATTTTGATATAAAGTTTGTCTTTATTCAATTTCTTATGATTAAGTTATGAATTATTTTTTATTTACAACTTTTAACCGTGGCGGTTTTCTTAAGAGCAACCGCCACGCTTAATCCACGATTTACCATAGATGTTGCTTTAAGTTGGCCGCCATGGTAAATAAAAAACACCCGCTATAGTAGATCTAAGCATTTTAAGTGGCGGTTGAATTTTATGACCGCCACGGTTAATAAAAAAGGACATTACCTCCCAAAATTATTTCTGTACTAGTGGTATAATTACCATGTATTATTAATATAAATTAAAGTAAATTATCAATGTCATGTTATTACTATGTGGTTGTGAATTAAATACTTTTTATGCTTCATAAGAAATTAAATAATATTTATCTACATATAATTACTTGGTAAACATGCTGAAACGTAGCATATGATTATTTAATTTTATGATTGTATAATTTTAAGATTTATATATATATCTCATACTTTATAGATATTTATTAATTTTTTATAATGGAATATTTTAGTGTTTACGTGTAGATTTGAGCAATATTTTTATTTATCTTTTACAATGGCTTTTTAGGTACAAATATAAATGTAATACTTTATACTCTCTTTCATAACAACATACATGGATAGGTTGATGTAAATTTTGGATGTTATTTTGTATTGCTTTCATAACTACAAAGACGGGTATCATATACAATTAATACCATGTATTTTAAATCATCTTTCATAATGATAGATTTGGGAGTTCAGATAAAAAAAAAGTTAGAGGATCGTTTTAAATTGTCTTTTCTCATAACAAAAGGTGGGTAATTTAAATACAATATGCTAGGTTTATTTTTATTTATTTTTCATAATAGTGAAGTGGGCAATTTAGATATAAATAAGGGGTCGTTATTTTGATTTATTTTTCATAATAAAAGACGCACATGGGAAATTTATATATAAACTTAGGGGTTATTTTGAATTGTTATTCATAGCTCAAGTGGTGGGTAATTTAAATATCAAACTAGGGGTTACTTTATGTATTTTTCATAACGGTAGATAGGTAATATTTTTATAAATTGCAACAGATCTACTGGCTATTACCGACTATGATCATTAGTGTATACCAAATATTTTTTTCCTAACACATCTAGCGAGAATTAATATGGTGCCTCTATTGGGGTGTCCAATTAGTAATAGTATAAGATATGGATTACACATTTCCATAGATAGCGTGCTATTTTATCCATCCATATTTCAGCTTTCCCTCATATGCCCTGAGTTTTAGTAGCCCGAGTTCCAATTATTCCCATGTTATGGTATGAATATAACTATATCAATTCGATGTGTATGGAATATGGATCGTGGATGAGATTCTATGGATATATAGAGCTAGTTCCAATAAACTTATAAAAAAAAGATCACATCCACTTGTTCCACCGGAACTGAACCCACGAATTTACTACTTCTGATGACTTCCAAGTTGGCATTCTAACCATTCACAGCCATGGATTCTTATAACAGGTAATGGGCCATAAATGGGGGCCTATGAAGTGCTCACTCCGGCTCCAAGCAGTGTTGAAGATTTCCATGGATGATGGATTTGGGGGACCAAAGTGCCAAGTGAAGTGAAGATCTTTGCGTGGTTGTACTTCAAAGACCGCGTGAGCACCAAACAAAACTTCACAAGCACGTGCCATCCAACAGCATGCAAACGCAGCAACAACAATACTGAGGACAGGTACCACGTCTTCGAATGTGGACTTAGGAAAGATTTTCGGGATGCATTGGCATGACCTACCTCGGTGACGAGAGCAAATGTAGAAGTTCGGCAACTAACTGCTACTACGAATCTTGATCAAGCTACTTGGCCATTGGTTATGCTCACTGTTCTCTGGTGCTCATGGAATGCCAGCAACGGTACCATCTTCTAGAAATGTGGTGCATTCAACGGGGAAATTCTATCGACTGCATGTGACAACCTGGTTGTGTGGGAGGGAGGTTCTCCTCGTCCTCTCTAGTTTGTGGCTTGCGTCAATGGAGCAACTAACTATTTCCGTTTGTTGTGTAAAACCCCCCACACTACTACTATCATGTAACACACACTGAAAAAACTATTGTACTCAACACATTAAAAATAAATGAAAATGCAGGCGGGGAATCTCTCTCGTCCGTAGTTCACTTTCAAGAAAAGGGATAAAACAGTATTCAGAAGTCAAATCAAGCATTATATTGTAGCGTTGTAAGTACTCTCCCTGTCGTGCAATATAGTGTATTGTAAAGATTTCAGTACTAGTTAAGAGAGTATATACAGAAGACATTTGTAGCTACTTTTTATTTCCTCATTAGATGACAATATATGATAGCGTGATTAATGGAGATTAGTTGATAAATGACAAAGATCCATATAAATGCATACAATTTGTGCAGACTATTTAATATAAACTGCTTTTGTTCTCCTAAAATCGCTTATATTTAGATACAATTCTTGAACACTAGAATATTGCAGGACTGTCGGAGTATATGGAAGCCACGAGTTTGACATAATCCATAAGGTGTATTTTATCCGAAGGTCCTACTGTATATATGAACTTCCTACTTTTTAATACAGGGCCCACAATATTTCAGTTATTCCACATTGAGAGAAGCAAAGATCTCTCTAGCACTCTCATTCGTCTACTTCGATCCTCCTCTGATGTGATTTGAAAATCACACCCATGTACAGTGCATGACACGTTATGCCAGAACGAACGTGATCTTTTCTTGGGTTAAGTTGAGCATAAGCACATGATCTTATTAGTTAGTTTAACCTAGCAACTAAGACATATGGTCAGCTCTTAATTAGCTTTAACAGCCTAAATTGGAGTAACACATCCAACTCTCCGACGAAACTGAGATTTGTAATGCACTACGCGGTTTCCTGTTGCGCCTAGCAAATACAACCACCATCCAAACATTCACTGCACACATTGCCACGATTCTCCATTATTTTGTTCTCCAAAAGGACCTGCAACTGCAATGCTTAACGACTTAACGAACTCATCATTTCTAACTTTTTCAAGAAACTCTAGCTGCTCTACACTCCATAGGAGAGTAATATATACGGTCAAACCAACCGAAAAGCGTTAAGCATTGTGGAGCTTTGTTAATTAGATTCTGGAGCAGTTTACCGGATAGATTTAGGAGTTTCTGTGGGGAAGGGGGTCGAGAGACTCGGTGAGCAATGATTTGAAGGCCTGGATATCAATCATTAGCACCGCAAGTCAAAGCCTAGCGGGTACAGGCATATATGCTGGTGCACATAAAGTCGTTACAACAGGTCTTAGTGACACGTTCGTCGGTAGATTGTATGGCAGCAGCAACCACCTCAATTTGAAGTTTCAGAACAATAACATGGTTAATGATATACTCCCTCCGTCCCTTTTTATTTGTCGACGTGTGATGCGTGCCACAAGTTTGACTTGATTTATAGAAAATACGTACAATATTTATATCTCCAAATAATTTTGTTAAAAAACTAGATCTAAAGATCTTTCCGATGATATTAATATGATACTAATCGATGATATTTATTATTTATTAAAATTACCGGTATTTGTGTCTCGGGAAGCGAAACGAGAAATAAAAAGGGACAGAGGGAGTATGTGTGTAATATATTTATAGTCCATCAAAATCTGTGCATGGGCTTGCAATTTAGAACACGCATGGAACTAAAGATACTAAGAAAGTATATAAGCATATATATGTAATTGAAAATTTAAAAGAGTAAACAAGCAATCCCCTAGCGTTTTGGACAAGTTACAGCTAAGATTTGCCTATATTATCGCTATTGCTGTTATGAGTGCTATTCCGGGGATTAGCTGTGCTAAACGGTTTAGCATACGGTGCCATAATTTAGCGGCACTAATAAATGTGCAGCCATGCAGTCGACCTACTAAGAAATGAGACCCAACAAATTTTTTATTGGCCCAATCTAGCCTATCTGTACATAGTCTAGAGTGTGTTCACAAAATGTAAATAAAATTTAACATCTCTAATTCTTCCCTTTGTACTCCCTCTATCCTAATTTATAAAATGTTTGACTTTTTTGGCATCAAGTTTGACCACTCGTCTTATTCAAAAAAATTTACAAAAAGATCATTTCTTTTGTCATAGCTTGCTTTATTAATAAAAAAAAATTCGAGAACGACCTAAATTCTTCTATTTTTGTATAAATTTTTTTGAATAAGGCAGTGGTCAAATTTTGAGGTAGAAAAAAAGTCGAACATCTTATAATTTAGAATGGAGGAGATATTCTCTAAAGCCGCGCTGTTCTGAACCTTTTATAGTGGCACGGTACCAGTGTGTCTTGAGGCAATGATGGCCCTGAATAAATGATGACTACTCCCTCTATCCTAAATTATAAGATATTATAAGAATTCAGCAAGGGCACAAGGGCTGCCTGGCATGAGTGTTCTGCAAGCCCAGCAAGTGCCCACTCCGGCGTTTGACACAAAAGTTAGCACACAGCTACCCGTCGTGTCCAGGACCGTACCTCATGAAGAATGGCCTCAGCACGCACACACCAACGGGTTGTGTTCGAGGATGACATGGAGTTGGACGTGCAAGACAAGTTCGAGGCCAAGAAACATTGTATAGTACTCCCTCTATCGTCCCAAATTTTAAGTTACTCTAAACTTTTTTGAAGAGTCAAATATCTTAAGTTTGATCAAATGTATATAACAAAATAATAATGTAACATTCATGATGCCAAATTTATGTCATAAATTTTTACAATTCTCATTATAATTTTGGTTGAACTCAAGTTGGAATTACTTATAATATAATTTGAGATGGAGGGAGTAATAAACAAGATGCATCGGCTCCAACCAAGCACTTGCGTCCCATAAGCTAGCTATACCTCCAAATTAAATTGCGCTACATATAATATGCCTTAGCTAAACATATATCTATTTAATTTGCAGGTTTGGCTTCCTGCTATCATCCTGAAATCACTCAGTGCGTTTTGCTCATTCCTACAAGGATTACCACGTTTTCTGATGCCACTGGCATTATTGCAGAACATTGCACTATATCTTTCTTTAATATGAGCAGGTTTATATACAAGCTAAGTGAAATTCTTCTGCCTCTACAATGGTGTGTTTTCCATAGAAATGCTTTCAGTGTCTTTGAGAAATCCTTAGAAAAATTTAATTTGTACCTTTTTTTATAACATATATATGTAACCCATTTTGTTACTCTTCTACGAAAATGTTTTGCTGAAAACGTTGTCCCATGCATGTATTCATTATTGTTTCAGAGAAATGAATTGCTTTGTGGTCCTTTGGCCAGTGTGCAACTCAAAAAAAATAATACAAACCATTTGACTTTTTTCTTATATAACCGTAGCAACGCGTAGGTTAAATTACCTAGTAATTAACAAGAGTCGTGGGTCATCTAAACCTGCGCGCGCGCCCTAGAGGTTAAAATTACATACATCATGTTCTGAGCGGTCTAATTCAAGCTTATATCCATGTGAGAACAGATAGAAATATGGCTAGAGAGAAAGCAAATACTATATAATATATTATTATCTAGAGAAATTTTGAAGTCTATACACATTGTCGTCAAAAACAAATAAATCTGGTATACAGGTTGAGAAAGCATAGTGTTGAAACATGCACAGTATGTGTAGGCTCCACCGCTCCAGAGATCATAAAACAGAGACTCCATTCAATTGAAACACATGAGAAATGGATAAGAAGATGATGCTGCTTGCAATATTTAGTAGTTAAAATTCTGGTTGGTGTTGAAGGTCATGCCGAACTGCCACCATCCTGGCACAACGTTGAGGAACTGTATGTACTGTCCACCTGTGCTGGCCACGGCAAAGCTGATCCCCTGGCCGACAAGTCCGACGTGTGCCTGCCAGTTGGCACCCCAGTTTCTGGACATATGGATCCACCCCGTCTTATCGCCCTTGATCCAAGCGGCGGCAACAGAACCGCTGCCGGCGAGGTTCTGGATATTAACAAGCATGAAGTAGTAGTTCCCAGCCATACTGAAGCGCACGCCGCCGTTACGCCAACACTTGACCCGCTGGTACTGCACCGGGATGATGCCGGCTTGGTAGACGCCGATGTGCTCCCATGCCGGCTGTGACATGTCGAAGTGGGGGCGCCCCGGGCCGCACCACCCGCCATTGGGCAGTGCGTAGTTGGACGGGCACAGGTTGGTGGCCGTCACAGTGATCCACGTGCCGGGCTTGCACCACTGGCTGCCAGGGCGTGACGTGTCGCAGATGATAACGTAGCACTGCCCGCATGACGCGCCGTCGTTGAACAGCACCGGGCTCAGAGCCGCGTTGTTGACACCGTAGCCGGCGTTGTATAGGTTATCGTAGCCGCATGCACCTCCTGTACATTACGGACATGCATGCATGGAATGGATTAGCGTATATACATATACATTTAATTAATTTGTGTAATCATGTACAGAAGTGCATGCATGCGAAGCTAATTACGTACGTACCCATTGTGCCGGAGCCGTCGGGTCCGCCGTAGAACGTGGCGGTGCCGGGTGACCAGTCGGCGGCGGCAAGCGCGAGGCACGCCGCGAGTGCTGTGAACAACATCGGGGACTTGGCCATTTCTGTGGGCAGCAATGTTGTCGACGCTGAAGAGTACTGTAGAGAGAACAGAGGGCAGTGAGGCTTATTTTGTTTGGTTTAGCTTATCTGTGGGATGAGATGCATGGCACTGCCGGGGTGTGCTTAAATAGAGAAGTGACCGGAGGATTAACGATAGGTAGGAGATTATTTTAGGAGAATATATAATAATTAACAATGGCCGGCCGTGCCTTTTTTGCTTTAGTTTATCTGTCATGAATATCACAGGGGCACGACAACATAGTTATGAGGCCTCTAAATTCGGTGTTGGAATGATCACACCATTCGTGGATATGATGAAGTTGAGGAGGTCTTGTATATATATTTTATCCTTAAACATAAAACATGCTGATTAGTGTTTAGTTGATGAAAAGGAGTTTCAATTCGTATTCAGCATTTTTTTTCTTTTCAAGAAGCATAAGTCAATGCTAATGATTACAAAGAGTAGTTGACGCTACCGTAACCGTCGCACTCTAACACACATGTTGGTGAAGATCAAGCCAAACACAAAAGAAAAAAGGCTAACCACAAAGATCAAGCCAAACAAAAGAAAAAAAAAAGGCTAACCACAAATAACGTACATGCTGATTAGTCTATGCAGCTACCTCTGTTAAAACATTCACCCAGCAACAAACATCAACTAACAAGAATTCCTTCCACATTAGTTGAAGGCCAGTCCTGAGCATGAACGCATGACGGGGTTGTGTGGTGCAACCGATCGAACTAACAGACGTGCGATCTCACGATTACATTAACTAACACAACAAACCTGGAAATCAGTTATTTAAACATTAGATTCTCATTAGATAAATAACATAAATAATAGGCCCTGCACGTACAAAAAATTGCATGCAACATTGGATGAAATCAACTTAAACCCTCTTATACCAAAAATGTGCCTTTTAGCTAATAATGATTACTCATGTACTTAGGCACTACTATACACACTATGGAAATAATATATTGTGGTTTTAGATAGTATAGCTGATGCAATGCACGGAATCCCTGAAAATCCGAAGAAATCACACACATATATATGATCATTGACTTCACAATTTGATGATTGATTCAGCAACCCAAATTCATCTAGTTTTACTCATCCGAAATGATCAAGAGAAACGTCTCTAACTAACTCATCACCATCATCATCTCGCCCAGCTGATGCAATGCACGGAATCCCCTGAAAATCCGAAGAAATCACACACATATATATGATCATTGACTTCACAATTTGATGATTGATTCAGCAACCCAAATTCATCTAGTTTTACTCATCCGAAATGATCAAGAGAAACGTCTCTAACTAACTCATCACCAACATCATCTCGCCCCAATGATTCAACTGGCCGAATCCGTAATAGATGGTATATTATATAAATGCAAATTATCAAAAATCTTCTGTATATTCAGCCAAGTGGTTAAACCCCACCAAAAAGCATATAAAATAACCATCATTCATGGAACATTCGTAACTAGATCGAAAAATTTTATGGACACAAGCACAAGCTGATTATTACTAGCTAGATAGAGTTAGCAAATTTAATTGTGGAAGAGGCAGTAGATCAACGAACTAATTAAATAAAGAGGGAATAAATAATTAGTTTGCACAATTCAAAGGCCTAACTTAAGAGGCTAAGTTCGTTACAACAGGTATTAGTGACAATGACATATCTCCTCGCTAGACAACAACGATGGGAAGCAGTAGAGCAATGAGCTCAATCAAGAGGGAATCAATCGTTAGTTCGTGCAATTCAATGGCCCAACTTAAGAGGCTAAGTTCGTTACAACAGGTATTAGTGACAATGACATATCGATCTCCTCGCTAGACAACAACGATCACTAATTGAAAACTTTTGTTTGAAATTGGTTGTGCTTTCTTCCAGTACTTTGTCAACATATGTGTGTTTTATTTTAAGTTTCCAAGGCCGGTAATGATGATTAACGATCAATGCATGCTGAGCTTCCTTCAGTAATTGCAATGCTCATGTCCTTCTCAAAATACGTCCGGTGTGGAAATAACCACCTTAGCTGGAATCATAAAAACCCTTAAAAATTTATTCACTGGGTTGTTACAAAAGCATTGAATAGCAATGATGTCCAACTCATCAGCTATCTAGCATTTAAGGGCGATGTATACATCAGCGATATTAGTTCTAAGAGTGATACATGTATTGGCCATTGTTTGGATATTTGTTCAAATACCTCTCATTAAATGCTCTAGGAAGACAATCACCTTCCAATGTCTCTAGCATATATGAATTTTCAAAAATCACTTCGATCATGCTTAGTTGACCTTTGTAGCTTGGTGACTGCTCGCCAAACTTGTTGCTTTTCGTTTCAAGAGGTACAATATTCTTCCACACTAAATGTCGAACTTGAAAAGATTTGCCTTTCATGCTCCTATTATAACGAGCAACTCTAGCTTTATCTTTTTTGATCTCATTCAAAGCTTGTATTCTTTTATGAGTCAACTCATCGATATTGTCCATCACCGTATCTTGATATATAACAGTGGATAGATCATTCTGCAAGTAACACAACTTTTTGTCCGTAAACCATCTAATGCCTAGAGATGCGATCAGCCCATGGAACCTAAGACTTCATTCCATTTTTTGGGATTGTCCTTAATAATTTTCTTCTTAATTAGCTTGAGCAATGTCTTATTACTTGATTCATCTTGGTCATTAGTTTGAGCATATAGTACAGAGATGAATTAAGCAACTTGATAGAAATGTCGAAGTATATATTTTTAGAATTCTCTAGGTTCATATTATATTTTTGTAAATTAAGAAAAATAAAAAAAATCATCTAGATATTGTTGACGGAACTTATAGATATATAATTCGGTATATACACATGCCCATACAATGTTAAGAAAAAAATGTGTTAATACATAGAGTCGTAAAAGACATTTAGGTGCTATGTAATCGAACTCCTTGTCCTTTTTTTTTTCATCAGACCCATCCATTCTTCGAGCAGCCGAGAGCATCACGTAGGGACAAATGTCAGGTGGCAAAGAAGCAATGATACAACGGTAACAAGTGCATTTAACTCTCCGTCAGAATACGCACTCGCCATTCGACTAACTAAACTGCAACAATGGGGCAAATAAGGAGGAGATTCGGGCTTCCTCGTCGTCGGCACTCGGCAGTAGCATCTTAGTAGTAGAAATTCTGGTTTGTAGTGAAGGCCTGGCCGAACTGCCACCAATAAGGCACCGCGTTCAAGAACTGGATGTACTGTCCGCCGGTACTAAGTACGGCGAAGCTGAGCCCCTGGCCGACGAGCCCAGCGAGCGCCTGCCAGTTGGCGCCCCAGTTCCTGGACATCTGGATCCACCCTGTCTTATCGCCCTTCACCCAGGCAGCGCCCACACAGCCACTGCCTCCGAGGTTTTGGATATTGACAAGCAGAAAATACTGAGAGCCGGCGATGCTAAAGCGCACGCCACCAGTGCGCGAGCACTTGACCTGCTGGTATAGGACAGGGATGATGCCGGCCTGGTAGATGCCGATGTGCTCCCATGCTGGCTGCGACATATCGAAGTGGGGACGCCCCGGGCCGCACCACCCACCGTTGGGCAGCGCGTAGTTGGATGGGCACAGGTTGGTGGCGGACACCGTGATGGAGTTGCCGGGCTTGCACCACTGGCCGCCTGGACGGGACATGTCGCAGGTGATGAGGTAGCACTGCCCGCACGACGCGCCGTCGTTGAACAAGGTCGGGCTCAGCGCCGCGGTGTTGACCCCATACCCCGCGTTGTACAGGTTGTCATACCCGCATGCACCACCTATGTTGTATCGAACAGGCATGCATCAGCGACGATGGAAGTGATTGTGTAGTGTATATACGTACATAAATATACCATATATACAGTAGTTCTGTACAGAAATGATGAATGCATGCATTCTTACCCATCGTGCCGGACGCGTCGACTCCGCCGTAGAAAGTGGCTGTGCCTTGCGACCAGTCGGCGGCGGCCACGGCGAGGCACGCCGCAACAACCACCGTGCACAGCATAAAGGAATTAGCCATGTCGTCCACGGACGTCGGCGCCGTTTGAAATGCAGAGCTGGCTGCAGATAGAGAACAAGATTGATTGATCGAGATGTGTGTTCCTAATTAAGCAGGACGAGGCCGGATCGGGATATTTGAGGCCGGTTTGATGCATGACATTGGGATACCACTGCTTAAATAGAGAGCATAGATCGAGAGGAGGTGTTGAGGCTAACCGGTGGTAGGAGAAAGAAGTTGATAAATCACACGAGATAGGTGGAGGTTTAGGGGAATGATTGGGGAATGGTTGTCGACCTTGCATTGAGTCACAAGCAGCTAGTAGCCATAGTCGAAACACACGAGAAAACCGTGTGTACGTTGGAAGCTAGCACAAGCGATGCATCACGGACGTATTGGAGAACGGGCAAAAGCTAGCAGCAGGCACACAACCTAGACTACTAATCATTCTTGCATGGATGCTCGCCTGAATCAGCTGTTTTGATATGTTGATTAAGTTTGATCGTCGAGTTAGCTACTTCCGTCAGGGCGGCCTCAAGAAGATTCGGACGGTAACAAAAATCCGTTCCACATTGTTGACTTAAGAAACCCTTGTTCGGTGCATGTGGTGGTTGAAGGTCGAGCACGGCGGATCACAATTGGAATTTGCATTGGTTGGTTCAGTATCATCCACAGACACTCTCATCAAACCGGACTAGCCTGGATAATTATTAAATCATCTTAGCTATATAGCTATTGTGAATAAATTATGATCAACCACTCTACCACATTTTGCACCCAACTTTTCAAGACACCTATAATCTCAAATACCAGACAACATCCAACATCTCACTCAACACAGTGGCAGCTGATCCACCTCTCACTCCTATAAAAATGATTTTACAAGACACTGTTCAAACATTAACCAAGACGGTCATAAAATCCAACCGCCTCGTAAAATATCAAATGATTAATAGAGATAGTCATTTTATTTACCAAAGCACTAAAAAAAGAACGGCCTCGCAAAATCGATTTATCAAACCTATCATTTTATTTACAGATGCGGTTTTAGAAAATGCCCATCTCTATTACGGATCAAATTTAGTACTTCTTACTACTATATATGATGTTTGATTTTTAAAACTGCACAAGGCACTGCCGTCCTCAAAGACACATTCATCGAGATGGAACACTACTGCTAGGAGACTCTCCGTCGAAGTTGTTCACATAGAGGAACCTGACCACACTTTTCCGCAAAAAAAAAGGAATCTGACCACACTGTGCTGGGAAGGCCAAGCTTCATCAATTTATGGTGGTCTTGAAGGATGAAGATGTCAGCCCCATTGTGTCACAATAGTTGCGGAGAACTTTCAGGATGCCGACCAATGCGATAGGCTAGCCGTTGAGCACACCATACAGGAGCTCCACCCCGACGAGCGTGAGCTTGACTACGAGATTCAGTGGAACCCAGACTCGGGTGATCTAAGGCCAGCACGCACCTCCCTAACATGAGTACAACGTTGAGCCAACCAAACTAAGGGGCGCACCACCCATCCAGTTTTCATCATCAGGCCTATCAACACCTCAGCGTTTAGACCGTGACAACTCAAAGAAGGTGCGACTCACGGATGAGGATGACAACAAGACCACAAACACAGGCAAGAACCTAAACCAGGGTCAACGGGATGCATTCATCAACTTTCTTGTCGAAATTGGGATATCTTCTCGCATGGAAGGCTTCTGACATGCCTTGGGCCCCAAGAGAAGTCGCTGATCATTCTTTGAGGATAAAAGCCGAGTCGAAGCCTATCAAGCAATTCTTGAAAAGATTTGATGACGAGAAGGCACAAAACCATTAGAAAAGGAGGTGGCTAAGCTTCTAGCTGTAGGGTTCATATGGGAGGTTTTGCATCCAGAATGGTTAGCAAATCTAGTCAAAGTACCAAAAAAGAATAATAAATGTAGGATGTGTGTCGACTATATGGACCTGAACAAGGCATGCCCTAAGGATCATTATCCTTTACACCATATAGATCAAGTCGTCACTCCACTATAGGTTTTGAGACTTTGAATAAATGAATTATTAAGATAGGGTCTTCAAGTAATTAATCTAACAATTTTTTGGCTTTCTCTGTCATCAGATCTATACCAAGTTAGACTTTTAATTGATGATGATTTGTTGCTCTACATATTAGATCTGCAGCCATACTTCAATTGCTGTCAGCGCATTTGCCATTTGGTCTTTCTTTCATCTAATCTATGACCTCTAACTTTTCAACGCAGGTCAAAGAAAAGGTTTATGCCCAAGATTGGTGGAAAATGACCGTTGGACAGCCTTGTCATGCCTTGTTTTGAATAGAAATCATGAATTCGAATGCGTCCTTAATTCATGCATATCACAGGGGCACGACTACCGAGTAATTAGGCCTCGGAATTTAGGGTTGGAATGATCACACCATTCCTGTATAGGTGCCAAAGCCTGGCCACCTAGGGCAGTACGAAGGGCTTCCTTGCAGAACTTCTTCACAGGACTCAGTAATCTATATATCTTATAAAGTTAATCCCTACTAACAATTCTATCTCATTCCACAATGATCCACGTTATCAACTAATGTATAAACTATTTGATTCATATTTCCAACCATCCATTCGATGTTTTCCATCCACTTGCAAACATTAATTGAAAAGTCACTAAGGATATTGATTTTTATTTCTCTTGCAAGTTGCAACACAACTGAGGCATGCACCACTAAATTTAAACCGCATCCCTACCAAATGTCATCAAGAAATGAAGAGGCACCACGATTGAGCTATGTCACCACTAAATCGTGTTCCTACTGAGTGTCATCAAGAGATGAAGAGGCACTGAAATAATTGATGTAGCACAAAACAGTAAAGAGCCGAGGGTTGAGGGAATGAACCCATAGGGGTGGCCATCTGCTTCTATAGCAAGGTTGAACCGAGGGTCTCTTTCATGGTATTACCATTTCTCGCTCTACCCATGATTTGTCATCATTATTTATATAGTGCTACAAATCTCCATAGCAACTCAGGGGATATCACATTTGATGTAATGAAAGTTAACTAGCCACCAATCAAAAAACTGATCAATTTTTTTCCATTTTCTTCTATTTTATTTCTGAGTGAGTGTCAGTTTCTATTTTCAATCAGTTATTAAGGCACTGTGTTGGCGGGGAGTATTGTGCCTAAGGGGAGCGAGACTGTAGGATGAGCGGAGGTCCCCCGCTCGGCCGGGGGTTCAGACCTCCGCGCGAATCTGGGCCCCACCAGAATCTCTTCCTCTCCAACTGAGCCAGTTAGTGAGACAGTGCTTGTATAATAAATGCTATTATTAAATTTTACCAACCCTTACAACAAAATACTTTGAGTCCTCCCTTTTATAGGTGAGCTCCAGGCAGTTCCTCTTTGGACTATTACATATCTGCCCACCAAACCCTAGGGGTAGTTTTGGCCTAGCTCTAACCGCTATTTTTCTCCCCAGGGGCAGCATGGACATCTTCCCTTGTTCCAACGTGGGCCGGGCCACATCTGCGCCTTCATCCTTGTCTTCTTGGCGAGCTTTGGGCTTAGCCGGGAGGTTCGGACCTCCGGCCGCCTCCTGCTCTTGGGGCGATTGGTTACCACTCTTTGGTAACCTTCGCCTCCCCCGATCTTACTACTGCCGGGAGGTGCGGACCTCCGGCACGCTCTATTCAGGGGCGGTTGATCACCACTCTTCGGTGACCTTCGTCTCCGGGTCTTGATCTGCCGGGAGGTGCGGACCTCCGGCCCTATTCCGCGCGGAGGTTAAGACCTCCGCCTCTTTCTCGGAGGCCGAGCCCTCGGACTTCCCCTTCCGGCGGGCTCCGCCTCCCCGATCTCACTGCTCGGAGGTTCCCTTTCCCTGAAAGCAAACAAAAGAAGCTGGAAATAGCAAGTGAGAGGCTCAGAGAATCTCTGGGGGACCTTCGCCGTGGAGCGGAGGTTGGGGCAGAAATTTTCCCCCAACATTTCCCCCTAGAGCACTTGGGCTAGCGCAGGTAGGCCAACGTCCTCTGTAGCCTCCTGCTCCCCGTGGCGGAGGTCCCCCTTCCCCCCCTTTTGAATTCAGCGCCGCCCACGTGTCACTTGCTGATTGGTGCGTCGTGCGACGTGACTTGATTTGACGGTTTGTCTTCCGTCTCTCGGAGGCCCCCCGGCGCCTATATAAAGGATGCTCGAGCCGTGTTTGCCGTACGCTCTCTTTTTTTCGCTTTTTCGCTTTTCGCCAAAGCCAGTGGCTTCCGAGTTTCCTTCGCCTCCACTTAGGGTCTCCTTCTCGGGTCCCTACTCTCGGCTTCTTTGCGTCAGAGCCAGTGGGTGGGCGCGCCGTTTTGAAGACTGCATGGTGGATAGCGCGGAGGCTAAGGAAATTGAGGATAGTCGGGATAGTCTTTCCTGAGTTGAAGCTTCATTTGTGCGATTTAATACCTCCGAGTCCTTCTCTGGAGATGGCGGGCAAGAATGAAAGGATCACTTATGAGATTGGCCGGAGCATCGTCAACAAGATGATGATTGACAATATGGTGTCCGAAGGTTGGTTTGAGAAGGACAAGGTAAAACTTCCTGGTTTGGAGACCGTTCTCGATCCTCCGAATAAGGATTATGCGTTGTTTTTTGTGATTTCTTTGTTTGTGGCCTTCGCTTCATTCCCCGCCGGTTTTTGAGGGAGGTTCTGGATGAGTTTAACGTCCAGATTCATCAGCTTACTCCAAACGGTATTGCCCAACTTAGCAAGTTTGCCTGGGCCTGTGAATCCTACGGCGCTACGCCTGATATTGACAGCTTTTGCCAGTACTATGAGTGCGCGAACAGAACAAGAAGTTTGAGGGTGCGATTTGTCAATACGGTAGTTGCTCCTTCTTCCCGAAGCGAAAAGCAGGTTGGACCTAGGTGTGAGCTGTCCCTCTTTGTCAAGAACAAGTGGGACAAAGATTGGACTTTGAACTGGTTCTACGTCAGGACTCCAGGTTATACTGTGGAGGAGGATGACGGCAAGAAGGTGACCCGGTACCCCTTGGCCTCGGTGATGACCCCTATGGAGCCGCGGTACTCTATCCCCGTCCCAGCCAAGTTTACGGCTTCTCATACAGCATGTAATCGGGCCTTCGCTCTTGCGTGCCGGTATTCCGGAGGTCGCGACCTGGTGGAAGAGATGGTGGCGGCCAAATGCTGGCCGCTTGCGAAGAGCGCACCTTCGTTCCGTTTGGAAATGGTTCAACTTCCCTGTTTTCGAGATGCGGGTGGTGTTCCGTTTCCTCGGTTTGGTTTGACGCGCCCGGCGAACAAAACCGACGCTGCCTTCGTTCGAGAGTTGGAGGCTAATGTTTATGAGATTGTTGGGGAGTACTCAGACAAGGAGTATCTTGCCCGCCGGACGGAGGCCGGGAATATGCCCCGCTTGAACCGTGTTTTGGAAGAGATGGGCGTTAAGTATGGAGATCACCCTGTGCCTGCGAAGCTTATTGCCGCGATCCGTGACAAGGAAGCTGCTGCTGCGGAGGTCCGCCCAAGCGATGCCCCAAAGCCTGCAGGTCGGAAACGACGTGGGGCTTCCTCTGGTGCTGGTGCGGGTCGTGGAAAAAAGCTCCGTTCTTCTGCACGCAGTGTTGAAGCTTCAGAGCATGTGGAGGCGTCAGAACCTGCGGAGGTGTCTGCTGGTCGGGCTGCATCCAGCAGTTCATCTGGGTCAGCTGCTACCTCTTTGGCCCGCCATGGGCGTGGCGATGAAGCGGAGGCCTTGGTGCAAGCTCCCAAACTTCCAGAGGGGCGTGCCTCTTCAAAGAAGGCGTCCGTTGAAGCCGCCGGGGCGTCAGCCTCTGTTGCTCCTTTTGCCAGTGTCCTGGGTGCTTTCTCCGATGATTCGGAGGACTCAGTTCATGCCGATGCCGGCACTGGTGGGGAAGCGAAGGTTTCTTCTCGGGAGGGGACGCCTACGTCTGTGGGGGCTTCACCTCCGCATGTCGGTGGTCCGGTTCCGGAGGTTGCTCCGGAGGCTCCGCAGGTTGCACCCGTACCACCGCAGGATCCGATTGCGCCTGCTCCTCAGGCTGTTTCGGGAGCTTCAGGTGCCGCGGCTGCTGATGCTTTATGTAAGTTCCAACTCCTTATTTATCGTTCTTCCTGTTCATGTGGCCTTTTTATGACCTTATTCAGTGGGCCTTGCCCAAGTACTTGCGAGGGATAGCGAAGCTGCTCCTGATGTTGATATGGGTCGGATAGGCTGGATCGGACCTCTCGTGCCTCCCCTTTGTTTGGTACTTCGTTTGCGGGTTTCGCGGCTCCGGCGAAGGTTGGTGCTTTGTCCTTGTGCTTTTGGGTTGTTTATGCTGTTTATTATGTTGTATAACTTTGGTTCAATCGTCGTTTCCTTTGCGCAAATGTGATTCCATGCAAACCTTAAGTGGGTGGAGCTCGCCCTCCATAGTCTCGCACCCGGCCAGCTTGGAGGTTTGATTTTTCCTTTTGATTTTTGTCTGCAAGGTCAAATATTTTTGCTTATGCCCTGAAATTTTGTTTGGCATTAGGTGGCACTCGCAGGTACTTGGAGCGATTGGACTACTTCACCTTCTAAGGTTGAACCTTGAGCAAAGCAGAGCGTGGTTCGTATTTGGTTTCATTTGTAGTTTGATAACTTTGTATCTCCTCTTGGCTGGTTTATTTGAGCCTTCGCTCTTCCCCGCAGAGTCATCACATTGCGGGAGGCCATGGAAGCTCGATGCTCACATGAGGTGTTAAAGCGAGACGAGGCACTTGGTGCCCTCAAGGAGGAGGTTGAGACTGCGGTGCCGAGAAGAAGGCTCTTACTTCTGATCTTGCGGAGCTTCGCCCGTTTAAGAAGGCTGCTGAGGATCTGGAGCTCAAACTTAAGTTCTCAGAGAAGAAACTTGAAGATGCCCAGACTGCCTCTGCTGTGTTGGAAGAAAGGCTGAAAAAGGCTAATGACGTTAATGTCAACCTTCGCTCGGAGGTAGAAGGTGAGAAGCGGGGCGGCTATCTTTGAGGAAGCAGTGGAGGAGCTCCGTAAGCGGTGGATGATGCGAAGGAGGCGGCTATTACTTTGGCTAGTGCCTATTCTCGACGCCATCCACCACTATGGCGGTGTTGTTCTGCTCCGCCTCGAGGACCCTTCTACCTTCATTTGTCTTTGGATGGATGCGTTCCGCCTCTCGCATTTTCCTAAGTTCGTTGATGGCATTGCGGATTTCGCAGCCGTCTCTTGCGCCAAGAATTTTGTGAATGCGTTGACGGAGGTGGGGTGCGAGCACCTTCAGCCTTCGAAGGGGAAAGCTACATATAGTGACCCCAAGGAGGTTGTTTGGTCTAACCTCCGTATGCCCATGCGTGTTGTGCGCGACTTCATGCGCTATTGCTGGAGCCGTTTTGGCCGCAGTTATGCACGCATGTTGGCTGAGGAGCGCAACGCGGAGGTAACTTTGATTTATTTTGCTTTATTTGTGTGACTTTTACTTTTAGGATTTTAATGACCTCCGCCGCATTGTTGTGGCGGGCCGAGGCGGAGCGGCAGCCAAGAGGGCGGAGGCTTTGAAGGCGCCGCAACCGAGTCTTCCAGGCCGGCCGAAAGGTCGGCGAAGACGCGGGAGGTGGATGCCTAGGCTCAAGCTCAAGTAGATTTTAACTTAGGGATGATGAGAGGCAGCTTTTTGCTTAGTCTTTTGTTTTAACTCGAATTGCCTTTGGCGCAGTGACCTTGTTGGGGCTGCGCAAGCAAGTGCTTGATGTACCACCGCTAACTATGATGAAGGATGGTGTTTATGTTAGTGGTCGGATGCTCGATTGCTGGCCTGATAACAATGTGAATGAAATGTTTAAGTTTGTCCTTGAAGAGCTTGGAACCCCTCACAGTGATTTTGTGCGTTCTTTGGCGTGGGCCCCCGATTCCCCTTAGTTCGCTTTCGCTTTTGGTT
The DNA here is from genome assembly GCA_015844335.1 of Chrysopogon serrulatus. NCBI lineage: Eukaryota > Viridiplantae > Streptophyta > Magnoliopsida > Poales > Poaceae > Chrysopogon > Chrysopogon serrulatus. The sequence continues at coordinate 165,640 of JADLZL010004454.1, read as the reverse complement.
GGGCTACGTTGTAGCGTTGTACCCTACTGCTCGCACCTTCGCGTGCCCTCTGTTGTAATCTTTATGGCTGTTGTTTATGTAATGAATGTTGTATGCTTGTAACTTTTTTGAATCATTCTCTCTTTTCTTTATTTTTGGCATTCTTGCCTTCGCAATTACATTCACAAACACCACGTATATTCTCTGGTCATCCGTATCCTGCCGGTTTGGTGGTTGCTTGTGATCAAGTTGTAGCCGCATTGAACTCATGCTTGGCCCCGTTGTTCCGCTTGACGCAGTCTTTGAAGGCTTTGCTTGCGCTTTTGCATGTTTTCTCTTGCTTTAAGACCTTCGCACAAAGACCGGGTGCTTGGTCCTCGGTATGTTTAGTTGGCGCAGGTTCCTCATTCACCCTTGGGCTCTGTCCTCCAATCTTTACAAACTTTTGCCTGGTATCTCCCGGCTAGCGGAGGCTTTGTTTGGCTGGGAGTTATTGAAGTAGAGCCTTCGGTTTCAGGGGGATGTTACAAGCTTTTGCGTGGTATCCCCCTTCATTCTTGGGTTCTAGCTCCGCAAAGGCGCTATGCTGATTACAAGTTTTTGTGTGGTATCTCTTTGCTTTTGTTCTTGGGGGAAACACCTGCTTCCATCCTCTCTCCTCCCTCTTTCTGTCTTTCCCCGAGTGGTCGGGGAGGTGGCAATTGCTTGGTTTATATATGGCCTTGGCTCATAAGTATGATTAACTTTTCAGTGGTTGAGGTGGTTGCGTCCTGCATTTGGTCTGGTTGTATGGCATTTACTGTGGTTTGGTAGCATTTATTCTGGTCACGTGCCTGTTTGCAAACTATGGTTGGTTATAGTGGGGGTTGTTTCCTTGATCTCCTCATTGTCTGCACCGTTGGTAGGGGACTTTTTCCGTGTCTAATTTTATAGCGGAGGTTATCTCCTTTGATCACCCGGTGCCCGTACCGTTGGTAGGGACTTTTTCCAGGTTTAATTTTATGGCGGAGGTTATCTCCTTTGATCACCCGGTGTCTGCACTGTTGGTAGGGACTTTTTCCAGGTTTAATTTTGTAGCGGAGGTTATCTCCACTTTTACCAGCGATTATTTGCCGTGGAGGTCCGGTTGGGCATGCCTGGCCGTGCCGGTTTTGCCCAGTAGGTCCTCTTTCTAGCTAAGTCGTTTTGTCGAATGTTTGCTGCCTCGCTGCTGGCAGCTTTTCGACCTGTTTGCTCGTGATGTGCTTTTTTGTTTTTTCTTTGGGGGAACCTCTTTATATTTTTAGAGGTTATTTACAAAGGCTCTGCCTCGTTAAAAACCTCACCTCCGCCGCGGAGTCCCCCCCGTGAGGAAAAGAGTGCAGGCCTATCGCCAAGTGGCGAGAAAGGAAAATTGGAAATTTAAAAGCTTCTAAACCGAGGGAGCCTTCGCTTATAGTTCCGCGGAGGTCCTCTTACATCGATGTAATATTTCCCGAGATTAGCGGTGTTCCGTGTATGGGCGGAGGTCCGACCTTCGGCTGTCTTCTAGTCTGAATGCCTCTTTGTTCGCCGCTTTGTTTGGCTATGAAGGGTCCCTCCCATTTTGATTTGTAGCTTGCCTATTGTGCTTGCATTTGGCTTCCTTCAGCAAAGACTAGGTCTCCATCTTCAATGAGCTTTTTTGTCACATTCTTGTCTCTCCATGCCTTGGTTTGATCTTGGTACTTTATGATGTTGTCGAGGGCCTGCAGCCTTTGTTGTTCTATCCCTTCTTTTGAGCATGCTTCTCCCACCTTGCTACTCTTGGTTGCGCTGAGGCTTCCGTGTTTTAACTCTTTTCTCAAGGTCATTGCCTCTTCCCCATACATAAGTTTGAAAGGGGTGTATCCTGTAGTTCCGTGACCGTAGTGTTGTGTGACCATACCACCCTTGGTAGCTCTTCTGCCCATTTTCCTTTGCGCAGGTTGAACAGTGTTTTAGAGATTGCTGAGAAGATTTCTCTGTTTGCCCTTTCGACTGCCCCATTTGATTCTGGGTAATATACTTGATGCGAAGGCGAGTGTTGTGCCTATGGATTTGCAGTATTCTTTGAATTTATCTCGAGTCAAACCGCTTTCCGTTGTCTACGGTCAGGACCTTCGGAACTCCGAATCTGCATATTATATTTTGCCAGAAAAACTTCCTGACTGCTTCTGAGGTTATTGATGCCAGGGGTTTTGCTTCTATCCATCTTGTGAAATATTCCACGGCTACCATCAGAATTTGAATCCTCCTTGCGCCGGTGGTAACGGGCCTACCAGTCCATTCCCCATCTTTGAAGCGGCCATTTGGGGTATTGGTTGGAGTTCTGGCGACGGCGAAGGTTGCTTGGTGGAATACAACCGGCAAGCTTCACATGTTTTGACTAGCTCTTCAAATAAGTCCTTTGCATGGGTTGGCCAAGAGAACCCTTGCCTCAAAGCCTTTTATTCGATAAGGCCCTTGGCCCTATGTGAGACCCGCAGGTTCTGCATGTATCTCTTTTATCAACTCTTTACCTTCGCTTCGGATACACATTTGAGCAATGGCTGAACCACCCCTTTTTTGTATAATTTTTTATCTAGTAGCACATATGATCTTGCTCTGTACTTCATTCTTTCTTTGTCTACCTTTGACTGTGGGTTGAATGTCCCCTCAAGCATTTGCGCTATTTCTGTCCGCCAGTCTTGCTCTGATGTTGCTAGTATGTGCTTTTCAACTGTTTCTCTAGCGGAGGTTGCGTGGTTTGCTGATTTGCTCGTAGAAGGTTCCTCGGGCATTTCCTGTTATTTGCCGCCGCCTTCGCTATCTCGTCCGCCTCTGTGTTTTCCCCCTTGGGATGTGTTTCGGGGTGAACCCACGGAACTTTCTTTCTAACTTTCGTACTTGCTCAAGGTATCTTGTTAACCGTGGTTCTCCTCGGCCCGGGTATTCTTTCTCGACTTGTCCCGCCACAACCATTGAGTCTGTTTTCACTAGTAGCCTTTGGATCCCCAAGGCCTTTGCCTTGTTGAGGCCTAGGATGAGTGCTTCGTACTCGGCGGCGTTGTTTGTTGCTTTGAAGTTCAAACGGGCTGCGTACTTCATCTTTGCTCGGTTGGGGATATTAGCACCACCGCTGCCCCCTGCCATTTACTCCCCAAGCTCCATCTGTGAATAGTGTCCAAGTTTGTTCGAGATAGGTTATGTAACCTTCGCGGCGAAGGTGTCCAATCTGGCCATGAAGTCCGCCCGCACGAGATTTGATTGTCGTTCTTGGGACATAGGCTATGCAAGTATTGCGATAATTACGGGCCCATTTTCCAATTCTCTTGGAGGCTTCCTTTGTTGTTGAGTATCTCTCCCAGGGGTTGTGTCGAAGGTACTATTATTTCATGGGCTTGGAAGTAATGCTTGAGTTTTCTTGAGGCGGTTAAGATGGCGTAGGCCAGTTTTTCCGCTTGAGTATAATTCAGCTTGGCTCCTGCCAGGCTTCAAACATAGTACACCGGCTGCCGTTCCTTTGACCTTTGAATTCTTTTTCCTGTGCCAAGACCGCACTGACCGCGTGATCCGATGCTTGCCACATATAAGAGTAATGTGGCGTCTTGCTCGGTCTTGTGACTTTCGAGTGTTGGCTAAGTATTTTTTTTGAGGTCGTCAAAGGCTTCGGGACCGATCTTGGCCCCACCGGACTTTGTCGGAGGTTCCGAGTGCTTTGAAAAATGGTAGGCTTCTCTCTCGCCGACTTTGAGATGAACTTTGTTGAGCGCCGCTATTCTTCCCGTGAGCTTACGCACTTCCCTTTTGGTAGTTGGTTCTGTCATTGCTAGTATTGCCTGCGTTTTTTCTGGATTTGCTGTGATTCCTTCCGGCCCTACAATACATCCCAGTATCTTGGCTTTGCTTACTGCGAAGACACACTTCTCCGGATTTAGTTTTAGGCTCAAGGCCGCGGAGGTTAGCGAAGGTCTCGCCGTGTCACCGATGTGCTCTTTCTTTTTCTTTGCTCATGACTATGATGTCGCCGACATATGCGATGACGTTTCTTTGAAATTGGTTGCCTAGCACTTTGCTTGTCATTCTTGCGAAGGTTGAGCTCAAGGTTCTTTAAGCCTTCCGCATTCTCGAGGAAGCAAAGATGTGCCAAAGGGGGTTGTGAAACTTGTCTTTTCTTCATCCTCTTTATTGAGCCAAATTTGATGGTACCCTGAGAAACAGTCGAGGAGGGAAAATCTTCTGCAAATTGCGGCCCTGTCCAGGGAAGTATCTATTCTTGGTAACTGGAACGCATCTTTTCTGCATGCTTTGTTTAGGTCTGTGAAGTCTATGCACATCCTCATCTTGCCATTGCTCTTGGGTACTAGCACAACGTTTGCTAGCCAGTCAGAGTACTTGACTTCCCTTATTACCTTCGCGTCTAGGAGTCTCTGCACCTCCTCCGCTTTAGCCGCCATTATCCTGTCTTCGGACATTTTCCTTTGTTTCTGCTTTTTTGGTCGGGTGCCTGGGTTAACATCTAAATGGTGCTGTATGATATCTCTGGATACCCCCCGAAGGTCCTCGGCTGACCACGCGAAGGTGTCTTTGTTTTGTCTCAGGGCTTCCATCAGTTCTTTTTCTTCTTGCTCTGCCAAGTTTGAGGCTATTGTGATTTTTCTGTCAGGCTTGGATTGTTCCAAATAGACTGATTTTGTTGTTTTTTCATCTTTCCTTCCGACTTTGAAGCTTGTTTTTCCTTTGGGCATGTCCGGAGGTTCCTCCCTGCCTGGGCCATCTGCTTCCACAGAGTTGACATTTCTGCTTGAACTGTGTATCATTTTCTCAATGTTTCTTGCTTCTTTCTGGCTTCCATGGATTGTTATTATTCCATGCAATGCTGGTAGCTTCATGCGAGGTAGGTAGCCCATGTGAACCGCTACTCCAAACTTGTTAGTGAAACCTCGCCAAGAATGGCGTTGTAGGGGTAGTTGAGGTCGGCGACATCGAAGGTTATGTACTTGCTGTTCTGGCGTTGCTTTGATCTCCAAAGGACACTGGGAGTGCTATTTTTCCTAGTGCCTCCACCTTTCTTCCTCCGAATCCAACCAAATGGGATTCCGAAGGTTGTAGTTGGTTTCTACCGAGCTGCATTTTGTCAAAGGTACTTGCGAACAGTATGTCCGCGGAGCTTCCAGAATCCACTAAAATCCTTTTTATCTCCCATGCTGCGATGTTTGCTGTTATCACCATTGCGTCTGTGTGAGGGTAGCTTTCTAGCTTTAAGTCTTTCTCCGTGAAAGTTATTGGCACTCTGGACCATTCTGTTGCTCTTATGGGGCCCTGAACTGCCACGTTGTTTACCAGGCGGAGGTGGTCCTTTTTCTGCTTTTTGGTTTGAAACTCCATTGCCGAGCCTCCGCTGATTGGAAGTATATGGCCAATGGTTGGCAGTGGGTTATGAGGGTTGTGCTGGTTCTCTGGGTTTGGCTCTTGTTTTGTTTGGGTCGAAGGCTGTATTTGTAGTTGTGGTTGGAGTGGCGGAGGTGGTGGTAGAGCTTCGTAGGCTCTGCTTTGTGGTTGGCTATCTAGGTAAGTTATGTTGGGCGGCCTTGGGTGGCTGTAGGCTGGTGTTTGCTCTAGCCTGTATTGGCTGCAATTTGCTGTTGGTCCTGCATGCGGAGGTGCCGGTCGCCATGCAGGTAGGTGGCTTGGGAAGTATGCTGCTGCTAGTGTTGAGGGGTGTATTTGAGTACTGTTCAGGGCTGAGTATATCGGGCAGTATTGGTTTTGCCAGTTTGGTGCGGAGGTGTGATTGACTTCCCTCGCCGTTGGTTTGACGGTGTGTCCGCCTCTTTCCTCTTCTTCATCCTTTCCCAGGTTTCCTTTGCTTCCGGCGCTTTTTGTGACGTGCCCTTTGTCTTCTCCATGGAAAAAAAAGACGGCTTCTTTCTTACATTGTTGCCGGAGTTGCCGCCCATTCCTCCCCGAAGTTACGCCTTGGGTAGTTTTTTGTGGACTGCGGAGGTGCTTGAGCACCTGACTGTTGGTTTAGCTGAGTTTGTTGATCAACGCTCATTACTTGCTTGTTTTGGTGCTGTTGCTGTTTGTAGCCTTTCCATGAGTCAGAGGTTTGCCTGTTTGTGTTTTGGGCTTGTTTGTATTGATTTTGCTCCTCAACTCTCTTCCGGAGGTCGCTGTCTGACTTACAGTATTTCTCAAACTCGGAGTACAACGCTTCCATAGTTTCGGGTTTTTCTCTGGCTAGGTGCGCTGCGAATGGGCCGATCTTCAGTCCTTTGACTGCTGCCTCTATTGCCACTTCTTCTGGTACATTGGGGGCCTTCGCCTTCAACTGCACAAAGCGTTGGTAGTATTCTCTTAGGGACTCGTCTTTTTGCTGCTTGCAGTGGAACAGGTCTGATGCTGTCAGTGACTCGCTTGAGAATCCTTTGAAATTGGTCATTATCTTGTCGCGCAGGTTCTCCCATGAGTAGATTGAGCTTGACTTGAGCATGGAATACCAAGCGAGTGCATCTCCTTCGGCTGCAATGACAAATGACTTTGCAAGGACTGTGTCGTTCCCCCCTGCGGAGGCTACCGCTGCCTCAAAGCTCATGATGAACTGCCTAGGGTCGGACTTCCCATTGAACTTCGGCAATGTGATTGGCTTGTAGCCGACTGGCCATGCTGACGTCTGCAGTCCTTCCGACAGTGGTGATTTTTGGTCCACCGTTCGTGTTTGAGCTGTCCCAAAGAGACTGGGGGATGGCCCCTGGATGGGTATACCTTTTGCCGCGGGCTGCGTGGGCGTGGGTCGCAAAAAGCCGGCGTCCGGCCGACGCCCCTCGTGTGCTTGTGCCGTTAGCATGCTTTGTATCTCGCTTGTAAGATCGCCATTTGCCGCCTCGCCTCTGCGACGGCTGGGAAGTTTGGGCTGCTCTCTGTCTTCTTCGCGAAAGGCCGGCCGCTGACTCTTTCCCCTCTCGCTTGCAAGGCTTGCAAGCGAGCTTGAACTCTCTGCAGCTCTTCCTCTTGCGCTGCATTTGCGGTTCGGCACTTGATCATTGACTTGTTCTTCATTGCTCTCTGGAGGCACGGCGGTATTGTTCTCTTCTCGCGACTTGCTCGCTTTTGGGGTGTCGGGGGGATCCGCGTAGGTCTTTGCGCTTACCGCTCTTCTTGGTCTCCCTCTCGGGTACCTCCGCCGGGGCTCTAGTTGTTTTCTTTTTCCTTGGTGGCATGTTTGGCTTTTTGTTGGCTAACCACGGTGGGCGCCAATGTTGGCGGGGAGTATTGTGCCTAAGGGGAGCGAGGCGTAGGATGAGCGGAGGTCCCCCCGCTTCGGCCGGGGTTCGGGACCTCCGCGCGAATCTGGGCCCCACCAGAATCTCTTCCTCTCCAAGCCCCAGCCGGTTAGTGAGGCAGTGCTTGTATAATAAATGCTATTATTAAATTTTTACCAACCCTTACAACAGTCTTTGAGTCCTCCCTTTTATAGGTGAGCTCCAGGCGCTTCCTCTTTGGACTATTACATATCGCCCACCAAACCCTAGGGGTAGTTTTGGCCTAGCTCTAACCGCTATTTTTTCTCCCCGGGGGCAGCATGGACATCTTCCCTTGTTCCAACGTGGGCCGGGCCACATCTGCGCCTTCATCCTTGTCTTCTTGGCGAGCTTTGGGCTTAGCCGGGAGGTTCGACCTCCGGCCGCGCCTCGCTCTTGGGGCGATTGGTTACCACTCTTTGGTAACCTTCGCCTCTGATCTTACTCGCCGGAGGTGCGGACCTCCGCACGCTCGCTTCGGGGCGGTTGATCACCACTCTTCGGTGACCTTCGTCTCCGGGTCTTGATCTGCCGGAGGTGCGGACCTCCGGCCCTATTCCGCGGAGGTTAAGACCTCCGCCTCTTTCTCGGAGGCCAGAGCCCTCGGACTTCCCCTTCTGGCGGGCTCCGCCTCCTGATCTCACCTGCTTTCGGAGGTTCCCTTTCCCCGAAAAGCAAACAAAAGAAGCTGGAAATAGCAAGTGAGAGGCTCGAGAATCTCTGGGGACCTTCGCCGTGGAGCGGAGGTTGGGGCAGAAATTTTCCCCCAACACACTGAAAAGTCTATTCACGGTTAACTTACTTTTATTATGGGTGTATGCCAATATACATGGATTCCTATATATGACACTACTTTATTACATGCTTCTCTAACATATTAATCAGTATGTTGAAGTTCTCACAGCAACACGCGGGGCATTCATCTAGTACTACTAGGTATACACACACATACACAGGACATACAAAGACGATGTAGGCTAGGGAGAGGGTGCTTCCTAGCAGTGTTTGCTTGTCTTAACAGCTGTTCGAACAATATTTTTTTCTCACAGCAAATTATCAGCCGGCTTATATGACCAGCCAAAGAAAGGCCGAGATGACACCACTGTTGCACATCAATGAAACCACGCCACTACCCTAGGCTTTTGAATTCTCATTTCACCATAAAAATTGCAAATAGCAGAAGCTTAGCCAGGCACGTAAATTTCAATTCTCTAATACGTAGGGATTAAATTGATGGATGACCTACTACTTCTTTTGCCCCTGAATAAAGAGCCTAGAGTTGTCTTAATTCAAACTTTTTAAACTTTAACTAAATTTTTAGAAAACCCCATCAAGATCTATAACATCAAATTTGTATTGTTAGATATACAACCAACTGACATTTGAATTTATCTTAATTTTCATTCTCCGAGTCACTATGAACTTGTATTCTAAAAGATTGTTTTAATTTAAAAATTTAAAACTACTATGACGATTGACTAATTTTATTGGTATGTTATTATATAATTATGTGTGCTATTTTTCTGATCTTCTCAATATTAGTATGCCATCATTATTTGCCCAGGCTTCCCAAAAATCCTAACTCTGCCACTATGCATGATGATGCATGATGATTAGTTTTGTAATGATGAAAAGGAGTTTCAATTCGAATTCAGCATTTTCTTTTCAAGAAGCATATGTCAATGCTAATGATTACAGAATAGTTGACGCTACCTTCACACTCTAACATTTAGGTGAAGATCAAGCCAAACAAAAAGAATCCAATAGTCTATGCAACTACGTCGGTTAAAAGATTCACCCATGCTAATGAAGACTTTTCAGTGCCTTAACATACATGCTGATTAGTCTATGCAGCTACGTCGGTTAAAAGATTCACCCAGCAACAAACGATCAACTAACATGAATTCCTTCCACAGTAGTTGAAACCCTGTCCTGAGCATGATGCCGTGACGGTGGGTGGTGCAACCGAACGTTGACAAACGTGTGATCAGTTCCTACTTTCCTCCACAATTATACATTAACTAAGACAAGAAGCGTAGAATGAAATTAGTTATTTAAACATTAGTCTCTACACTCACCTCTACAAAAGTATGTATGTTCACCATAGCCCTATGATCACCTCAATAGACTGACATGGTAGATCTTGAGATACATAAACATTAGTTTTTCCCATATTAAAAGCACGACTAAAAATGAAAAAAATATTGCTAGTGGGTGTTCACGGAATTTATTTGTCAGTCTGACATATTGAAAATTGATTTTAAGGAGACACCACCAATATATTTGTAGCAAAGATTTTTTTTATTGACATGAGCCAATTCCATGAATGAGCAGTTTACTATAACACAGTTATACCGTCACATGTCGATGAAGACGGTGACAATTCGCAAGTCAAACGGGCCTACAAATGGGCGGGCAGACGAGGACGGCGAAGGGCGAAATGGGCCCCCCACGGCCCACCCTAGGGCGGCGGGTGCCGCTGCCGCCGCCAGCGCTGCTCTGCGGGAGCCGCCGCCGCCTTTGGCCTGTGGTGAAGGGGCCGCCGGGCCCTACCTCACCGCCTGCTCTTCAATCCCCGAGTTACCTTTTATTAATTATTATTTATGGAATTCAGATTAGGGAAACTGAAAAAAAATCCGTGTTCGATAAGGGCTTTCCGTTAGAGTCCACTAGGGACTATAAATAATAGAGGATTGTAATAGATTACATCAAGAAGTAATTGGGGTAATTCCCGTTTATTCCAATCTCCCGCTCCTCCCTCTCTCCTCCCTCCTCCCTCACGCCGCCCCTTCCTGCCCCACACCACCACCTGCATAGCGCCACCGCGCTGCCGCCCCTAGCCTCCCCTCCCTCTCCTCCTCTTCCCCGATCCACTAGCCCAATCCACCCTCTCCGTTGCGTGTGTTACAACTGGTATCAGTAGACTAGGAGGATCCATAGATTGAATCCATGGCGGCCATTATTGACCTCGAGAAGATGTTGAGGAACTTCAACAAAAAGATCACGGTGAAATTCGACGACGTCTACGCCAAGATCGCCGACGTCTCCAACCGCGTCAACACTGTCTCCATCAATGCGACCAACGAGAAGTCACCCACGGATCCCACCCGCTGGAACGCCATCTTGTCCAACAAGAGAAACGAGGTTTTGGCTAGATCAGCATGTTCCATAGGCCGTCTGTACGAGCAGCACTTCCTCGCCTTGCTACAGAAGAGCAAGGCACCACCGCCTCCAGCAGCGACACCAGTGGAGGCGCCCGAGGTGACAGCCGTGGTCACCGCTGGCGGCGACGACGACGACACCAAGTGCATGTTGGTCATCGGCAAGCTAGATGCAGGTGTGTAGGGAGGCACCCCGTTCTATCTCCATGGCATGATGAGTGGCATTGGAGTTCACATCCTAGTGGACTCGGGCTCAAGCCACAACGTGATCAATGTCAACGTGGCTCGTGCTAATGGTGTTCCTGAGTTTGGCGTCAACACCACTATCATCATTGGCAGTGGAGATGAGGTACCTTGCTATAGCGCTTCATTCCATGTACCTATTACTATCGACAACGATGTCTTCCACATCGACGCCCTCTTCTTCGACATCGAACACAACATCGACGTCATCCTGGGCATGTCGTGGCTGGCTAGCCTTGGATATGTCTCCTGGGACTTCACCACCATGGAGTTGCTTCATTTTTGGGATGGATCGCCGCATTTCCTCTGAGCAGTACCACATCGGCAGCCACCCCAGGCTAGAGTGCCATGGGTGGCACCGCTGCCACCACCTCGCCAGTGGCATTCTGTACCTCAGATGGCACCACCACTGATGAACATGGCATATAAAGCGAGTTGACCACCAGCTCTCGACGTCATCAACACCAACAACGACGCCATCTTCATCAGGCTCTGTCAGGCAGTGTTGGAGGACAGGGAGCTTTGAGCCTTGGCTAAGGCAATCACGGAGAACAGAACAGGACGAGCTTGGTCCCTCGATCAGCGGCTCATCCTCTTTGATGGACGCTTCTATGTGCCGGCATCTTCACTGCTAGTTCCTGAGCTACTTTAGGAACTTTGCCGAGGGGTGCATCCGATATGCATCACTTGGCGGTGGGCGCCCATAGACCTCCGGTGGATGGTGGAGCAGTCGAGCCGCTACCATCACATGTGCTGGAAGTCCAACCCTGGCCATAGCATGAGAGCGTCTGTGATGCTAGAGTCGCCTTCCTCGATGAGTCGGGCCATATGTTGGCCAACATTGGAAGCATCGATATCGACACGCTACCAGGAGCACACAGACATCGCCTATCCCCACGGCTGTTTGATGTGGGGGCCTTTCTCTTCGGTGACATGGTGGATTTGACTTTGTCTCTGGCCAGACGTGCGGTTCACACATCTAGAGACAACTACTATTGATGATTGGCAGCCATCCCAACAATCATGTACGTGTCTACTGTATGCCACCAGATATGCTATATAACTTCGAGTGCACTACATTTGTTTCCAGGGAGACATTGACCAGAGCTAAGCTGGAGAAAGGGATACCCTTTGGGTGTGAGAACGCACTTTATGGGTACCATGGCTACATCGACAACCTCCATTACTGCTTTGAGTTTGAGGTCCTGCGCACCAGGGCCAACATCATAGCAACAGACTTCTAGACCGGATGCCTTATTGGATACATCCAGGAGCTCCTAGCTAATATGACGATAATGGCAGGAGTAGTCGACTGGATCACATTCCGGCTCGAGGACACGCCGATTGGAAAAGACGGAGTTCTGTCACACGTCAGATGAAGAGGGTGATAATTCGCGGGCCAGACGGGCCTACAGCGGGCCAGATGAGGACGGTGAGTGTTGACGGTGGAAAGCGTCAACTCTTTATATATCAAAAGGTATGAAACATACATCAATATCTAGAAGGCTAGGGTTTTATCTGACAATTTCCACGAGTTTTGGTGATTTATCAATTTCTAGGGACTAATCCAGAAAACACCGAAAAAGGGGTATAACTACAAATCTACACCACGGAATTATCCGCAACTCAAGAGTACGCCAAACTACCCTAAAAGAATCCAGAAGACACCGGAGCGAAAAGGAGCACGAGCCACTTCCAGGTGGGGCCGCCCGGCCCCACCTGTTAGGCCGGCCGGCCCCCTAGGAGGGGAAGCCTCTCCCCCCTTCACTACTGCATAAAATTTAATAGTGGCGGCTGTTTTCCATTAACGGTGGTGGTTTTCTCAACCGCCACCATGCATAGGTCACCGTTAATCACGATTAACCGTGGCGGTTGGTTTACCCGCCACAGTTAATCAATTAAAAGAACAAAAAAATCCATCGACGAGCCCACCGAGCCCATCCATGGGCCCAGCGAGCCCATCTAGCCGCCGTCGGCGCCTGCATCCTCACCGTACCCGCGCATGGCCGCTGCAGGGCCGCCCACGCCGGAATGCGAACCCCGCCGACGGGATCTGGCCGCTTGATGTCGGATCGGACCGCCTACCACCGGATCCGCCGCCGAGGTGCCTCGATCCGGCCGTCCAACCATCCGCTTTGCCATCGGAACCGCCGCCCCTGCCGAATCGCGCACCGCCGCTGTGGCCGAGATCGGGTCCGCCACCGCTGCCGAATCGCGCACATCCCGCCGTGGCCCGTGCCTCGGCTCGGCTGAGCACCGCCGCCGTGGGCCCGTGCCTCCGCCAGCGGCCCGAGCACCGCCGCACCACCTGCGCCTCGGCTAAGCGCCGCCGCCCCGCGTCCCGCGCCGAGAGTCACTGCGCTTGGGCCTCCTCCCGCGCCCCCCCACGCCGAGAGCCATCGGCGCCGCTGCCCACGCCTCCCTCCCGTGCCGCAGCGTGCCCCCCTCCCGCGTCGGCGCCTCGGCCAACACCACCGCCAAGAGGGCCTTCTTCTTCGCCGTTGACCGGGGGAGGGGTGTGGAGGGAGTTCACTTAACGGTGGTGGAGAGGAGATAAGAGAGGGAGAGAGGGAGGGAGTGCGCAGTGCGCCGTCAGTTGTGGGAGTGAGGGAGGGGAGTACGCCTGGGCTAGGGTTTGGTTTTCTTTATATATTCATGGGCTGTTGGCTGGTAGTGGGCTGGGCCTGATCTTTTGTGGCGGGTGTCTTATACACGACTGCCACGGTAAATGATTAACCGTGGCGGTTAATAATGAGCGCCACGGTAAATAAAAAATACCCACCACGGAAAATCGTTTGTATTTTACATGGCGGTTGGGTTCTATAGCCGCCACGATTAATAAAAAGGTACCGCCTCGCAAAATCATTTATGTACTAGTGCTTCTGGAGTCTTCTTCCACCGCCTTTGGGAATCAATCTCAGCCCTGCATGAAGTCGGTTTGATCAAACAACTGTCGTGCATCCCTGAAGGGTCGAGATGGCGGACTAGAGGGGGGTGAATAGTCCTTTCTAAAACTAATCACAGCGGTTAACCGAATTAAATGCAGAATTAAAACTATCGGTCTAACCAAGACTTCACCCCTCTATCTAAGTTTAAGGACCTTACAAAGTAATCCTAGATTGAGCAACTAAGGTGCAAAGCTAGGTAGTGCTCGTCTATCCAATACTAGGTTGCAAGGTCACACAAGTAACTAGTACTCAATCAAACCGGAGAACACCTACACATACTAGTAAGCAAAGTGCACAAAGCCTAAGCACACTAGTAGTTCTCACTAGCACGGCTACACAAGCCTAACTAGTGAGCTCAATTGCTTAGCTACACAAACTAAGCAATGTGACTAGCAAGGCTACACAAGCCAACTAGCCACGCAATCGCTACTTCTAAACTACACAAGCTAAGAAGGTAACTAGCAAGTGACACAAGCAAACTAGCTACACAAGAGCAACCACTACTCACTAGCACAAGTAATGAACGAGTAAATGCAAGGTAGTGAATGCAAACCGACGAGAAGAGTAGACAAGTTGACACGTCAATTTTTCACCGAGGTTCACTTGGTTGCCACCAAGCTAGTCCCCGTTGTGTCGACCAACTCTTTGTGGTTCGGCGGCTAAGAGGTGTTTCACTAACCTCGTCCACAATTGGACACCGCAGGAACCTACCCAAGAGAGGTAGCTCAATGACACTCTTTTACTAGAGTTGCTCTTCACGATCTCCCGTGGGGTGAGCACAATCCCCCTCACAATGTCACTTCACGTGACTAGCAATTGGAGCACCACTTAATCTCCGAGCGTGCTACACGATGCCCACAAGCCTCCAAACCGTCTAGGAGGTGGCAACCTCCAAGAGTAATAAGCACCACTGGCTTGCAACTCGATAACCTAGTGCCATACCTTGCAATCTCTCAATGCAACACACTAGAATCGCTCACTCGCAATTGGATGTAATCACTACAAGCATAAGCGAGTTAGAGGGCTCTCAAGCACCACCAAGTAAGGACACAAAGTCCCAATGTGCTCTCCAACCAGCCAAGGCCGGCCACCACTTCTATTTATAACCCCAAGGGCTAAAGAGCCGTTGCCCACTTTCCTCAGTCAACACGAAGGCATCGGACGATCAGATGCTTCAGCATCGGACGTGCGCCCCAGCGTTCGACGCTCACCGCAACGCCACGTGTCGCCACGTCTTCAAACTAGCCGTTGCCACCAACGGTCAGCTCACTCACGCGCGCGGCACGCACTCATCGGACGCAGCCTCCTCTCACTGGACGCAACTCAGAGAGCTCCAAAAACGTACACCACCGCATCGGACGCGTCCGATGCATGGGCATCGGACGCTCCTCAGCGTCAGTGCTCTGCCTCTACAAACCTGCTGCCGGTCTTTGCTTTACCTTTGACGCCTTGACGCCGCCAGGCGTCGAACAGCGGATGCAAACTTCCCAGCCGCGCTTACGCCAACAAGCCATCGGACGCTGCCCGGCGTCCGACGCTTGCTTACCACCAAGCGTCCGACGTGCGAGAAACACTCCAACGACTTCACCTCCATTTCTGGCCTTCGGCGCAATAGAAAATAAGCATTTCATTTCCACGAAAGCGCCGAATCCCGCCGAGCTTGCGAATGTGCCAGTACTACCAAGTGTACATCACCATGTGCAAGTGTGTTAGCATTTTCACAAATATTTTTTCAAAGGGTTTTCACTCCTTCTCACATCGCCACTCGATCCTAGCAACACGATGCAAAGTTAGATCGCTCAAGTGGCACTAGATGACCGATATGCAAACAAGTTTGCCCCTCTTGATAGTACGGTCATCTATCCTAAATCTGGTCATCAACTTCTCTACACACCTATGACAGGTGAAATAGAAACGCCCTAGGTTATACCTTTGCCTTGCGCTTTCCACTCCATCTCCTCCAATGCCGATGCAACACATGCACCAACATCCACATGAATGATATGATCCACTTCATATCATCACATGGCCTTTGGTCCATCGATTTTGACCTCACTTGCTCTTCACCATCGCTTCGGTCCTTCGGCGCCAAGTCTTTGCTTAAGCCTCCCGACACTCGGTACCAACGGCTTCAAAGCCTCCAACTTGCCCTTCACCATCACGACCGCTCCATCAAGCCAAGTCTTGTCTTGACCTTCACCTCTAGCCACATGACTCCTTGTCATGTATCATGCTTTAAGCTCCTTCATCATCACATGTGTGAGCCTTGCAACACATCACATCACCTCCATGGCATAGTTGCTCACACACATGCACCTATGGACTAAATCTCTGCAAATCTCACATAAGCATAATTAGTTCACCTAGATTGTCACTCAATTACCAAAACCAAACAAGGACCTTTCAATCCCACCGGGCTATATAAGTGGAGCCAGACCCCCCAGGAAACCCTAATTCATTCAATACCTCATTCAAGTCATTCAAGGTAGAGCCAGTTGAAGATCAAGTCATCTAGAGCTTCAAGTTCTAGTTCCTTATAGTCTTCTAGTTCATAGTTTAGCCTATTTAGATCTAGATTAGAGGGAGTCAAGGCGTGTTAATCAGTCTTGGATTCTAGAAGTTTTCAAGAAAAGAAGAGTCTGGTATAGTTCTTTGCTCTGTTCTTTCTTATTGAATTATCTGCGTTTGTATGATATTTACTAGCAACATTATTCTTCATCTTAGTTTAATTATTTTGTTCAATGTCTGCTTTAATACATCTAGTTTAGTTGGTTTGCTATTATATTCATGCACTGGTTAGTATAGCGCTCATCTAGTTGATCATATGGTGAGTGGTAGGCAATATATAGACATGGTGTCTAGATGCTTTGCTTATCTGCGGATATCCCCAGTTGTGCCGGGTAGTGAGGTAGATCGTGGGTGTGGCAGACCCAGTGAGTCCTTTGTAGGCATTCCCCCGTACGGTGGATTGGTAGAGTGAGATTGTCAGGTTAAGAGTGTATTTATACACGTGAGGTTTCTGTACTCATCTTTTCCTGTACATGTGCTCCGATGTGTTTGGAAATTATGGTAGTATTACTTGATAATGATTAGTAGATGTACTTACACTAGTTGACGTAGCTTTGACATGTAGTTAAATACTTAGGAATTATTTCTCTATTAATTGATTAGACAACGTTGACATGATTAGAATGCTATGATGGATTAGTATCATTAGAAGATGACTGATCAATGGCTCATTATCATTATATCTTTATCATTATTATATTTATATTATCTTATGACTTACCCCCTGTTATGAGTAGAGTGTATGATATTGGTTACATCGTCTATTCAATGCATATACATATACATGTTATTAATACTATAAAGTAGCTTCTTAGCAATGTCTTCCCAGTGGTAGAATATAAATGACAATCTCGTAATACTCTAGGTAAAATGCTACAATGGTATAATTATCTGTCCGCTTACGGAATCGTTCTTAAGTTATATTCATCTTTATTTATTTCTACCTAGTCACATAAAATGATAAGATTTAGTACCAATATTTATTTCTAGCTTTACAATTGGGGATGGCAACCTAGTTTCACGTTAGGAGTAAGGGTAAAGAGACTAGTGGCTAGTTGCTAAAGGCAAGTTAATTAATACCAACATTTTTTGGGTCATTGCATGGGATAGGAATTTGAGATTTATTGCGGTGACGTTAAAAATGTTTTAAGCATTTTTGGCGCCGTTGCCGGGAAGGCTAATAAACTTAGAAAGTATTGATAACATATATGCATTATGAATAAGACCGATCACCCAATTGACCTCTAACTCAAACAGTCTTACCCTTGTTCTATCTATTTATATATCTTATGCAGGGTAATGAATGAATGAACGGATTTGCTCTCCCGGACAATTACGTTGAAGATCCGTAGAGACTCTTATGAAGAAGGAAGTTTGCTGATACAAGGTATATCTTTGAGTCACCATCTGTTAACACTGGATTTTGGTAAGAGCCGGAAAGATGACAGGTGGGCCCGTTCGGCAAAACTCGTGAAAAGGCAAGAGATCAGCGCATTCGGCAAACGCCGCGTACGGCCGATTAACCTTGAACTATTCGGCAAGTGTCCGTACGGCTAACTCTGGGCGGTTCGGCAAGCATTCGTGCGGTCGGCTATCTTTAAAGGCGGTGGCTCCATTCGGGAAGCAAAAGGTGGCAAACAGGAAGCCGAATAGAAGGAGAAGAGCGTGATGATCAAGGACTCTGGGGAAGGCTATAGCAAAAGAATCGCCATGCTTTTGAGTTACCTTTAATGAATTGTGTAGTCGTAATCTCTTAGGATTTATGTTATGTCCAGGGTATAAATATAAACCCTCGACCATTGTAAAAGAGATTCACAATCGATCAACACAACCGGCCCCGTGCCAAGTTTCGAGTCCTTTTTGTCGTGTCGTCGAAGTTCTTCGAGAGGAGCCATCGATCCGCCGACCTCCGTAAGTTCCGCAACCTTGCTATCATGTCTAGTATCATGCGGTGGATTTAGATATTGATGCAAGTAGTCTTGTTTGTCTCGACTGGATGGCCGTGCGGCAGGCGTCTGCTTGACGATCAAGAAGTCTTTGCTTATGTTTTGTTTATCTCGACTAGATGGCCGTGCGGCAGGCGTCCGCTTGATAGCTTAGCGAAGCAAGATAGTTATCGGCTCTATTAGATTTTGGCAAGATCTAGTAGATTCATTAAGTTATCACGTGTTGCATATGTTTAATGCTTTTATTTATTTGTAACACTCTTTTGCCCAACCTAGATTGATTGTTTTCGGCTCTTTATTTTCATAGATTTATGTGCTCTTTGACATGTCACCATGAAAGATAGATCATATGCCTATATAGCCGAATAAGATCAATCTAGATTATTACATGTTGCGGGTTCTTGCACGTTAGAAGCGTTTGAGTCTTGATAGGACTGGGTGTCGTGCGGCAGATGCAAGTTCTTGATGGGTTTATTCATGATAGCTTGTTTGTTCCTTCTTCATGGACCCCGAGTCGGCTGGACCGCCGAGCTCGGTTATGCTTTCAATTCATGATCAACTTTTACTTGTTCAAACATGTCTTCTCATTCATGCGCGTTTGGCAATAAAATGTTCCACATGTTTTGTCTTCATATTAGTCGAATGAATCATATGCATGATTGGCAGACAGCTTCTATAGCCGTATGTCGTCGTAAGTGGCTTCCGGGGGCCGTATATACGAACTGTGCGGTCTCATCCGGCACGTTCGATTTTGTATTTAACAATCTTTTGTCCCTTGTCGCCTTTCGGGTCAAACCGACCGCACGCTTCGGATTTCAAACAAACCGTGCGGCCGTCCGATTGAAGCCACGCTTTTCGCTTCTTTGTGTGTGAGGCACAATCAGTGCCGCATTTCGTGTCAACACACTTTTTTGGCACGCCCAAAGGGGACACCGTTGTTCAAGATGTCTGAAATTAACAACAATCACGTTACTCGATGTGACTTTGGATGAATTGCCGGAGAATTCAAGGGAGTTGGTGCAACAAGCATGTGATCAATTTCATCAAAAGTGTTTG
This sequence comes from Chrysopogon serrulatus, assembly GCA_015844335.1. NCBI lineage: Eukaryota > Viridiplantae > Streptophyta > Magnoliopsida > Poales > Poaceae > Chrysopogon > Chrysopogon serrulatus. The sequence continues at coordinate 146,456 of JADLZL010004454.1, read as the reverse complement.
ATGTCCTTCACCAAGAACAAGAGCAATAAGGTCTTCCAAAAACAGTCATTGCCAAGGGTTCTTCTTCCACATCAATCTGATTACACTGAAGAAGAAGAGGCTCAAAAGGTGTCAGAATTAGTTCACAAAGCTCTAGAAGAAACTATTACAAATCATAACACGCTTTCTTGAACACCTTTCGTGCAATCATGGTTAGTACTTTCGGCCCAAATGGTGATAAGTATTTTGAAGAGAATGCAGGACCAATCCGTGGACCAACACTCTTCAACCCGCCAAAATACCAAGAAAAGCCTCTTGGAGATGAAGGAGCATCTGGTTCAACAAAGACGGACCCGGTCCTAATGAGAAAAAAAGCAGACTTCCTACCTATGGTCAAGTGACATTTGGTACAACGGAAGATGTGCCGCATGCGCTTTCAAAGTGTCCCCAAAGATCAAACAGGTTGCAAAGAAACATGTATGGAGATGGATATCAGGAATTTACTGATTATACTGCTCTGAATGCTTTGCCGAATCCAGGATACAGGAGTGCATCAGGGATACCTTCTGGAGGGCAAACACGTGGGGCTCCAAAGTCAGATATTGATGTCATCATGCATAGGATGGCTGACATGATGTAGAATCAGTTCGGCCTAAAGCCGAAGAATCAATCCTATTCATACAAATCTCCTTATCCAGAATGGTACAATAGAGTGGCACTTCCTTCAAGAGTGAAGCCTCCGACAGATTTGACCAAGTTTTTCTCGCCAAGATGATACTAGCATCATAGAGCACATCAGTCGGTACTTGATGCAGCTTGGAGAAGCCTCAACAGATGAAGTTTGGAGAATTCGGTATTTTCCTTTGTCTCTCACAGGGCCAGCCTTCACATGGTTCACCTCCCTGCCGGTCCATTCCATTGGTACGTGGGCGGAACTAGAACAGAAGTTCCATGCGTACTTCTTCACCGGCACTAATGAAAAGAAGCTAGTCGACCTCATGAGTCTGAGACAGAGAGCTAATGAAACACCGCAGGAGTATCTTCGCAGATTTAGAGAGACCAAGAACCTTTGTTATTCATTGAACTTACCAGATGACCAGTTGCCTGGGATGGCGATAGCAGGCATGTAGCCGAATGTCAGAGAGAAGCTGTTCGGCATGGAATTTGATGACCTTGGTCAACTTCACAACGACTGGCTGCTATGAGTAATCAAGCTCAGGGGTTCAAAAGAGATAACCGCTTCTAAAAGGGAAATGTTGCCAGTGAAATGTATCAAAGTTTTCTAGAAGAAGCGGCTGAGTATGATGATGATGACGAGATAGCCGCAGCCGAACTGACTTGGGCAAAGGAGCCTACTCAAGTTAGCCAGCGTTGGTTGAGGCAACAAAAAGGAACTTATGACTTTGATGTCTCCAAGTCCGATAAGCTCTTTGATCTGTTAGTAAGGGAAGGACGCATTAAACTGCCAGATGGACATCCTATGCTGCGTCCTGAAGGAGTGAAAGACAAGAAGTATTGTGGTTATCACAACACTAATTCTCATTCAATTAATGATTGCCAAGTGTTCAGAGTGCGGATTCAAAAGGCTATCCAGGAGGGACATTTGAAGTTCGATGGCAAGATGAAGATTGATGGTCAACCTTTTCCTCAAAATATGATTTCGTTCTCTGTGAATATGGTTTCTACGGATGATTCTAAAGGTAAAAGCAAGATGAAGGTGTTAACCTCTGACAGAGCGAAGAAGAATGGCACTGTCGACCCTGATCAGCAAATCACAAGTGAAGAGCTGAAACAAAAAGTTCGGTTCAAGAATAGCCGAACCGAAAGAGGAGAAAGTTCCAAGCCTAGGGTAACATCGCGTATTTTGCTGAACAAATGGCAAAGATAGCAAGAACGGGAATACTATGAAGAACAAAGGTTTATAGAGGAACGCCGGAGATACGAAGAAGAGGTATACCGCAGAGAGCAAGAAGAGCATGTGAGAGAGATGGAGCAGTCTCATTGGGGTTGTTCATTCTTCAAACATTGCTGGAACGAAGGCTTGAAGCTGCCTGCTAGAAACAATTGCCCCGAATGCAGTGATCAGTATTTCGGGTACAGGCAGTCTCGAGTCAACTGCCGACCGGTCCATGAAAGACTTGGAATGCAGTTTCCTGAGGACGATCGACGCCTAAAAATAGACAGTTTTGAAAATCAACCAAGGAAAAGGTTTGCAGATCAACGTTGAACTCATTATAAAGGATACAACGGAGGGGAAGGTCCCCATGAATATATCTGGCAAAAAGGACAGTGGTGCCCTCCAGGACTGAGAAAGAGTCAGAAGAGGAGAGTTCAGCGCTTAAGGAACAAAGAACTGAAGCAAGCGTATCTGAGGAGAAACCGATATGGCGCCCTAAGAAGAAACCCGATGAGCATGGACCCTCAGGTGATGCATATATGGCTTTCTTCCTCCCATCAGAGTTTATAGCTCCTGAAAACCAAGACGTCCAAGAAGAAGTATACTCGAATTTTGATGAGAGTGAGTTTCAAGATTTGATGGCTCAGCTGGTATTAACACAACAGGCAACTTTCGACAAACCGGCCAAATATCATCACTTGAAGCCACTTTATCTAAAAGGATACGTGAATGGCAAGCCTCTGACTAAAATGTTTGTTGATGGAGTGCTGCTATCAATATTATGCCATATACAACTTTCAGGAAGCTTGGAATGACGAGTGAAGACTAGTTAAAAACCGACATCGTTCTCAGAGATTTCGCTGGCAATCCTTCTGATACTCGAGGAGCTGTACATGTCGAGTTGATGATTGGATCAAAGACTTTGATCACTACTTTCTTTGTCATTGATGGCAAGGGGGCATACAGTTTGCTTTTGGGAAGAGACTGGATCCATGCCAATTGTTGCATCCCTTCAACCATGCACCAAATTCTTATTCAATGGGTTGGAGACGACATTGAGGTTGTCCACGCCGATGATTACGTAAGTGTTCTTTGCTGCGGAGCCCGCTTATTGGGAATATGACGGTATTGATTGTTTTTCCGGCAAAGTATGGGGAGAAGGTCCTGTGAATGTCTTCAACGAGGATCAACAAACGATCCAAGCGTCGGCTCTCACGATAATTTTAATGGGTAACCCAATCGATGGCAACAAAGGAAAGTTGGGGCATGTTTTTATGTCGGCCAGACAAGTTAGAAGAAATAGATGTTGGTGATGGTACTAAGCCAAGGCCGATGTACATTAGTGCAAGTTTGAATCCGAGTACAAATCACAATTAATAGCCCTTTTAAAGGAATTCAAAGATTGTTTTGCCTGGGGATTATACAGAGATGCCCGGATTGGATCGCTCTATTGTTGAACATCGATTACCTATTAAGTCCGGTTATCGTCCTTACAAACAACCTCCACGAAGGATCTATAAAGAGGAGGTATTGGCCGATGTGAAAAAAGAGATCGAAAGAAATTTCATTCGGCCATGCGGGTATGCAGAATGGATTTCAAATATAGTTCCTGTATACAAGAGGAATGGAAAGATGAGGGTATGCATAGACTTTAGAAATCTTAATAAAGCCACTCCGATGGATGGATACCCGATGCCGCTTGCCGATTTGCTAGTAGATGCAAAGCAGCCGGGTATGAAGTCATTAGCTTTATGGATGGGAATGCTGGTTATAACCAGATCTTCATGGCAATAGAAGATATATCAAAGACGACCTTCAGATGCCCCTGGTCATATTGGTTTGTTTGAATGGATTGTCATGACATTCGGGTTAAAGAATGCCGGCGCAACTTATCAAAGAGCTATGAATTACATTTTTCATGAGTTGATCGGCAAAGTCGTAGAGATTTATATTGATGACGTGGTGGTCAAGTCTAGAAACTATGAAGGGCATTTAGCCGATTTGAGGAAGACTCGAGTACACTAGAAGACATGGTTTGAAAATGAATTCAAATAAATGTGCTTTTCGGAGTCTCGGCCGGGTGAGTTTTTGGGATTTCTTGTTCATAAAGGAGGGATTGAAGTTGGGAAAAAGAGCGGAAGCGATAGACAAGGTTGTCCCTCCGACCAATCTCACAAAGTTACAGTCATTGCTTGGCAAGATTAATTTTGTGAGAAGATTTATATCCAATTTATCAGAAAGAGTCTTGTCTTTTTCTCCACTTTTAAAGCTCAAAAAGGGTCAAGAATTTGTATGGGGTGACGTACAACAAAAGGCTTTTGATGAAATCAAGGAATACATGAGGGCGCCACCAGTACTGGTACCTCCACAACTTGACAAGCCTTTCAAGTTGTACGTGGCGGCCGATAGTCTAACAATAGGATCGGCTCTCATACAAGAGTTTGAAGGAAAAGAGAGAGTGATAGCTTATCTTAGCCGAAAACTCTTGGATCCAGAAACAAGGTATTCGGCTATAGAGAAACTTTGTTTATGTGTGTATTACTCGTGTACCAAATTTCGGCACTATCTATTAAATGCCGAATGCGTGGTAGTTTCTAGTTTTGATGTAATAAAGCATATGCTGTCGATGCCAATTTTGAATGGGAGGATTGACAAGTGGATTTTTGCTCTATCAGAGTTTGATTTAAGATATGAATCGGCAAAGGCGGTAAAAGGTCAAATTATTACCGATTTTATTACACAACATCGTGATCTTTCTGTTGAGATGGTAAGCATTGTGCCTTGGGCTTTATTCTTCGATGGTTCATCCTGTTGCAAAGGTGGTGGTGCTGGTATTCTCTTAATTTCTCCACAGGGAGCAACTATTGAGTATGCTATTCCCATTGAATTTTATGTTACTAACAATCAAGCGGAGTATGAAGCATTGCTTAGAGGGCTTCACTTCTTATAGAAGTGAAAGCCGTTCTTTGTTGAGATCTTTGGGGATTCTGAGCTGGTAATTAACCAATTAACTGGCCAATATGAATGCAAGAGTGATGTGTTGAGAGAATATTATGAAGAATGCCGGGAACTTTTGAAAAGCTTTCGGGTAGCAACCTTGCACCATATCTCTAGGGAGCACAATGAAGAAGCAAATAGGTTAGCTCAAAACCGCTACGGATATCGTGAAAAATCAAGAAATCCTCACTATAGATGAAGATGTTTTGAGTACTGAGCGAGTGGTTGATGATTGGAAATGCGAAATCATCGAGTATCTAAGAAATCCATCACGTAGAGTTTTCCCGAAAGCTCAGGTATAAAGCCCTCAAGTTCGTGCTTCTTGATGATCAATTATATTACAAATCTATAGATGGAGTATTGCTTAAATGCTTGAGTCAAAAAGAGGCCAGAAAAGTGATGTATGAAGTGCATGAAGGATCTGTGTGGTGCACATCGATCGCCTTACCGAATGAAGTGGATAATTCGTAGAACTGGTTATTTTTGGCCAACCATGCTTTGCAAGATTGCTTTGAATATTATAAGGGATGTCATGATTGTCAAAAATTCGGCAATATTCGAGAAGGCTCCAAAGATCTGCTATGAACCCAATAATCAAACCTTGGCCATTTAGAGGATGGGGCATAGATTTAATTGGTCAAATTCATCCTCCTTCGAGCAAAGGACATAAGTTTGTGCTCTTGGCCACGGATTATTTTACCAAGTGGGTTGAAGCTATTCCATTGAAGAGGGTCACGTCAGAAAATATGATCAGTTTCGTTAAGGAGCATATAATTTATAGGTTTGGAATCCCTCAAACTATAACGACCGATCAAGGAACTCAGTTTACTTCTTCGGAGTTTTGTGATTTTGCCGAAGACATGGGAATCAAGTTGTATAATTCTTCTCCATATTATGCACAAGCCAATGGCCAGTCGAAAGCATCAAATAAGATTACGGTCAAGATCATTCAAAAGAAGATTGATGAGAAGCCAAGAAGATGGCATTTGGTTCTTAATGAAGCGTTGTGGGCTTACCGAATGGCTTGTCACGGGTCGACTCAAACAGCTCCCTATGAGTTGGTTTATGGGCATCATGCTGTGTTACCTTGGGAGTTGCAATCGGGTTCAAGGCGAGTTATATTACAAAAGGATTTGGAAAAAGGAGATTATACAAACCTGATGATAGATGAACTGGAGGATTTGCATCTGATTCGTCTCAAGGCACTGGAAAACATTGAGAAAAACAAAGTACGTGTTGCCAAATACTACAATAAGAAAGTCAAGATAAAGCAATTCACAGAAGGTGATCTGGTTTGGAAAACTATACCGCCGATTGGATCAAAAGACAGAGCATTCGGCAAATGGTCTCCGAATTGGGAAGGACCCTTTCGGGTAGAAAGATGTGTGCCTGGCAATGCATATATTTTGAAGACTTTGTTTGGAGAAGAATTTGCCAGAGCTATCAATGGACGATATCTTAAAAAATATTACCCCAGTGTTGAGGTTGGCTCATAAAAGGAGTTTGAAGTTAAACAGCCGATGAAACAACATCGGCTTTAGCCGAAAATTGTGAAACTGGCAAATCGCCGATACAGTTTGTATCGCCTTTAGTACAAAATATAGCCGAATGGTTTGGAATTGACTTGGGCATTCTGACTGGTTGGTTTATCGGAAGAAGAGAAAGTGAAGCGTTGAATGACAATACTGAATGACACGTCAAATCGATTGCAACGCAAGACTAAGATCTACTCGGCTAAAATGACATCATTACATTCGGGAAACATCATTTCAGAGTTATTTTGATTCAGAAAAATGCTGAAGACAACTATTCGGCATCCAACACAAAAATCATGAACAAACGCATCTTCAGAAAGTAATTTGATTATTTACATTCAATCCCTAATTACAAACTACTCCTAGAATAACTTATTCAGGACGGACTGAGGATTGGTGGACTCAGCGAGGGCAGCAGCATGATCTTCATACTGCTCCAGACGCTCGTTAACGTCCTCAATCTCATGAGGAGGGCCGCCAGCAAAGCCCACGGCTTGGACAGAGTAGTCTTCGCCGGTCCGGGAAGACATTGCCGCCAGGCCGAGAGATGCGCCAAGGTGCACACCTTGATGACGGCCTCGATCAACACGGCCGTCCCACAAGATCCAGCGTGCCTCGACAGTCTCCCCTGGCGTTCACCTTGTCGGCCACCTTGTTCGCCGCTGCCTTGACGCTCATTCTTCTGCAGAGTCTTGCTGAACAAGAAAAGCAAGTCAAGACACCGAAGAGGATTGAGAGAAAAGAAATTTATGTGAGGATGCCGAACCAGTAATGGCATCGCAGAAAGGCGCTTGCGCCGATCCTCCCATTCGGCTTGTGCAATGCCGAACTGCTTGGAGACGTCGCCCAGCTCGTTCCGGGCCTCATCCCTCTCCTTGCGGAACCGGAGCGCCTCCTCGTGAATGTACAGAGGGTCCTCACCCTCTGATTCCACCGGACCCCAAGGGTTGGCGTTGTATGAGTTGTCGGACTCGGAAGAGCTCGACGGACTCGAGGAGCTGGAGACAGGGACCGGCTGGTCCAAGGTGCCCGGTTGAGTCACCACCATTGGAGGGAGGAGATGGTGCTGGCCGGTGATGACCCTCGCCCTAAGCAGATGAAGAAAACCAAGGTTAGGGGAGATGAACATGTAGCATGAACCGCAAAGAAGCCACTGATTGATTCTCACCCATGGCGCTAATGGCGCGGTGCTCGACTTCCCTCTGCCTCTCCCTCAGCAGGACGCTTGCCACGGTCATCGCCGCCGCTCGACATTGGCGCTCTGAAGGATTGATCCTCTTCTTAGGGTTGGATGAGGCAGAGAGATGAAGAGACGGCGATGAGTATGCTAGTTGGAGGTAACAGTGAAGGCCGAGGAAGGGCTTTATTTATAAGCCAAAGTGGAGATCGTGGCGTATACTTCGGGGTATCCCAAGCGACGAAGTAGGGTTTACTCCTTTTGGGCCGTTATCGGACCGGGCCGTGCTCGGCTAAATCAAAACGACGGTTCAAAGGAATCGGCTATTCTCCTAATCGGGAAGCCTGAGGCGGTCTGCTATCCTCCTAATCGGGAAGCTTGAGGTATTCGGTTATGTCATCGGTCGCCGTAGATTAAAAGGGGCGAAACATAACAAGAAATGCAATTGCTCAGGAATATAGTATGATACATATGAGTACATTACAAAGCCGGTGCTTCACTCGCCTAGGAACAACTTGATTGCATCTATAGCATCATTCCTAATTCAGCTAACTTCCTCTAGCACCTTCTTGTCATCATCCTCAGTGCTTTGGATTTTGGTAAGCCTGGTTTTGATCTGCTGATTCTCCTTGATGACAGATGCTATCTTTGTTTTGGCTGCATCTATGGAGTTCGGCAGATTGGCAATTCTATCTTTGTGGGACTGGATGTTGGCATTTAACTGAACCAATTGAGCTTCCAGCCTGGCCTTTTCTTCCTCCATAGCTTTCAGTTCAGGCTCCAAGGTTGACAAAGATTGTTTAGCGGCCTGAATCTCGAAATGCAGCTCTCTGGCTTGTTGCTTCTTCATCGATTGTCACTCTGCAGAGCAGCTCTAGAGGCCATGTTCTTGTTTGCCCTCCTGACCTTACCAAGATGGTCATCAAGATGAGTTGCAGATTCTAAGGGAACTCTGAGAGTTGGAGGGATTTCTTGGTCAATGAGTTCAACCAGGTCCCTTATCCGATCCGCATCTTGGACCGAATGTTGATGTCCTTGGTTAGCAAAGGGCTACTTCCTTAAGCCGAGCCCGGTTCTCTGGCCGATAACCTCTGGCGAGATATAGCTTCTTCGCCTCCCTCATTGATATACTCTTCAACCGTGAAAGAGTAGGCGATAGTCGGCTTGGCCTCATCCTTAAAGGAAGGAAAATCATTAGCCGATTGGTCAAAATTGTTAAAGAAACCAATGAAGTGAAGTATTACCTTTTGAATAGAGTCTTCTTCAAAGTTGAATCCCACTCGCTTGGTTGAGGACTTGATTGGATGCCCAGGGATGATGAGCTAGAAGCCCGGTGAGAAGAGGATTCTTCTGTCCCTGTCCAAGAATTGATCTGTTTCTAAAATGTAAAAGTAGCGAATGTGAGAACTATTCAAGCATCTAGTACAAAGAAAGGGAACGATCAACTGGGATAATAATACCAGTGTGGCCGGTGGTTTCTTGGATTTCTGCATCTCCGCCAGGGGGCGAGGAGGGATCTCAATGGTTGTTGAAGCATTGGCCGATCTTGAAAGTTTAACCTTGTGGTCAGCAGGCGGAGGAAGTGAGTACAAAATTATTGCCTAAACAAAAAACCCGACAAAGGTGTACCTTGGAAGACAGTTTTAGCTTTCTTGGATCTTGTTCTCCCGGGCACGGTGACATCCTTGCTTAATTCGGCAAAGGCTTTCCTCTTGCTCTCTCCCCTTGGAAGTCCGAACCCAAAACTGGCTGGGGTTTTCATGAAAGCCGCCAAAGTAGGGGCATTATATCCCAAAGCGTGGAATAGGCCCACCTGTAATTCCGAGCTTTCGAGAAGGAGGAGTGGGCTCAATATCCTATGAATAACAAAGTGTTAAAATCAGGAATGAATCCAATGGTGAGAAAATATGGGTACAAGAAAGTTACCTCACCAAAATTGAGCACGCAAATCTTGGCATAAAGGATGCACCGGTATATTAAAGATGTGGGCACGCCATTCTCGCCACCGGGGAAGCAAACAAGGGATGGGCAAAGATGTATCAATCCGAGTGGGGAAGGTGCATATGTTGGCAAGTCCCATCAAATTCAAAAACTTTTTGGCCTCCATGTCGTCTTTTATCTCTTCCCCGGGCTTTATGATCCTAGAGAAGAACAAAGATTGGGGGGCAACCGTCCACATCCTAGCTGTCTGGCCACCATGTTTGGCTTATAAAATTCATGAGTGGGGTGCAGTAACCTTCCATGATGGAACTCTGCTGGTAAAGTGCAAGGCTTGATAAAGAGTTGAAAATCTCTATGGACACTTGGTCTGAGCACCCAAACTCATAACTAAACTTGCAGGGAAGAGTCAAATTCTCATTTTCTCTATAAGGGAGCCAGAGTACATTCTCAAAACCTTTGAAGAACAACTTGAAGAGGTGACCAATGTCTATGTCAATGCTTGACAGAGGATGCTTTGCTTCTCCATATGTTTGGCGTGCCTTTTCTTTTTATCTTGTGTCATCTTCAAAGATGATTAACTGAAGGGAAGCCCAAGTCATGGAGATCTACAGACACTATTTGATGCATGAACAACTGCAGCCACATCTGGACAAACCACCAAGGACCATTCACACAATGTATTTCCCCATGTTGACGCATTTGAACAATGGTCTTGTGCATCATGTGATAGACAGCCCCTAAGAAATACTTGCCCAAGAGAATCAGGGTGCCTGCAGCCAACTCTTCAGCCATTACCTTGTGATTCAGAGTCGGCTCATTTGATTTTCCACAGAAGATGAATCTGCACAGCCACATGTTCAGGAAAGCCTTGTATTCTTTGTCAAGTACAGAACCGGATGATTTGTAAGTATTGATGTACTTCATCCATCCACCTCCAGACTTAACTGCCTTTTGGTTGCTGCTATTCTTGTACTTGGAAGGGTACACCGGTGCTGTCACATTTAGGCCGGTCATCATGAAAATGTCGGCTAAAGTAAAACACATTGGGCCATGACCAAAGATGAAGGCATTAGCAACATCGGACCGTAAGTGGGTGGTTGCTATCGGAAGGGAGTCGTTCCGGGTGTCTCGACGGGGGATAACTCCAGTGCAATGCTGAATGTCTTGGGACTCCCAAAGGATCGCCGCTTTTCTCCTCGATCATCCTCGGTACCAATTACGCCATCCAAAGAATTGGAGGAAACGGCCAAGTCTTGAAGGTGTTCGCCACCGATTCGGCGGGGTGATTCCAGATTTGAAAGGGATCCTCGGAGTTTCCTTCTCAATGAACTCAATCGGGTTAGGATCTCCCATCGGCCCCAAGAAATATGAATCGGGGTTCGCGGGCGTAGGGAATCAAAATCTCATCCTTGTATTCCTTCGACAGTGACGCAACCTGAAAGAAATGAATCGAAAAAGCGAAGGATCAATGAGGAAATTGCCGAATACATAAAAGATGCGAAAATTACCTCTAGAACTCCATCCCGGTCGCCATTGAATACTAAAGTGGGTTTGAATCTAGAACGGAGAATTTGGATTTCGGATGGCGGGCCGCAGATTTGAACAGATGTTGGCCTAGATGAGAAAAGAGTTTGTGGTCAATTTCGAATAAAACTCACTTTTATCCCGAAATTGAGGGGGCATGTGTTAACACCGGATTTTGGTAAGAGCCGGAAAGATGATTGGGCCCGCTCGGCAAAACTCGTGAAAAGGCAAGAGATCGGCGCGATTCGCAAACGCCGTGCGGTCGATTAACCTTGAACTATTCGGCAAGTGTCCGTGACGGCTAACTCGGGCGGTTCGGCAAGCATTCGTGCGGTCGGCTATCTTTAAAGGCGGTGGCTCTATTCGGGAAGCAAAAGGTGGCAAACAGGAAGCCGAATAGAAGGAGAAGAGCGTGATGATCAAGGACTCCGGGGAAGGCTATAGCAAAAGAATCGCCATGCTTTTGAGTTACCTTTAATGAATTGTGTAGTCGTAATCTCTTAGGATTTATGTTATGTCCAGGGTATAAATATAAACCCTCGACCATTGTAAAAGAGATTCACAATCAGATCAACACAACCGGCCCCGTGCCAAGTTTCGAGTCCTTTTGTCGCGTCTTCGAGTTCTTCGAGAGGAGCCATCGATCCGTCGACCTCCGTAAGTTCCGGCAACCTTGCTATCATGTCTAGTATCATGCGGTGGATTTAGATATTGATGCAAGTAGTCTTGTTTGTCTCGACCGGATGGTCAGGCGGCAAAAGCGCCCGCTTGACGATCAAGAAGTCTTTGCTTATGCTTTGTTTATCTCGACTAGATGGCCGTGCGGCAAAGGCCCGCTTGATAGCTTAGCGAAGCAAGATAGTTATCGGCTCTATTAGATTTTGGCAAGATCTAGTAGATTCATTAAGTTATCACGTGTTGCATATGTTTAATGCTTTTATTTATTTGTAACACTCTTTTGCCCAACCTAGATTGGTTGTTTTCGGCTCTTTATTTTCATAGATCTATTTGCTCTTTGACATGTCACCATGAAAGATAGATCATATGCCTATATAGCCGAATAAGATCAATCTAGATTGTTACATGTTGCGGGTTCTTGCACGTTAGAAGCGTTTGAGTCTTGATAGGACTGGGTGTCGTGCGGCGGATGCAAGTTCTTGATGGGTTTATTTGTGATAGCTTGTTTGTTCCTTCTTCATGGACCCCGAAGTCGGCCGGATTTGCCGAGCTCGGTTATGCTTTCAATTCATGATCAACTTTTACTTGTTCAAACATGTCTTCTCATTCATGCGCGTTCGGCAATAAAATGTTCCACGTGTTTTGTCTTCATATTAGTCGAATGAATCATATGCATGATTGGCGCATGCTTCTATAGCCGTATGTCGCCGTAAATAAAAGTGGCTTCAGGGCCGTATATACGGAACTGCAGTCTCATCCGGCACGTTCCGATTTTGTATTTAACAATCTTTTGTCCCTTGTCAGCTTTCAGGTCAAACTGACTGGCACGCTTCCGGATTTCCAAACCGTGCGGCTGTTCGATTGAAGCCACGCTTTTTGGCTTGCTATGTGTGAGGCACAGTGCGTCGCATTTCGTGTCAACACCATCAAGAGCACCCTCCACCGAAGCTCAATCTTCGAGGAATCAAGCTCTAACATCCGATGGAGAAGAATCAGAAGAATTAGGAGATTTAGCACCAGCTTTTGAAGCTATGGCTGAGAAGACGCTACGTGAGTTCTCTGCTCCAACAACCGCCAACATCTGCACTAGACCTAATGTCAATGTTGGTGAAATGGATTTGAACTCAAGCCTGCGCTGTTTTGTGGAAAGGAGTATCAAGAGATGCTATTTTACTCCGTCTTTTCCCATTCTCACTTTTAGAAAAAGTAAAATAGTGGTTCTATAATAACAAGGCTACCAACACTACATGGGAAAAATGCTCTACTACTTTCCTAGCAAAGTTCTTTCCTACAGGCAAGACCAATGCTCTACGTGGGAAAATTTTAAGCTTTCATCAACAACATGATGAATCGTTCGCCGAGGCATGGGAACGTTTTCAAGATTATATTGCAGAATGTCCTCATCATGGGATGGAGGATTGGCTACTTATGCAGACCTTCTATCATGGGCTAGTCTCTAGTACCCGTGAGTCCATGGATGCTGCAGCTGGAGGAGCTTTCTTGTCACTTAAGCTCACCGATGCAACAGCACTTGTAGAGAAGATGGCCTCAAATCAGAGCTGGATTGAAGAACGTGTGCAACCCCGCAAGAAAGGAGGAGGCATGCATCATATTAGGGAGATTGACATGGTCACTGCAAAGCTAGACCTCATAATGAAGAAGCTTGATAACAAAAGCAATAAAAATAAAGAAGTCAGCACATTGATGACTCCTGCATGACTTGTGAAGAATATAGAGATATAGGACATTTAGGAAGCAGCTGTCCTATACTCCAAGAGGATGTGAATTTTATCAACAACAACACCAACTATCGTTCTCAGCAAAATCAAGTATGGAATCAGTCAAATCAACGATGGAATCAACCCAATCAAGGATGGAACCAGCAAAGGCCCAACTACCAAGGTAACAATCAAAGCAACAATAATTTCAATAACAATTTTCAACCACCTTTAAGGGAAGTAATTTTCAACCAGTATAAAGCTGTAGAAAATTTATCTAAGAGGGTAGCATCCAATGATAAAAGTACTAGAGAATATAAATACTAAAATGGATAGCCTCACCTCTACTATTAAGAACCAGCTTAGTTTTAATAAAATGTTAGAATCACAATTAGCTCAGCTGGCGGCAGTTGTTCCACCGATCCATGAAGGTAAGATTCCTGGGCAACCCCTAGAGCCCAAAACCACAAATCTTGTTGATGTCCATGCATGTTACTACATAGAAGGAATTTCAGAAGGATAGAAAGATGAATCCATGCCACTCAAGAGAGGAGATCCAGGAAGACCTGTGATTCCCATCTCTATTGGGCAACATGATTTCTCCGAAGTCATCTGTGACCTTGGTGCTAGTGTCAACATCATGCCAAAGATAATCTTTGATCATATTTTTCCATGGGCAACTTTGTTCTACACGAATATATGTTTGTAACTTGCAGATCAAACAGTTAAACACCCTGAAGGAATCCTAGATGACGTATGCATACGAGTGGGACAATCATATGTTCTAGTAGACTTTGTGGTTCTAGACACCGACAAAGACCCGAAGAGTCCTATCATTCTAGGCTGACCATTCTTGAGCACTACAAAAGCAACCATCTATGTAGAAAGTGCAAAGATATATTTCACCATCAAGGGCAATAAAGAAAAATTCAGCTTCAAAGATAAGATCCTTAAAGATCCCGCTCACACCTACTATCCAGAGAAGCCTACATATAAAGAAGAAGAAGTATGGAAGACCTATCCAAAAGGAAGAAAGAAGAATAAGAAGCAACAAGGAAAGAAGACTTAGATAGTCAAAGCAATAGAATACAGACAAGATCGCCACCTAGTCTCACCCGTCTTAGTTGGAGACCCTAGTCTACCATCAATAGAGTGCACCATTGGACAGAGCTCTTTCTACTTGGCCATTTGCGACACTGGATCAGCTGTCAACATAATGTTAAAATAGGTATACAATACACTATTCAATGTACCACTAGATCCTACATTTATTTTGCAGCTGGCAGACAACACAACACAAATACTGGAGGGACTAGCAAGAAACATTATGGTTAAGATCCACATCCACTCTGTCCCTACTGACTTTATGGTTTTGGACATGGGAAAAGAAGATGAGACACCTATCATTCTTGGAAGGCCACTCCTTAGCATCACCAAGGCTATCATCTACAATGGAATAGACCAAGTCCACTTTCACTTCCTAGGGGAAAAGGTACGCTGTTATTTTAAAGATTATAACTCTCCTGGATTACCAGCTTTCACCAGGTCCAAGAAAAGAAGTCAGCGCCGTACTTTAAGAAGAAAAGTTGAGGAGGAGAAAGCAAAAGAAAAATCAACTACACCTGAAGAACATCCACAACCAACAAAAGTATGGAAGAAGAAGAAGATCCCCTCAACCGAGTCATCAACACCAGAAGATGCAACATCTGGGTCCTCATCAGGATCCACTGAAGAACCCTCAACATGATGACCATAAGAAGTCTTGTTCGGCGGACTTTAAACTCCGCACCCTTGCCATAAGGTAACAATAGTAGTTATCAAATTACTTTAGTACATCTACTCTTTTGCATGTTTAAAAAGAAAATAAAAATTTCTTACTGCTTTATTATAAAACTTTAAAAAACTCTAAAGGATTAGGCTTATGGTTTATCCTGTAAGAATATTCACTACGGTAGTATAAAAACAAATTTTCATTCCTTTACATTATAAAAAAAGAAGTACAAAAATATAAGGATCTTGCTACACATCCATATCTGCTTATAAAGACAATCAATTACTCATTTGGCTGACCGCTAACCCCTTATCATATTCGAGCCTCGAGTTTTGGTTTTCTTGTTGGAGTATACCTTTGCAGGATTATACAATTAAGGAGTGAGACCAGTCAATGGGTCACCACTGCTAAGCTTACTCTAAAGATCATTCAAGCGAAATATAGCAAACATCTAGCTTGGGGGAGGAGCATCCCCTAGTTATCAGGTAACTATACCTATGCGATTTATCGAGTCAGTCTTATAGTTATAAAATACCAAAAATATGTGAGCACATGAAGGTCCACGTCTGTTGAGTCTTTGATTAAAAATCTAAAAATCAATAAAAAAAGTCTTAGTTAGTCTTAGTCAATTAGAGTGTGTTTAGAGTTAACTATGAACTAGAAATTTTTGTCTTGGAGATGATGAATAGTTGCTCTGTTGGAAGTCTTTCAAGTACCTAGTTTCAACCTTGAGTTCTCCTAAGTTTTGGATACGATTGTATTAATATAAGAATTTACTCTGAACCTGAAACTTGTGGAGTCATATGCTTGAGCTAAGTCAAGGTGATTGACGGATATGATATAAGAGAGTCAGAGCTGCTATTTATCTTATTCCTAACAATGCTTAATTCTAGAGATTTATCTTTTGAAAATTCAAAACATTACATGATGAGCTCTTGTATGACAAAGTTGAATTCCTACCAAAACCATATATGATACACATTTAGAATAGGAAACCTTTGCTCATTTACGTTGTTTGCTTTGCATTGAGTTCAGTCAACCTTTGTGTATACTTATGAGAGTCTTGTCATGCTTCTAAAATCAAGATCACTCACACACACTCCATCCACATATGCATTACTGTTACCCTAAGAGTAAGCGCAACTATTTTCCATTTTTTATCCAGTTCCACCTCAAAATATTTTTCTCCTACACTGGGAGAGAACACCCAAAAAATATGCATAAACCCATACGACAACCTTTGTTTAATTGCTCCAAGTTCTTATTACTATCTCTTCAAACAATTATTGTATCTAAGGATGCATGTGGCTATGCAAAAGTATTGAAAATAAAAAGGGAGTAAAAGATGGACAAGTGTCCCAACATTAAAATAATGGGTACTCAGATGCCTATTGGTATTTCTTATGTATAACTAAAATATGAAGGATTCCGCAAGCGCACAGAAAACCATTGCAGCATTTTACCAGGAGTATTCCAGGTATCGTTATTTATATTTTACCACTGGGAAACAATGGATAAAAACATTGATAGTTCACCATCGTGTATCTACTAACTTAGTACACCAACTAGACTAGAGTAGGGGGTAAATGATAAATGATAGGAGTTATGCGTAAATGATACAAACACATAGGAGAATTCTATGATAAAAGAGTAGATAGCTAAAGTGAGAGGACAACAGGAGAGTTTAAGGTTCCTATGTATTTCTCTTTTACTAGGGTTCTATAATAATTGATTCATGGTAGATATAGCAATCACACAATAGCACTTTGGAGCAGCAGTACCTTTCCAACTCTCGAATAAGACTAGGAAGAAGGTAGTTGGGGAAGGTTGCCAACAGCTCTACGAAACATCAACCCGAATATGATGGAATACGAAGATCGGACAGAGCTGTCACCTCTAGGGCTACCACAACTAACCGTGGGATTGAGCGCAACCTCAGGTAAACCCTAGCCTAGACACCATATCTACACTAAAGATTACTACTCCAATCATATATGATAACCAGAGCACTCAATATGAGCGGAGATCCCATGCCAAGATATAACAACTATACTAAACATAATATGAAAGGCATAAAGTAACTAGAGAAGATAAATATATTAAAGCATAAGTCTTACAAAGAATAAATATAAAGATATACCAAGACTCTGAAGACTCTTCCAGAACTGGGGCGCAGCTTCACTCTCCCTAACTCCCGACTAGAACTAATCTACTACATTGGAATGTCTAGCCCTAAATTCTCTAGAGGTGAGAGGTCATCCATTTGAGGGATGCCTCTACATCTCTATAATAATGTAGTTCCCTCAGGGAGGGGGGTCTGGCCCTGTATTTATAGCCCGGTGGGATGCACGACAGCTATTTGATCAAATCAACTTCACGTACGGTGGATATTAACCCTCAAAGGCGATGGAGGAAGCTTCCAGAAGGGCGTAGGGCTTCGTTTTAGGGGGAGGCCACCCGGTATTTTCCTTGGGGCCGGCCGGCCCTCCACTGTTTCCTCTGGGCCTCCGCTTTGTCATGGTGTTTTTTTATCCTTGTAGAGCCAAATAGTGTATGTTTCCATCGCGGTTAAGTTTCGTTACTCCGTTTGATAGTTATGCCCTTTTCCGTGATTTTCTGGAACAATCCCTAAAAAATAATAATTCAACAAAACTCGTGAAATTTGTCAGATAAAACCCTAGACTTCTCTATTTGCAAGTGGATTGATCATTTATCATGTTTATTGCTCTATTAAATGTTGACGCTATCTCCGCCGTCAACAAGCTCTCCCAAGCTTACCCTTTGCTAGTTCCTTAGCAAAGCCTAACTAATAAACTTGGATGAAGAGTTGCTACAATGCTTCCACTCCTTAAAAGTACATATGTCTTCAAACATAAATTCTCCTCTAAATTAGACAAAATTGCTCTAACTTTTAAACTTACCTATTTTACCGTTAACTATGGAGCTTTTTAACTTTCGCACGGGTCTTGAGTAATTGAAAGATAGAACAATCAAGTCAAGCATTATATCTCAAATTCTTCACTCAACCAATATTCTGGAGTGTTTGTAAGTGTTTGAAATAAAACTCAGAGCTTAATTGTATGACATCCTCAAGTCTCTTATATATGTGGTATTTATGGATCTCACTGAGGCATTAAAGATGTCATGCCTTTCTACAGCTAAGGATTATAGTGGAGTTCATAGGAGTGGCATTTAAACAAAGGTGAGCATACTTGTAATTCATATATTGTAAAGTCAAACAATGAATCCAAAGAGAATAAAGTCATACAATCAAACCAAGATGTGCATGTGTATGGACTATGGTGGATAGGTGAATATATGGTGGCTAAACCTAATTTTACTTTTGCTCTTTGAAAATAAATCTCTCTCTTGGACTTAGAACTTTCACAGGAAAACATGGGCTATCTTTATTCTCTCTTTTTTTTCTTCTTCTCTCTTTTTTAAGGAGGCGGGCATCTGAGTACCCATTGTTTTAATTGCTTGGACACTTGTCCATTTTTTAACTCCCTCTTTTTTTCTAATACGTTTTCTTTTGCAAAGCCACATACATCCTTTAAATACAATAAATGATTAGAGAGATAACAATAAGAACTCAGAGCATTTAACAGGGGTTGTCCTATGGGGTATATTTTTGGGTGTTTACTCCTAGTGTAGGAGAAAAATATTTTTGAGGTGGATCTGTATGAAAGTGGAAAATGATTGCGCTTACTCCTAGAGTAGGAGCAATGCATATGTAGGTGGAGTGTGTAAGTGATCTTGATTTTAAAAGCATGACAAAACTCTCATAAGGTATACAACAAAGGTTGACTGAACTCAATATAAAGTAAGCAGTATGAATAAGCAAAGTTTTTTCTAATCTAAATGCATATCATATATGGCTTTGATAGAAATTCAAACTTTGTCATACAAGAGCTCATCATGTAAGATTTTGAATTTTTTTAGATAAACCTCCAGAACTTAGTATCGCTAGGAATAAGATAAATAGCAGCTCGAACTTTCTTATATCATATCCATCAATCACCTAGACTTAGCTCAAGTATATGTCTCATAGGTTTCAGGTTTAGAGTAAATTTTTATATCAAAAATAGTCATATCCAAAACTCGGGAGAACTTAAGGTTGAAAACTAGATACTTAAAAGGAATTACGGCAGAGCAACTATTCATCATCTCTAAGACAAAATTTTATTGTTCCTCGGTTTTTTATTTGACTTTTAACAAACTAGACAGACTTGTAAACACACTATGATCACACCTTAATAAATAGTTAGAGTATCTTTATTTGGTGTTAATTGTTATTTATCTTTTTATTTCTTTTAACTAATAGACTCACAAAAGACTCTACAGACGTGGACCTTTATATGCCCATATATTTTTGTTATTTTATGACTATAAAATAGACACGATAATCGCATAGGTATACTTATCTGATAACTAGAGGATGCTCTCCCCTAAGCTGGATATTGTTATGGCTAAACGTCGAAGCTGAGTTGTCCTCACAGAGCAGCTCATGCTTATAAGAGCAAGTGTTGCCAAGAATACTTCAATCTCATCGTCCAAAAAATTACTTCCTTTACATAGGGGTTAGTTGTGTATCGAGAAGGTCTACTTCGAGTGATAAAGATGAAGATACCTAGGTGAGCTAGCTCTCGGAGTCATCCTGCCGAAAGCTCTCACAAAACATCAAAACTTGTGGAACGATGTTAGAATAAAAAGTTAATGATTAGCCATTTTAGAGGATTGGGTGTTGTGGAGGTCTTAAAGTATTTTTTTATGATAACATAATTGTAATTGGATGCCCAATATTTTTTTGGAGTTTTCTAGATTTATATGCAAAAATTAACTATACATGATATTTTTTTAATATTTTTATGCCACCATAGTGAAAACTCCTATAAGCTTTTTAGACCGCAAGGGGTTCTCAAGGGGTTTCAAGTTTTTAAGATAAATTTAGCCTAATGCATGCCTATTTATTTTTTTTGTTTTCTATGCAATACTAATATAGAAAAGTAAACATGCTAAAAAGAGAATAAATCATGCAATGCAAGAAAGTAAATATGGATAACTACCGATGTTACCTCCCAGCGAGGGTTCGATGTTTTGAGTCCTTTGAACTAGACTCCTCCTTACAGTGGTTCATTAATTGAGTACTTAAGTTTGCTCCTAAGGGTGAGGATTGAGGTGATATCTTCACTAGTGGCGCTTCCAATGGTGGTGCCACCTTCTTCTTTTCTTTTTATTAACATCTCAAAGCCAATCTGTATTACTGGAGCGTGATGACACCATATGGTAAAGGGTAGATTGAATCTCAATGGTCTTTCTATCCTTACATCTTGAGTTGTTCATTAGCATCTTGTCTCATATGTTGTACTCATTTCTTACTCTTTCAAACTTCTGCTTCTCTTATTATTTCTTCTCTGCAAGAGATTAGTAGACAACATATACCCGAAGGAATATACTATTTATTTAAAGTGTGGATAGTGTTTGCCAAAGAGTTAAAGATTAAATTGTAGTTCATGTTTTAAATAATTCACCATTACTTCAATTTTTTTCAATAAGATTAAGGTGAAGATATTATTTTGAAGAATACCTCTAACCTTGATTTGATTCTATGAAGTTTTCTAATATGATTTAAACAATTTTATATAGGAGAGGATAGTCTATATATATAACTAAATTCTTATACAAATATGCTTTGATGTTATAATATTTAAGTAATATTCTAGAGCACACTTATAATAGAGTAAGGAAGTTCAAAAGACTAAAGATATTTATTCAAATAGAACCAAGAATATGTAGGTGAACCAAAAGAGTATTTCATTTGTTTTAAGTTTTAGCAAATTAAATATGACATAGGTAAGGATAACTAAGACAATTAACAATATGGTATAAGATGTTCAATGTAGTTTAAAGTTGTATAAGGCTTGGGTAAACATACCATATGACTTGCAGGGTAATTCGTCCACTATCATGGTGAAGTATAGAAGGTGTTGAAGTGTTCTTTATTCTATTTCTTTCCATCTTAGTCCTTTCTACACACTTGTTCTCCTTTCTTTTCGTTTCGATCCATGATCAAATATTTATTCTTTCTTTCCTGTATAAATGTTAGTGGACACATACCCGAAGGATTGCAATAAATCTGGAATATAGGTTATGGTCTATAATTTTTTGTGGATTTCTTCTATGCTAATAAAAGGATGGGCTTTTAGAATTACTTTAGCATAGATTTCTTTTTAACAAATTTTATTGGTAGCTGTATTTTTATATGGTTCAAAGCAAAGGTAACTTGCAACAAATGATTAATTGCATAAACTTTGATACTTACAGTTCTTCCATGGAGAATGAGCTGTGTCTTTCTTTTGTGTAAAGTTATTGGACTTCATCATATGCCTTGATTCATCTCGTGATGTGAGTGTATCTCTTGACTTACCTGAATTAAATTTGAGAGTTTCCTGCAGGGGTTAGTCCAATAAAATATCCAAAGTCTACTATAACAATTTCTGGATCAACGCCTTGTTCTCTTTGCAAGTTTTTGCAACCCGGAGCACTGTAGCACTTTCGTTTGTATTTAACAAATATTGTCCAATCGTGACCTAACTAGGCTCAAAAGATTCATCTCGTGATTTACAACTAAACTGTGTAATTAGTTATTTTTTTACTTATATTTAATGCTCCATGTATGCGGGTAAAAATTGATGTGATGGAGAGAGAGTGAAAAAAAATTTGGAAGTTTGGAGGAAACCGAACAAGGCCCAATAACCAAACCAAACTCCATGTCTAATTTGATTAAGGTAGTCTATTCAATCTAAGCACCATGCTTAATTTAAAAGCCTATGAAAGTATATGCAGTACTTTCAAACCAAAGCATACTATAGCAAACAAAGGTAGCATAAAAGCACATAGAGATCAACTCAAATAGAGATGAAAGCATGATCATGCACAGTGAGAATATTATTTTTTCAGTTTTAAATAGAGATGCAAGTGGCTTGTATGTATGTAAGGAACTAAACATGCTGTGGATTTAATATGAGATAGAGTATATGCATGAATTATTCAAAGTAAATATGCAATGGAATACAACAGGATAACTACTCATCAAATTTAAAGTCCATGAGCAAGACTTTCTGACCTTTCTTGATCAAATTTACCATGACTCACTATGGAGTTTGTGAGTTGTGCAGCGTCTTTTCTTTGTCACATGTGATAAACTTTGAATTCATGTGATGATGACTTTTCTTCTTCAATCTAAACATGATTAGAATAAAATATATGTTTGTACATACCTATGAGATGACAGGGTTCCATTGTTGATGGATCATGAATGTTCAGGCACCCTGAGGTCTTTAATATCTCCCATGTCTTGTTCTTGTGTAATTCCCCCAGAAGGTTGGAACAGTTGATATCCTGCTTATTCCATAACTCAACAAAATAAGGGTAATCCTACTCTAGCGGTATACTAGATTAGCAGATATCAAGATCAATATCAAAATCTTTACACCAATTGTTTCCCCGGCAACGGCGCTAAAAATGCTTATTGGTATTTCTTATGCACAACTAAAATATGAAGGATTCCACAAGCGCACATAAAACCATTGCAGCATTTTACCGGGAGTATTCCAGGTATCGTTATTTATATTTTACCACCGGAAAACAATGGATAAAGACATTGATAGTTCACCATCGTGTATCTACTAACTTAGTACACCAACTAGACTAGAGTAGGGGGTAAATGATAAATGATAGGAGTTATGCGTAAATAACACAAACACATAGGAGAATTCTATAATAAAAGAGTAGATAGCTAAAGTGAGAGGATAACGGGAGAGTTCAAGGTTCCTAAGTACTTCTCTTTTACTAGGGTTCTATAGTAACTGATTCATGGTAGATGTACCAATCACACAATAGCACTTTGGAGCAGCAGTACCTTTCCAACTCTCAAATAAGACTAGGAAGAAGGTAGTTGGGGAAGGCTGCCAACAGCTCTACGAAACATCAACCCGAATGTGATGGAATACGAAGATCGGACAGAGCTGTCACCTCTGGGGCTACCACAACTAACCGTGGGATTGAGCGCAACCTCAGGTAAACCCTAGCCTAGACACCATATCTACACTAAAGATTACTACTCTAATCACATATGATAACCAGAGCACTCAATACAAGCGGAGATCCCATGCCAAGATATAACAACTATACTAAATATAATATGAAAGGCATAAATTAACTAGAGAAGATAAATATATTAAAGCATAATTCTTACAAAGAATAAATACAAAGACATACCAAAACTCTGAAGACTCTTCCAGAACTGGGGCGCAGCTCCACTCTCCCTAACTTCCGACTAGAACTAATTTACTACAATGGAATGTCTAGCCCCAATTCTCTAGAGGTGAGAGGTCATCCATTCGAGGGACGCCTCTACATCTCTATAATAATGTGGTGCCCTCAGGGAGGGGGTCTGGCCCTGTATTTATAGCCTGGTGGGATGCACGACAGCCATTTGATCAAACCGATTTCACGTACGGTGGATATTAACCCTCAAAGGTGGTGGAGGAAGCTTCCAGAAGGGCGTAGGATTTTGTTTTAGGGGGAGGCCGCCCGGTATTTTCCTTGGGGCTAGCCGGCCCTCCACTGTTTCCTCTGGGCCTCCGCTTTATCGTGGTGTTTTTTTATCCTTGTAGAGCCCAATAGTGTATGTTTCCATCACGGTTAAGTTTTGTTACTCTGTTTGATAGTTAAGCCCTTTTTCGTGGTTTTCTGAAACAATTCCTAAAAAATAATAATTCACCAAAACTCGTGAAATTTGTCAAATAAAATCCTAGACTTCTCTATTTGTAAGTGGATTGATCATTTATCATATTTATTGCTCTATTAAATGTTGACGCTATCCACCATCAATAATGCCCGCCTCCCAAT
Organism: Chrysopogon serrulatus; assembly: GCA_015844335.1. Classification (NCBI taxonomy): domain Eukaryota; kingdom Viridiplantae; phylum Streptophyta; class Magnoliopsida; order Poales; family Poaceae; genus Chrysopogon; species Chrysopogon serrulatus. The sequence goes on along the minus strand of JADLZL010004454.1, from coordinate 122,326 downwards.
AAAAAAAAGAGAGAAGAAAGAAAAGAAATAAAGAATTAAGATAGCACATGTTTTCCTAAGAAGTTCTAAAAGTCTAAGAAAGAAGAGAGTTTTATTTTGAAGAGCAAAAGTAGAATTAGGATTAGCCACCACATATGTACTTATTGTTGGTATTTTTAATCGCACTCTATTTAAATAAGTTTTAAGTAGGATTATCCGCAAGCGCATGATATCATACCGGTGTCACATTTTACCCTGAGGTTTTAAATATCGTATCCACGTGGAACAAATTGTGATGATGACAAAGTATATAAACTTAACCCTACAATTAGGCATAGATCATATCAAGAAAAAGAGAAATAGCTAATGTACTCTAGTTCGACTACCAAGAAACTTTGTATAATATCGTCTTATCGGGCAAGTGACCTGAATAGGAGAAGAAACAGAGTAATCTACCTACCGGACACCTATCGGCACATCTGTCCTATCAACGGAAGTGGACTACGAGAGGATTCAACGCAGCTATAAAGTCACCTACGCGAGCTACCACTATCCGGCTAATCGGGGACATCCACAAGTAAACCTAGCCTAGGCACCACGCCTACACTACGAAATACTACTTCAACCAAGCAATTACCAAGATCAAAGTCCTCAATATGATATGTGAACTAAAGAACGAATATAAACGATCGCTTACTTGAATCGAATAGTAAATACAAAAGTACCTCGAACGCAGCCTCCGGGCGAGGAAGCTGAATCCGTAAGAATACAGCCCACGAAGAAGCGCCGACATGCCGGAGCTCCTCCGCAATCTCTACTCCTCTACTCAATCTCTCTAATCTCTAAACAAGACTAGATCTAGAAGAACTAGTCTCTCCTAATTGCTACATCTAGATGAACTAGCTAGAACTAGATGAACTAGACTAGATCAACTAGAGGGACCCTAACCCTAATCTAATGAAGAATATGAAGCCTTGGGGTGTAGAATGCCTCTTGGAGGGAGCCTTGGGCGTCATTATATAGGCCGAGGTGGAGTAGGGGGCAAGGAACCGCCACGTCAGCGATCCGCGTCTTCATCTCATGTGCACCATCGGATCAAACCGACCTCAAATCAACGTAGGGATGCTGCGATTGGACTCCACGCAACCGAGGGAGGAAGACTCCAGAAGGCGGCGGCGTTTGGTGGAATTAGGGCGCCGGGCGGCCCCCGGGGTGGGCCGGCCGGCCCCACCTGTCTCCCTCTGCGGGCCCCGCCGCCCGGGTGTCTTCTAGACCCTTCCCGAGTCTGTTGACGGTGTTGCTACGACGTGGATCAATTTCGTGATAATTATGCTCTATAATCTCCTCTTTTCTGCTTTTCTGAAAATCACCCTGAAAAATATAAAATATGCAAAACTCGTGGAATTTGTCAGATAAAACCCTAGACTAGTATGTTTTCATGTTCTCCTTTAGGTTTAAAGTGCTAGTAAAAGTTGACGCTAAGGAGTGTCAACACCTATCCACCATATTCCATATAGATGCACATCTTGGTTTGATTGTATGACTCGATTCTCTATAGATTCATTGTTTGACTTTACAATATATGAATTGTAAGTATGCTTATCCTTGTTTAATGCCACTCCTATAAATTCCACTATAATCCCTAGAATTAGGATGGCATAATATCATTGATGCCTCATTAAGATCCACAAATACTATATACTTTGAGAGACTTGAGGGTGTCATACAATTAAGCTCTGAGTTTTATTGTGAAAACTTATAAAACTCTGAAATCTTAGATGACTCAAGAATTTGAGACATAGTGTTTGACTTGATTGTTCTGTCTTTCAATTACTCAAGACCCATGTGAAGGTTAAAAGCTCTACAGTTAAAGGTAATATGGGTGAGTTTGAAAGTTAGAGCATTTTTGTCTAATACAGAGAAATTTTTTTTATTTGAAAGCATGTGTACTTGTTAGAATGAAAGCATTGTAGCAACTTCTGATCCAACTCTAGGTTTTGCTAAGGGATTAGCAAAAGGTAAGCTTGGGGAAGTTGTGGATGGTAGATAGCGTCAACTTTTTATATATCAAAAGGCATGAAACATACATCAATATCTAGAAGGCAAGGGTTTTATCTAATAATTTTTACGAGTTTTGGTGATTTATTAATTTCTAGAGACTAATCCGTAAAACATCAAAAAAGAGGCATAACTATAAATCTACACCACGGAATTATCCGCAACTCAAGAATACGCTAAACTACCCTAGAAGGATCTATAAGACATCGGAGCGAAAGGGAGCACGAGCCACTTCCAGGTGGGGCCGCCCGGCCCCACCTGTCAGGCCGGCCGGCCCCCTAGGAGGGGAAGCCTTTCCCCCCTTCTGGAGTCTTCTTCCACCGCCTTTGAGAATCAATCTCAGCCCTACGTGAAGCCCGTTTGATCAAACGGCTATCGTGCATCCCATCGGGATATAAGCGGAGCCAGAACCCCCAGGAAACCCTAATTCATTCAAGTCATTCAAGGCAAAGCCAGTTGAAGATCAAGTCATCTAGAGCTTCAAGTTCTAGTTCCTCATAGCCTTCTAGTTCATAGTTTAGCCTAGTTAGATCTAGATTAGAGGGAGTCAAGGCGTGTTAATCAGTCTTGAATTCCGGAAGTTGTCAAGAAGAGAAGAGTCTGGTATAGTTCTTTGCTCTCTTCTTTCTTATTGTATTATCTTTGTTTGTATGATATTTACTAGCAACATTGTTCTTCATCTTAGTTTAATTATTATGTTTAATGTCTACTTTAATACATCTAGTTTAGTTGGTTTGCTATTATATTTATGCACTGGTTCGTATAGCGCTCATCTAGTTGATCATATGGTGAGTGGTAGGCAATATATAGACATGGTGTCTAGATGCTTTGCTTATCTGCGGATATCCCCAGTTGTGCCGGGTAGTGAGGTAGATCGTGGGTGTGACAGACCCAGTGAATCCTTTATAGGCCTTCCCCCGTACAGTGGATTGGTAGAGTGAGATTGTCAGGTTAAGAGTGTATTTATACACATGGGGTTCCTGTACTCATCTTTTCCTGTACATTGCTCCGATGTGTTTGGGAATTATGGTAATATTACTTGACAATGATTACTAGATGTACTTACACTAGTTGACGTAGTTTTGACATGTAGTTAAATACTTAGAAATTATTTCTCTATTAATTGATTAGACAACGTTGACATGATTAGAGTGCTATATATATGATGGATTAGTATCATTAGGGATGACTGATCAATGGCTCATTATCATTATTATATTTATATTATCTTGTGACTTACCCCTGTTATGAGTAGAGTGTATGACATTGGTTACATCGTCTATTCAATGCATATACATATACATGTTATCAATACTATAAAGTAGCTTCTTAGCAATACCTTCCCAGTGGTAGAATATAAATGACAACCCGGTAATACTCTAGGTAAAATGCTACAATGGTATAATTATCTGTCCGCTTGTAGAATCGTTCTTAAGTTATATTCATCTTTATTTATTTCTGCCTAGTCATATAAAATGATAAGATTTAGTACCAATATTTATTTCTAGCTTTACAATTCGGGATGACAACCTAGTTTCACAGTTAGGCGTAAAGGTAAAGAGACTAGTGGCCAGTTGCTAAAGGCAAGTTAATTAATACCAATATTTTTAGCGTCATTGCGTGGGATAGGGATTTGAGATTTATTGCAGTGACGTTAAAAATGCCAATGGTGAGCAACGAAAGGGGCCCCCACAGCCCACCCTAGGGCGGTGGGCGCCGCCACCAGGGCCACGCGTGCGGGCGCCGCCTCCTTGTCAAGTGGTGAGGGGCCCGCGGGCCCACCTCACCGCCTTCTATTCAATCCCCGAGTTACTTTTTATTAATTATTATTATTTATGGAATTCAGACTAGAGAAACTAAAAAAATCCATGTTCGATAAGGGCTTTCCCGTTAGAGTCCACTCGGGACTATAAATAATAGAGGATTGTAACAGATTGCATCAAGAAATAATTGGGGTAATTCCCGTTTATTCCAATCTCCCGCGCTCCCTCTCTCCTCCCTCCTCCCTCATGCTGCCCCTGCCTGGCCCACGCCGCCACATGCCTAGCGCTGCCGCGCCGCCCCTAGCCGCCCCCTCCCTCTCCTCCTCCAACCCGATCCACTAGCCCAATCCACCCTCGCCATTGCGTGTGTTACATATACTCTCCATTATCCATTTGCAGGACTAGATCTATTGAGAAAGATATATGGTTCACTGATTCATCATGGTTTAAAATCCTTAGAAATTCAAAACTCAGCATTAAGAAAATCTGATACTTGGAACTCTATATGGTCAGGAATTTATAGCAATGACGAGGGGACAACAAGCTTAATTTGATGAGGACATCCCAAACATGCATGTTAATCAAGGGCCACTTACAAGAAGCCACACCAAAAAACTGCGAGAGCAGGTGAATTCATTCATAATTGACTTTGATTTCAATAGTTCTAAGGATGTGGTAATGCCTAAGTGTTCTACCTGGATGTTACTTACGTACAAACATGAAGAGGTGGAAGATGCTAAAGCCGGAGATGACCAAGAAGATGAATTTCATCATCTGCTCCTATCTGATAAAATGAACCAAAACTGATAAAGACAGGAGTCCGATAAAAAACATTCCAGTCTGGTAAAAAGGCAAACCAATCCAAGAGTCAGGATGCTGGTACAACTAACCGTGCAAAGCTATACCAATCTATAATATATGATACATGCTGCATATGGATGAAAAGCTTATTATCAAGTCTGATTTCACCTCCAACAAACAACTCGTCATTTTGATTTTTCATTAAGGAGTTATGATCAGATTAGTGGAGACTACTTAGGAGGTCAACAGTCCTGCGAGACCACTTTGGGATCCATCTCGAGGAGACCTTTCACACTGCTTATATATATATATATATATATATATATATATATATATATATATATATATATATATATATATATATATATATATATATATATATATATATAAAATTCGCTTTCATACCTATCATACCTATCTAGAAGGGTTATTCCTAGTATAAACATTGCTTACCTCCGAGCTATTAGGGACCTTTGGATGATTTGATAAGCTGCATGATATTGCAGCTATGCTGCTGAGTGTAAACTTAAAGCTTTATTCTTCCTTATTCTTCTTGGACTTGTGGAAAGATCCTGTAGTTCCCCTAATTCGTGCTCTACAGTTTCCAGTACGGCTGCACAGTTTTGAGGGGATTAGTTTCGGATTGTAGTTCAGTGGTCATTCGATGATCGAGTCGAAGTATTTGCGGTTTTGGTGCCTCCTCATCTTGTGTTCGTCGACCTACTGTCGTGAAGATTAGGCCACCCACAAAAAGGTTCCTTATCAATTTAACTATGGATTCTGAACATATACTACACTGTCCAATAACTCAATTTTAACGAACTCGATCGAGCATCACTTCGATAAATTATAAAGTTCAAGTACAAACAGCAGATCAACTCATTTGAAGCCACGAATTTGACTAGCTCTCCCATAAGAAGTAAAAAAAAATCTCTGGAAGGAGGAGCAGAGCACATGATCTGAGTTGTGAATCCCACTGGCTCAATAAGATAAATGGTCTTGCACGTACAAAAAATTGTGTGCGACCTTGGAGGAAACTTAAACCCTCTTTTATTCAAAAAATGTTCTAGATAGTGTAGCTGAAGCAATGCACGGAATCCCTGTTAATCCAAAGATCTCAAATCATACTTCGACAACTCACTCACCTTTTTTGACACAAAAGATATCTCTTAATCTATAATTCGTGTTTAGGAAATGTCAAAGTATGTATATTCTTAGAATTTTTCTAAATTTATATTATTTTTTGTAAATTAAGAAAAATTAGTAATAACAAAAATTCAAATATATCCACGGTACGCAAATTTGATTGTCTCCACATGGTTGACGGAACTTATACATATATAATTCGGTATATAGTATATACACATAGTCATACGATGTTAAGAAGAAAAAGTGTTGACCTACAATGTTGTAAAAAAAAAGGTGCAAGGTAATCGGACCCCTTGTCTTTTTCATCCAAGCCATCCATATTTCTTCGAGCAGCTGGAACATCAGGTAGGGACAGACATCAATCCGGTGGTTGCCAAAGAAGCAATGATACAACGGCAACAGTGCATTTAACTCTCGCTCAGAATCAAGAGAATGCTCTCGCCATTCAACTAGCTAAACTGCAAGAAAGGGGCAAATAAGGAGGAGATCGAGCTTCCTCGGCGTCAGCAGTAGTGTCTTTTTAGTAGTAGAAATTCTGGTTTGTGGTGAAGGCCTGGCCGAACTGCCACCAATAAGGCACCGCGTTCAAGAACTGAATGTACTGCCCGCCGGTACTGAGTACGGCGAAGCTGAGCCCCTGGCCGACGAGCCCAGCGAGCGCCTGCCAGTTGGCGCCCCAGTTCCTGGACATCTGGATCCACCCCGTCTTGTCGCCCTTCACCCAGGCGGCGCCCACGCAGCCACTGCCTCCGAGGTTCTGGATATTGACAAGCAGAAAATACTGGGAGCCAGCGATGCTGAAGCGGACGCCACCAGTGCGCGAGCACTTGACCTGTTGGTATAGGACTGGGATGATGCCGGCCTGGTAGATGCCGATATGCTCCCATGCCGGCTGCGACATATCGAAGTGGGGACGCCCCGGGCCGCACCACCCACCGTTGGGCAGCGCGTAGTTGGATGGGCACAGGTTGGTGGCGGATACCGTGATGGAGTTGCCGGGCTTGCACCACTGGCCGCCTGGACGGGACGTGTCGCAGGTGATGAGGTAGCATTGCCCGCATGACGCGCCATCGTTGAACAAGGTCGGGCTCAGTGCCGCGGTGTTGACCCCATACCCCGCGTTGTACAGGTTGTCGTAGCCGCATGCGCCACCTGTGTATTGTGTATCATTATAGATCATAAACATGCATGCATTAGCGACGACGATCGAAGTGATTCTTCAGTATGTAGACATATACAGAAATGTGCCATATACACAGTAGTTCTTGATGACTCCTGTCCAGATGATGAATGCATGCATTCTTACCCATCGTGCCGGACGCGTCGACTCCGCCGTAGAAAGTGGCAGTGCCTTGAGACCAGTCGGCAGCGGCTACGGCGAGGCACGCCGCAACAACCACCGTGCACAGCATAAAGGAATTAGCCATGTCCAGTGACGTCGTCGCTAGAAATGCAGAGCTGGCCGCAGATAGAGAACAAGATTAAGGTGTGTGTTCCTAAGCAGGATGAGGATAGGATGTTTGAGGCCGGTTTGATGCAAGGTTTTGGGATTCCACTGCTTAAATAGAGGTGTGTTGAGGCTAACCGCTAATAACCGAAGGTAGGAGGAGAAAGAGTTAATAAATCACACGATATTGGTGGAGGTTTAGGGCCAGGGAATAATGGTCGATCTTGCCTTGTGTGTCACGAGCAGCGCCTAGTCAGAAAACAAGAGAAAAACAATCCGTGTGTCTTCATTGGAAGCTAGCAGGCACACAACCTAGGCTACTGACATTGAAGTGGGGGCGGAGTAATCATGCATGGATGCTGGACTGAATCAGCTGTTTGATATGTTGATGATTAGTCTGAGTTAGCTGCCTCCGTCAAGAAGATTCGCGCGGCAACGGATTCATCAACTAATCCAAAAAGTTCCTTCCACATTGTTGACATAAGGTAACCCTTGTTCGGTGCATGTGCTGTGGTTGAAGATCGAGCAACGGCAGATCACAAACAGGAATTTGCATTGGTTGGATCAATTTCATCCACACACACTTATCAAACCGACTAGCCTGGATAATTATTAAAATCATCTTAGCTATATATATGTGAACAAATTGTGATCAAGCACTCTACCAAATCCCCCCACCCCACCTTTTCAAAGACACCTATAATCTCAAATACTAGACAACATCCTATATCTCGCCTGACATATAGTGGCGACTCATCCCTATCCCTCATCGCCTGAGCTTGACAAACTCCTCATACTACTAGTGTGGCCCATCTCTCCTGCTTCAACTTGACATCGAGATGTGGGTGACACACGTGGAACACCATGCCACCACCCCCCCCTTTTTGTCCTGAAGGCATTACTATAAAAATGATTTTCCCACATATCATCACCGGTTGTCACAATTGTGAAAATTATTTTCATCGATCACACTAAAATCGTCAAAATCTCAAAGGTCGTTAAGCCAACATCCAAAATGAGCTGGCCAGCTGTAATAGCAATTGAAGGTATTGTGATGCCTAAAAAACATGAGAATCAGGTAACTTGAAAGACTAAGACCAAAATCACTTAATTGCTAGCTCAAACACAAGAAAATTGCATCCTATGTGCCAATCCTATCAACTAACTTAACAAGATAAACTAGAAAAGGTAAATCATACACCAAGAAATGCAAAGTAACACAGAAACGTAATTGAGTTAGATAATACAAACTTTTGCATCATGATTTTTCTTGAGGTATCAAGAATCTCACATTTTCCACTAGTCAATACAACACACATAGTAGCCTTTTATGACGTATATGACATGATAACAAGTCAAAACGTCACTAAATAATATGACCTCTTTTGGGAGACATTTTTTCTTAGTGACAAAAAACATGTATAGCCTTTTTATGACCTATATAATGCATGTTAGAAAAAACGTCAAATCAAGTCCAACTCCAATCTGTGACATTCTTTTTTTTTTTTTGCAAATTAATCTGTGACATTCTTTGCTATGTCATATGAGCTAATCTACTAATGTCATAAATTTAGTATAATTCTCGGATTGCAAATTATATTGGTTCATCTTTTTATAATTTTATTTTCATCTATATTTGCATATGGTCATAGCTAACAGAACATATCTATTGCTGCCTAAATACCTAATCGAGGAGGTCCCATGCATATATCATTAAATTTTTTATATTATTCTCTCAACGTATTGAGCCCACTACTCGAATTGGACCACTGACATGGGCTTGTTTTTCTCCAACGTGGCCCATTAGCAATGGCTACCCATGAAGAAAGAAAAGAACCAAAAAAAATTGCACCACTGAGCTATATATGAAGCTGTTTCCATGCATGGTTGTAGTTTTACTGAGCTATGAAGCTGTTTGCATGCATGGTTGTAGTTTTACTCAATGTATATAAACTTGCGTATTAAGGCTGCTAGTTGGTTGGAGGGAAGTGCCATACTACTGAGGTATGTAGGTGTTTCTGAAAACAGCCACAGTTTATATTCAATACAAAGTTCACTACTATACAAAACTTAATAGAGGTGGGCGAAAACGCTTAATCGAGGCGGGCATTGCAACCGCCTTGGACGTATGGTCACGGTTAATCGTGGCCTTAATCGAGGTGGGTAGCCAACTGCCTCGGTTGGCGGGCAGTTTACATTAACCGCCTCGGTTAATTACTATTAACCGAGGTCATTACTTTGGGCGCCGCCAGTTAACCATGGAAAAGAGAGGAAAATAAGTGGAGGAGAGTAAGATTTGACCTCTTACGGTGTCCCCTTCAATAAATCCAAGAGCAAAACTCTCCTCCCCCCCCCCCCGAAAATGCCCAATTTTCAGTTTTGGGAGCTCAAAACCCGAAAGTGGAGGAGAAGGTCGTAGAGAAGAAGAAGGTGGGGGTGGTTAATTATATAGCCCCGACTTAACCGAGGCGGCCATTGTAAAAATAACCGCCTCGGTTAATGTCTATTAACCAAGGCGGTTGCTTAATAACAAACGCCTCGGTTAATACTTAATAGACATTAACCGAGGCAGGTATGGTATAACGCCCGCCTCGGTTAACCTATAAACCGAAGTCGGTTGCTAGGCCATCAGCCCACCTCGGCTGGGCCCGATTAACCGAGGCGGGTCAGCAGCCCAACCGCCTCCGAGCCCTATTTTGAAAGGTTGCGGTTAAAATTTTATATAGCAGTGGTTACGTAGCTAATGTACTCATACTAAGAACTATGCCTCGTGCGCCCATGTAATCTGTGTCCCGTGTACGAGTGGAGCAACGCGACGCTTTGGAGGTGTGCGCCATGGTTTCCTTTTTTGTTTTCCTATTGTCTGAAAATTGATTACTATTGTCTAGATCAATTTGCACATTGATCCTCAGAATAATGATACTGTACGTTATCAGAAATGGTACTTTCCAGTTTACACTCAATTTGAATTGTTACTGATCATCATTAAAGCTACTATTTAAGAAAGAAAATTGCATGGTCAGGCAGACCATAGATTCATGGCTGCATTGGGTTAAATTAAATAGTTTCGGAAGCCGGATATATAAGCCTGCTGATAAGCTGAAACGACTGATTTTTTGTGAGAGAACAAACTAGGACAGTTACATAAAAATATATTTAGGAACATTTATCATGGAAATATATGAAAAATTCAGTTGTTTTTTAGGGATAATGTGACCTTTTATCTTCTGATTACCACAAAATAATTCAATTAATACATAAAAGTGGTGTGGAGCCTCTAAAAATTTGCATCAAAACATATTTTGTGTGTATATGAATAGCATAAAATTTTCAAGTTATTTCAGTAAAGGGGCCTATATTCATTCACAAAACCAGCAATACACCTCAGACATAGTTTAATGCAACGCAAGCAAACTTTAAAATTTGAACACCTCACATCAAATTTGATTCACTAAAATATTAAAAAAAAAGTTGCTAATTTTGTAAGTGAATACACCTAGACATTTACTAAAAAAGTTAAGGAAATATGAGGTTTTGGTAATTTTGGAAATGATTCACTATTTTTTTAGTTTTACTGATTTTACGCGTGCCTATAAAAAAATTCAAAATCCAACTACCCTAATAAGATTAAAAAAAGTTGCATAAGAAAATATAGCTAACATGACTTCTCTATGCACAAGTGGGTCTCTTCCAAGCATTTTACGGACCACTCCCCTCTGTCTTCACTATAGAGAGTTTTTGGCTAAACGACTAAGAGGTATTTTCTCTCTGTACGCCATATATAGATGATGACACCTATCGGGTGTCAGTATTTAGGAAACCTGATAGTAGGGTTAACAGTTGTAAAGATGTTGAGTCATCCCCGCGCCTAAGGAAGATGGTTAGGGTTAACAGTTGTAAAGATGTTGAGTCATCCCCACGCTTAAGGATGATGGTGTAGCCTCGTTTGACCCCAAAAAGGTGAATCCTTGCAAAGAAAATTATCACAAAGATTTTCACATAAAACATTGATACTTTAGAGAATACTAGTATAATCTTCATTAAGAAGATGTAAATGTAGTGTGTTGTGTCATATTATGCGCAAAATTTATAAAAATCAATATCTCCGAAATCTATAAAGCAGCCTTTCTAATGTATTTGCTAAAGTAGAGTTTAATTTGGTGCACAGTTTTTCCTATGAGAAGGAGAAAACACTTTAATCTTAGCTCCCTTTTTTAAGGCGTGAAAAGCACAGCTAAAAAGAAGTATATATAACGCGCTATGCAATACTCTCTGCTATATATACCTACCATGATCTCTCTTGAGGTACAATATATGTGGGGAAAAAAATAATATAAGCACATGGTCTTATCGGTTAAAATAACTTGGGAATTGAAGCACAAAACTGGTTGATCAGCGTCAGCTAAATCAACAACCTGCAACGGAGAACTCCAACAAGTCAGTACTCATACGTACGGCTATTAATGTTCTTAGGTACGACATTTTATTCTGAAGCGCTAACTCAGATTGCCTTAATGATGGGATGGAATTCAATCAATGATCACAAAAGCACATGATCTCGTAGCAAAACATGACCCAAGCACGGCCTTATTTCAAATGATTGATCCAACAACCCATATTCTTCTGGTTGTATCCATCCAAGATGATCAAGCGACGCGCCCCTAACTAACTAACTCGTCACCGGTGTTCAATCTAAGCTAGCTTAGCTGAATTTGTCAGTAACGGTGGATTATACAAGTATGAGTCAACCCAAATAAATTAGCATTTCTCATAGATTAGTGGAACATTCATTACTAGGTCATGATCTGCATGGACTCGAAACCCTAAATTGTTTATTTACCGGATAGCAGATTGGATAGCAGATTAAGAAGCAACTGATCCAATGGACAACTCGCTAGAGAACAGTAATTAATTAGCTCATGCAAAGCTACTCCCGTTTCAGAATGATAAATATATTTTGATCAGGTAAAAGTCAAGCTTTATAACTAGTCAAATTATATGTAAGCTTAAAAACTTGTATCGGTAGATTTTTGTTTGTGGTACCTTTAAGATAGTATTGATTTTATTTTTTTAGAAATATGTGACATACTGTAAGATAAATTATGGAACAAATTAAAATATATTTTTTCTGATGAAAATGTGCTTATCATTTGTGAACAGTTGGAGTAACGCGGCTAGGCGTGGACTAATGCGTTAAGGTAGTTACAACTTACAAAATGCCATGCATGTATAATGGTGACGGTGGCACACCTCCTCGCGGTAGCCACCAACGAAATAAATTGATGTTCCTAAGCGGTTGCGTCGTTGCGATGTTGATCAGAGTTTCAACCAACTAATGTGGAAAAGAATTCGGGTTAGTTGATAGTTCGTTGCTAACCTATATATTATTTTGGCTACTAATTATTAGCACATGAAAACGTAAGTTAAATTAATATAACGCGATTGTCCATGATTAATTCCTGCAGGTCCAAAGTCAGGCCTTGGATCTTAGTGCTTGAGGCGCCTGCATACAACAGTACATGCATGCATGTGCTTGCTTCGATGGAACAAGGCCGAATTTCCTTTGTTCTGACTAAGGTACTCTGACGCGCGCAAGGCACGAACATCATTCCCTAATCGATTGATATCCCCACGACCCCACCTATCGTGAGTTGTCGCTCTCTTTTCTCCGGGTTGCTCATCCACAGCTAGCTCGATCATCCACTATTTAAGCACTGGCCTGCCAACGACGCCATGCATCTCATCTCATCTCATCGCACAAGCAAGTCCAGAACACGCTGCATTCTGCATTGCCAGTCCACCTCGATTTTACTCGTGAAAATGAACAGCTGGTCCCTGATTTTGTGCCTAGCCTTCTCGGCGTGCCTAGCGCCGCTCGCCGCCGTGGGCTGGTCACCCGGCACCGCCACGTTCTATGGCGGACCCGACGGCTCCGGCACCATGGGTAAGCTATCTCTTAATTACACATTGCATCCATATTTTTTTTTGGCACAAGAGCTACGCACATTTTGCTAACTGCGCGCATGCATGCACTTACCAATGCAGGTGGTGCTTGCGGGTACGACAACCTGTACAATGCTGGGTACGGCGTCAACAATGCAGCGTTGAGCTCAACACTGTTCAACGACGGTGCGTCATGCGGGCAGTGCTACCTCATCACCTGCGATACGTCCCGTCCGGGCGGCCAATGGTGCAAGCCTGGCAACTCCATCACAGTCTCCGCCACCAACTTGTGCCCAGCCAACTACGGGCTCCCCAACGGCGGGTGGTGCGGCCTCGGGCGTCCCCACTTCGACATGTCGCAGCCGGCGTGGGAGAACATCGGCATCTATAGCGGCGGCATTATCCCGGTGCTATACCAGCAGGTCAAGTGCTCGCGCACAGGAGGCGTGCACTTTAGCATCGCCGGCTCCCAGTATTTTTTGCTCGTCAACATCCAGAACGTCGGCGGCAGTGGCTCCGTGGGCGCCGCGTGGGTGAAGGGCGACAACACGGGGTGGATCCAGATGTCCAGGAATTGGGGTGCCAACTGGCAGGCGCTCTCCTGCCTCGTCGGTCAGGGACTCAGCTTCGCTGTTACCACTACAGGCGGGCAGTACCTTCAGTTCTGGAACGTGGCGCCTGGGTGGTGGCAGTTCGGACAGACCTACACCACATACCAGAATTTCTACTACTAAGCACCTGCAACCTGCAGAGTTCTAGCTGCTGGATATCTCCCCGCCGCCATCTCTTGCGGTTCGGTCAAATGGCCAGTGCGCTGCATCCAGGTTATATTGTGCTCCACCTGCAGGAGCAAATGGCAAGCGTGGGAGCGAGGAAGAAGTTATGGTGACGTTGCCACACAAGGCCTGGTCTTAATTTTTTTTTCCAACAATGTTGCAGATAGATATATACTTACTATACATGTATATAATTTCCGAGAACGTTCACTCCACCTGTTCCATCGCCTTCTTGAGTCCAAATAGCAGTGGTAACTTTCTCTTTGGTGGCATCCAATATATACTACTTGAGTGGAGCTCGTCTCCTAGGTGCACGAAGAGCGGGTGGTTTTAACAAATATTCCTTGATTTTGTCAAAATATTCTTCTTGTTGTACTCTGTAAGTAAACTCATATTCATTCATTAAATGAAGTATCGGGGTAAAAGGAAATAGTCTTCTTGAACAGTTTGCAATAAACCTCTTCGAGTTGTTCACTTTTCCTAGAAATTTCTGCAAATCCCTCTTCATAGTCTCTAGGAGCTATCTCTATACCTTTACCATGAATAATGTACTCTAAGAACTTCTCAGCCGATACACCTAAAGCTCATTTCAGCATTAAACTATCACTTCTTTCTAACGTAACTGCTCTACTCCACTTCCATATATATAATCTAACCAAGAGCCGGAGCAATGGATCAGCTGAGCCGGTATTACTTTGCAAATGAACCGTTTGTTGCCCTCTTATTTATATATATATATAACCTCGCCCATATGCTTGAGTCAACTCTATACACCAGGCCATGATCATCCTCTCGAGAGCCTTTGGTTCACAACAGTCGCTCAGACTCGCACCATAAATTTCCTCTTCCAACAACAGTTTCCCTAATATGTTCCAATCTTTTTTTTCGCGACCGGGGCGTGCCCGTATTTCATTAAGAGGAAGAGAAAGTCAAGTACACAAACGATCGCGAGGACGAGACCAAGGCGAGCAGCCTCGGACCACGCCGGAAGGCACCTACACTACTGGATACAACACAAGACAAACTGCCACACACTACATGTCTCCTAGACAAACTTCCACACACTAAGTCTGATGGACGGTCCTCATACCTGCCTCTTCTGTTTGGTGCCACTTGCAGATCATGAATAATGTGTTTGTCGTAAATTGGATCCCAAGTATTTTCATCGTTGTCATTCCTTGCAGTCGTCGATCATGTATACTATGTGTCTGTGATGTGCCACTATCCACTAACCCCGTTATTAGCTTTTTTTTTTTATTGCTTCGATGAATCCGATTATTTTGAAGGACTAAGTCTATTCAATTGTTGCATCTAAAAATTAAGTTCCTTTAAAAAGATATAACCATGTTGTTTTGTGATTTTGTTTCCTATAATCGCGGTATGATTTCTTACCTCACAAGTTCATAAGTATACTTGCATTATCAATATTATATTTATATATATGTATACTTCTAATTTTCAATGGTTCACATCCAAATCCATATGTATTCCCTCTTGGATACCCGCAGCAACGCGCAGAAAATTCTTTTAGTATACGAGAAGGAAAAAACCTCTTTACTCTGAACTCTCTCACTATATATATATATATATATATATATATATATATATATATATATATATATATATATATAACCTACCTTGATCTCTCTGGAGCTACTATGTATGTGGAAAAAAAAATATGAGCACATAGTCTTATCGGTTAAAAAATTTGGGGAATTGAAGCACAAAATTAGTTCCACGTCAGCTAAATAAACAACATACACTGGAAGAGAACTCCAAGAGTATGTAGTACTGTGGGTACGGCTATTAAATGTTCTTATAGGTACGACCACACTTTCTGAAGCGCTAACCCCAGATTACCTTTGATGATGGGATGTAATTCAATCAAAGGATCACAAAAGCACATGATCGTAGTAGCAAAACATCACCCAAGCATGGCCTTGCACATTTCAATCATTGATTCAACAACCCATATATATTCTCCTCTTGTTCTATTCGTCCAAGATGGTGAAGCTACCATGCCCCTAACTAACTCATCATCTGCATCCAATCCAAACTAGCTTAGCCAAATTTGTCAATAAACGATGGATTATAAAAGTACGAGTCAACCCAAATTACGATTTCTCCTGGAGTAGTGTAACATTCATTGCTAGGTCATGATCTACTGATGCATGGCTTGAAACCTATTTTTTTATTTACCGGATAGATTAATAATCAATTTCAATGGGCAACTGGCTCACAATGATACAAGCATATTTGTTTAGGGAAAAATATCATGTTTTCCAAAGTTGGGCGAATGCAACAATTAGTCAAATTGCATTCAAGTTTAAGACTTAAAACTTGTATCAGTACGTAGATTTTTTTTTTATGAGAAATCGGTAGAACCATTTGTATTCATAGTGCATCTTTTTAGAACATGGATGGCTTTATTATACGAGAAATTAACTAAGAGGCAAAATCTATTTTGTTTGGCGTTAATTTCCCTTGTCGAATTAAGCACACTTGCAATTTTTTGACCGAGGGAGTCACAGAGGCGTGGTTATGCGTTAATGTAGTTACAACAATGCGTTAATGTGTGGTTACAACTTACGGCATTCATGTATAGGTGACGGTGACAGTGACACACATGCATATATCTTTCCTCGGCAGTGGCCAACGGAAAAATTGATATTCTGGAATCTGGAGCGGTTGCCATGTTGATGATGAGAGTTTCAACAAACTAATGTGGAAAGAATTCGGGTTAGTTGATAGTTGGTTGGTAACCTATATATTATTATTTAGGCTAATTATTAGCACATGAAATCGTAAGTTAAACTAATGCAGTTACCCATGATTAATTCCAGCTCCAAAGTCAGGCCTTGGATCTTAGCTATCGTCGTGCATGAGGCGCCTGCATACAACAGTACATGCATGCATGTGCTTGCTTCGATGGAACACGGCCGAATTTCCTTTGTTCTGACCAAGGTACTCTGGCGCGCAAGGCACGACCATCATTCCCCTACGAAGCTAGCTCATCCACTATTTAAGCACTGGCCTGCCAACGCCACGCATCCCGGCCATCTCATCTCATCGCACAAGTCCAGAACACGCACAGTTGATCTCTCCATTAATTCTGCATTGCCAGTCCACCTCGATCGTAAATATTCGTGAAAAATGAAGAGCTTGTCCCTGATTTTGTGCCTAGCCTTCTCGGCGTGCCTAGCGCCGCTCGCCGCCGTGGGCTGGTCACCCGGCACTGCCACGTTCTACGGCGGAGCCGACGGCTCCGGCACCATGGGTAAGCTATCCCTTAATTACACATTTTGCATCCATTTTGGCGCAAGGGCTATGCACATTTTCCTAATTCGCACGCACGTATCAATGCAGGTGGTGCATGCGGGTACGACAACCTGTACAATGCCGGGTACGGCGTCAACAATGCGGCATTGAGCTCGACGCTGTTCAACGACGGCGCATCGTGCGGGCAGTGCTACCAGATCACCTGCGACACGTCCCGTCCGGGCGGCCAATACTGCAAGCCCGGCAACTCCATCACGGTGTCCGCCACCAACCTGTGCCCGGCCAACTACGGGCTAGCCAATGGCGGGTGGTGCGGCCCGGGACGCCCCCACTTCGACATGTCGCAGCCGGCCTGGGAGAACATCGGCATCTACGGCGGAGGCATCATCCCAGTGTTGTACCAGCAGGTCAAGTGCTCACGCACCGGTGGTGTGCGCTTCAGCATCGCCGGCTCCCAGTATTTTCTGCTCGTCAACATCCGGAACGTCGGCGGCAGTGGCTCCGTGGGTGCCGCCTGGGTGAAGGGCGACAACACGGGGTGGATCCAGATGTCTAGGAACTGGGGCGCCAACTGGCAGGCGCTCGCTGGGCTCTGCGGCCAGGGGCTCAGCTTCGCCGTAACCACTACCGGCGGGCAGTACCTTCAGTTCTGGAACGTCGCGCCTGGGTGGTGGCAATTCGGACAGACCTACAACACATACCAGAATTTCTACTACTAAAACACCTGCAACCAGCAGAGTGCTGCTGGGTCTCCTCGTAGCCATCCCTTGCGGTTTGGTCAAATGGACATCACGCTGCGTCCAGGTTATTGTGTTGTGCCTATAGGAGCAAATGGCAAAGGTAGGAAGAGGAAAGGCGGCCTCGTCTCAAAGCCTATATATATTCTTAATTTCTTTCAGCGTTGTAGATACTCCTGTATAAGTATATAATTAAACAGCACACTATAGTACATGTATATGATTTCCGAGAACGTGCACTGCACATGCATGTTTCATTCTTCAGAATCCTACTGGCTGGCTAGTAAAATAACTACGGTTAGTTTCGGCACTTGCCTTCTGCTGCATGCTGAGCCACCATTCAACTTCAAGGACCTAGGTGGCTCAGAGTTCAGCTAGTGATCTGTGAGCAGTTGGTTTTCTTCAGTTTTGTTACATGTAATTTCTCTGTAAATACTTTGCTTCTCTTATCAATGAAAGCCGGTAAAACCGGATCTTTCGGGGAAAAAAAACTTCAAGGACAATGCAAGGATGGTGTCGGCACCGTTCTGCGGTTAGGCATCCATATCTATCATCTATATATCTGCGCGGTTAAAAAGGAAGCATATCTGGAAGCATCTCTCGGCAGAACTCTCAGGCACAAGAAAGTCCAAGGGACGTGACAGATGCACATGACAGGTAGTTATGAAACCCGACCACTGGCATCGTCGACCACCACGACACCCACATTACACGACACCCACACCGCTGACCCCTGAGACAAAGCATTACATTATTACATCAACTTGGAGACTTGGAGCCAATGCAAGTCCACGCCAGCCGCATTCGAACCATAGACTGTGCCAAGTGGAAAACAGAAGCACATATGTACTACTACATGAGATCTCTTATCAAGTTAATGTATAACATGGTAATTAAAGCTCATGGTTGGTTCAGCACTCGCCTAACTCCGATCCAACGCCTTTGTTCTAATAATCTTTCTTCCTTTTTTCATCCAAAATAATCAAGCGCTCGACGATGCATCTCTCTTCACTAAATCCAAACGGGGTCCACTGAAATTGTCGTCAAATGGTGAATTACACAAGAAAATGTCACGCCGAGTACCAAGTTAAGTTGTTAAATCTATTCGCAAAGAAAAAAAAAAGGCTGTTAAACGCGGTTAAGCTTATGAAGAACGTTCATTACTGAACGTGGTTTGTTGGGGCATGGGAAACTAAAGCAATTTTCCATTATGATTAAGGAAATCTTACAATTACTTACCGCAGATGCCAGCGAAGAGTGAATGTTAATTCATAGTTTCATACAGTTTGTGGGTAGAAAAGAAATCTAACCATCGATTCAGTTATAATAATAACCATTGGATCTATTATTCATTCCTTACAAAGATCAAACTTTCCAAAAAAATAAAATAAAGTAACGCCTTCCACTAACATTATTGCAATTAAACTAATACCTCATCAGTTGAGTATCGAAATTACCCTCTCTTTGTAAAAAAAATAAATAGACATAAATTAGATATATTTCTAAATTATTCATTTTATTATAACTAATATGTAAAATGTAATATGTCATCATAGATATCAATAACTAGTAGGAATGCCCCGCGTTGTTGCGGGTTTGAAGTAGAAATATAAAAAAGTTATACTAAGAATTAAAAGATATATATGTATAGATGCAATATTTGCAAAAAAAACAAAATATATTCATATGGGATCTTGTTTTGAAGAGTTTATTGCGAGAAACACCATGGTGCAATTGGATTTTAATTACGATACTTGATTTAGGTTGCTAAGACTTTTTTCTATTTCAAAAGAAATAGCCATTGGGAAATAAATGAGGCTTAGTGGGCGTAATCGATCCGATGACATCACATGACATCACTTTTTAGGATTGGACCAATCAGAAGCAAGAGAATTACCTTGAAGGGTTTAAACTTATAGGAGTTATAGATACATGCTCCCACGTATTAGGCACCGCTTAGCGTAGACTCAAGCACCGCCGCTGCCCCTCGCGTCGCCGCCACCGCCACCACCATCCACCACCATAGGTCCCCCTCCCTTCCTCTCCAGCATTTCGCGGGTGCTGAAGGGAGTGGGATCCTATTTAAGTAAAATTTTTCTATTAGATAGAGTCGTTAGGGTTAAAGTTTCTCCATGCCAAATTTATTGGTATTGGAGTTTTATCTCCTTCTCCTTCTCTCCAGCCACGGTGAACGGGAAGGGTGGAATCATCTTCTTCATGGCGGCTCCATTGAAGATGAGAGCGACAACTTCGGTGGCAACATCTTTATCGATATGACGACATGAAGACTTTTGTTTCCAAGCTGTGGCATTAAGGCGGATGTCACCGCCATGGAATAATTTTCTCGGGTCTCTTCTCTATTTTATTTATTATGGTTAGATCTGGCCACGATAAAAGACTAGAGAGAATATTTTCAAATCAATCTTCCTCATTCTTCAGTGATAAAAAGAAGGAAGACATCATAAAGAAGTTACTCAATTCCGCCTACAGGAATATTGGCCGTCGTTCATTGGATATTTGTTTTTAGGCCATTTAGCTAGTGTTTGCCTGTGCGGTCATGCACAATAACCTCAGCAAGGGTTCGAGAGTGACCCATTAAACGTGAATTTGGTTAATAATTTTTTCTAAAATGGAGCTTAACTAAATTCTATAATAAATAAAAAAAAACATACGTACATGTCTATCGAGTGGCTATGTACCAGCCACCAGGAGTTTTAATTTGCTCCCTGTGTACGATATAAAGTAGTCTAAACTACTCTAAAAGAAGGCGGAGGCCCACAAGTTAATATCAACCAAGTAATGAAGGACAAACTCCCGAGACATCGTAGTGTCAGTTGCCAAGTCCACATATATTGAAGCTCAACAAAGAATGTGATATCCGTCACAATGTGTAGATTCTCAGCCAAGAAACCCATATCTATGTCCCTAAACTATAGGTCGCCGCACTACGTACTCCACATCGAGCTCGAAGTGTTGTCGACATTAATTGTCGGTGAACCACCAGGGCTCCAACACACCAAGATTAAGAGGATATATTCATACTAATATCCTCTTGATGTTAAGATCATTTGGCCCTACCGGTGGAAGTTGTATTGTGATTAGGAGGATGCACTTCCACCATATCATATATGCACCCTTCATGACATAAGCTTACATACCCACAAGATAAGTGCACCCCTTCAATCTCCTCTGGCTTCACATGTATTTGGCCCCTCTTAGAGCGTCTCCAATGTATAGAACCACCCCTATGTCTATACCATGACAAGACATCATCAGTAAAATCAGTTGCAATGTTTGGAACCGAGGTTGCATTGAAAGTCAGGGCCCATGTCATTAAGAAAGAGAGAGAGAGAACAACAGCAACACAGGATGGCAGGAGAGAGATGAGGCTGGACCAGGTTCCATGGATAGGCACGGGTTCTTAGTAGAATCGAGCACGCAGTGTATAGGACTCGCTCCGATCATCGCATTTATTAGATGGAACCGGCTAAGGCGCACACACTGTGGATGCCCTTAGAGCATCTCCAACTGTTTCCTATATTATATTTGGTAAATATTGTATTTTGCTAACTCGAAAAAAGATATGCCAAGTAAAAAAAAGATCTCATCTCCAATAGTTTGGTGTAATTCACTCGGCAAATTCAGATCTAACTTACATCAGGAACTCTAAGAGAGAAATAAAATTATGTTGATGCCCTTTCACCTCTTGGAAACTTATATTAGAAACCCCGACGGAGAAACAAAATTATTTTTATACCCTTCTACCTCTTCTAATACGGACGGATGCGCCAAGACGGAGTCGAAAGGCCAAGATATATGCGAGCGCGAGGCTCTTTTTTCTTAACTTGGGATAAATGGCAACCTGAGATGGAGAACTATTGGAGAGAGTTTTTTCTATTTGTGACAAAGAAATAAAAATAGCAACCTGAGATGGGGGACTGTTGGAGATGCTCACTTTAATCTCCTTGCCAATCTTGAGCACACATGCTTAAATGAATGTTTATCATCACAGATATTAAGAGACCTAAAATCCTTATTTTTTAATAAAATACAAAAGATATTATTGAATAAAAGTCCCTCAACTTAATGAGTATATAAAACTGATGCGGCTAATAATATTTAAAATTAAAAGTAAAAAACTTAGATTGATAACATCATAAGATAAGTGTTATAAAACCCACCATAACGTAAACTTTGGTTCAAACAAAATGCATAAAGACACATGAAACGCCATGTAGAACACAAAAATTATAGATATATGGATGAAAAACATTTATTGTAATTGATAAGTTTATCAATCAGTAGAAATTACAAATTATATATAAGTATATAAGTGTAAAATTAAAAATGGTAAACAAAAAGTAAAGAAAGCACAAATAGATAAGTAATTTTGAATAGTTTATTGGTACTAAGGAAAAAGTTTATACTTATATCAGATCTAGTACATGTAGGCGCAACGATTATATTGATGGGGTAGAAGAAATGCAAGCATCAGAACAAATCATTAGCTCGAGCTCGAGCACGTCAAAGTCTCTGGTAGTTATGGGCATGTGCTGATGCACATAAAGTCCCTGAATACAATCCATGGCACGTTCCATCCGCATGCAGCATAAAGATTTAATTGAGGAAATTCAATTTGAAATTTTTAGCCACGGTGGGGACAAAGAACGCCCCAACATGGTATTATTCGAGGAAAGAACTTTAGACTTCAACTAACAGAGGAACCCTCTTGAAATCTGTGCAGATAGCCCTAGAGTATTTTATAGGTTGCTAGCAGTACATGGAGGACTGATTAACCAACTTTTAAATTCATTACCAATGTCAATCTAGACGCTAGAGGTGCTCGTGAGTAGGTCACAAACACTAGAGCATGACCCCTTTCGCCAAGAAAAGCATGATCTTTCGTTAGCGCATTAATAGGAAAAGCCAAAACCATTACAAAACATAGCGTTTATTTAGCTTTTTTGCAAATAATTTTTACTACATGTATTTAATAGTTTCAGGAAGTAGGCACAATGTCAAATTTGATGCCACATTGTTCCTCCAATCATACAAACGACATGTGCTCGACCTTTCATTCCATCGACTTATTAGAATACTCGTCTTGAGGAACAGCATCAATACATCATGCGAGACGGCCCCAATCTAAGCCGCAATACCCAATCGATGGCCCATTGATTCATCCATTCACTGAACTAACTGGATCCACCCAGTAAATTAAATTAAGCGCCACGCCTAGTTGTAGAAGTGCAGTGTGGAAAGAATATGTTGGTTGCAAAAACAAATCAGCCTCCGCGCGCTCTCTCTGATCAACCGTTCTGACATACTACGCACAATCGAAGTCAAAAAATTAGCAGTAACCTGCAGTCCTGCACTGCATCTGCATCTGCATCTGGAGGAGGAGCATCATGCATGTGCTTCCAGTTCGCACCGTGCAAATGCATTACAATCAAACGAGATGCACGATCGACATGCCACCGACGTCGTTATCGCCGTTCATCTTCCTTCCCACTCAGTCCGTCAGTCGACAAGTTTCAGCTCCATCTCCCCTCAATCTCTCTTGCTCCTTCCTCCTCCTATTTAAGCACTGAACCTTTTCTAGCAGGTCATCCACCACACATTCGCAACTCACACAACTTCAGATCACCCAACAAGACAATCCGCTACTTTTTCTCTTTGATTATTACGTGCTAGTGCTACTTGAGTCCTCCTACTCATAGCAAGGTCGCAGTCATGGCCCCCAGGACGTTGCTTCTGTGGGGTGTTCTGGCGGCGGCATCCACCGCGGCCGGTGTGGCGGCCTGGTCGCAGGGCACCGCGACCTTCTATGGCGGGTCCGATGGGTCCGGGACCATGGGTGGCGCGTGCGGGTATGGCAACCTGTACAGCGCCGGGTACGGCGTCAACAACGCGGCGCTGAGCCAGACGCTGTTCAACGACGGCGCGTCGTGTGGGCAGTGCTACGCCATCACTTGTGATGGGTCACGCTCGGGCGGCCAGTACTGCAAGCCTGGCAACACCGTCACCATCACGGCCACCAACCTGTGCCCACCCAACTACGGGCTCCCTAACGGCGGCTGGTGCGGTCCGGGACGCCAGCACTTCGACATGTCGCAGCCAGCGTGGGAGAACATCGGCATCTTCTCGGGCGGCATCATCCCAGTGCTGTACCAGCAGGTCAAGTGCTCGCGCAGCGGCGGTGTGCGCTTCAACATCGCCGGCTCCAACTACTTCTTGCTCGTCAGCATCCAGAACCTAGGCGGCAGCGGCTCGGTGGCAGCCGCTTGGGTCAAGGGCACCAATACGGGGTGGATCCAGATGTCTAGGAACTGGGGCGCTAATTGGCAGGCTCTCTCGGGGCTCACTGGCCAGGCGCTCAGCTTCGCCGTCACCAGCACCGGTGGGCAGTACATACAGTTCCTGAACGTGGCGCCGGCGTGGTGGCAGTTCGGCCAGACCTACTCCTCCAACCAGCAGTTTTACTACTGATCCATTGCTCCATCGAACCAAGCTTTCTTATCTGTTTTTGTTCATATGGCGAGTGCCGACGTGCTGTGCTGTCTCGTGGTTTTGCCAGAGTTATTCAGCGCCCGACGAACTGTGGCCGCGGCATGCTTGCTGTTCGTTCATATATTAGCTCTCACTGTCAACATTAGCCTACTTTTTTATCCATATATATAGACATAATGGCATCACATATATACATATTATGTGCAAAATTGTTAACAGCCATTTTCGATCAATGTCTACCCATCAGTTTCTACCATTTTCTAGAGCTCAACTTGTGTTTATTAGGTCAACGCAAATAAGTACTAGAAGGTAACAGCGTAGATGGACAATGGGGCAGCACTGCGCCTCCTAGCCTCCTATAGTACCTGAGAAACTTTTGCTGCTTCACAAGCTACTGCAGAGTAGGCTTCACTGCCGGTTAAACCCTCCTATCAATGCCGGAAACTGAACCAGCAGAGAGAAATTGGCAGTGATGGGGCTTTCCTATCACTGCCGGTTCATTACCAAGCCCGGCAATGATAACAACCATCACTGCCAGCCAGGTTAGGACTAGAACCGGGCAATGTTTGATTTGAGCACCGCTAGTTCGGTTGTGAACCGCATTGTTGATTTGAGCGAACCCTGCATTGATCCAATTTTCCCATAATCTTATTTATTAATTTATTTTATTGTTTTTGTGTGATACTTTTTATTTCCTATGGCTACTAGGCTCACATACATTATGAATCCATCTAAGATTTATATTACAGATGTCATGGTGATGTATAAGTTACAGTGAAGATGTATATATTATTGTACTAGTTTTTTGAACATGTCTCCGATCAAAGCTATCCTTGGCCTGCCAAATGCTAAAGGAACCTTCTTTACTCAACTCCTCCAACCAGCAGTTTTACTACTGATCCATTGCTCCATCGAACCAAGCTTTCTTATCTGTTTTTGTTCATATGGCGAGTGCCGACGTGCTGTGCTGTCTCGTGGTTTTGCCAGAGTTATTCAGCGCCCGACGAACTGTGGCCGCGGCATGCTTGCTGTTCGTTCATATATTAGCTCTCACTGTCAACATTAGCCTACTTTTTTATCCATATATATAGACATAATGGCATCACATATATACATATTATGTGCAAAATTGTTAACAGCCATTTTCGATCGATGTCCAAATTACATTACCCATCAGTTTCTACCATTTTCTAGAGCTCAACTTGTGTTTATTAGGTCAACGCAAATGAGTACTAGAAGGTAACAGCGTAAATGGACAATGGGGCAGCACTGCGCCTCCTAGTCCCCTATAGTACCTGAGAAACTTTTGCTGCTTCACAAGCTACTGCAGAGTAGGCTTCACTGCCGGTTAAACCCTCCTATCAATGCCGGAAACTGAACCAGCAGAGAGAAATTGGCAGTGATGGGGCTTTCCTATCACTGCCGGTTCATTACCAAGCCCAGCAATGATAACAACCATCACTGCCAGCCAGGTTAGGACTAGAACCGGGCAATGTTTGATTTGAGCACCGCTAGTTCGGTTGTGAACCGCATTGTTGATTTGAGCAACACTGTCAGCTCTGTTGTGAGCCACTAATGATATGCCTATGACTACTGCCGGCTTATGTATGAACCCTGCATTGATCCAATTTTCCCATAATCTTATTTATTAATTTATTTTATTGTTTTTGTGTGATACTTTTTATTTCCTATGGCTACTAGGCTCACATACATCATGAATCCATCTAAGATTTATATTACAAATGTCATGGTGATGTATAAGTTACAGTGAAGATGTATATATTATTGTACTAGTTTTTTGAACATGTCTCCGATCAAAGCTATCCTTGGCCTGCCAAATGCTAAAGGAACCTTCTTTACTCAACTCCTCAACCTTCTTTACTCAACTCCTCATCCATAATGAAGACTGCTAGCTCATCTTGAAATCCTCTTATCTTGAAGTTTAACAGCTATTGGGTTATAAGTTCTTGACACTATCGCTAATTAAAGCAAGATGATATCGAAATGCACAAGTGTTACACAAAATAGTCGTGTGTTTTGTTGAATTAATCGATATACATGGAACACACAGAACGGGAATCACACCCACTATTGTATTTCCTTCCGTCATGCTCTCACCGAGGTACATGTGCCTTATAACAACTATTGAGTTTTAACTGAGGCAGCCCTTTATAACTGGTCCGCCTTCAGAAATACAGGTATTTTTTAATGCAGGCTTGTTAGAAGGCCCATCTTGGTTAATAGATTTTAAAAGTCGGTTATTTTTTAACCGTCTCGGTAAATTGATTTTGCAAGGCGGTTGATTGTGACCACCTTGATTAATTAAAATATCCACCTCAGTTAATCCCAAGCATTAATCGAGGCGGTTAAAAGGCTGCCCACCTAATCCCTAATTGGAAACCCTGTGCAAGCTGTTTTGTGTAGTAGTGTAAAGGGAAGCCAACAAAAGTAGTTTTGATTAGTTGTAGGTACTATATGTAAGGAAAAAAATGCTTATATCCCTCTGAAGATGCAGCACAATAGGCGGAGAGATTATATCGATGGACTAGTTAATCTAACTACGCAGTGAGGAACTAAACCAATGAAATGCAAGCATCAGAATTAATCATTATTACCTCGAGCACGTCAAAGCCTGCGGTAGTTATGGGCACGTGCTGATGCACATAAAGTCCTGAATATACCGGCATCCATGACACGTTCCATCCGTATGCAGTATAATAAAGATATATTGAGCAATTCAATTTGAAATTTTACCCCACATAAAGTCTGGATCCATGACATGTACGCCCCAACATGAGTGCAGCCTACTTTTTTTTGAGAGTTTGAATCCTGATATGTAGCGTCCACTGGACTGTCCTACCTTTGCTATATAGAGCACTAATTAACCAACTTTCAAATTCATTACCAAAGTCAATAGTGTTGCTCATGGGTCAAAACTAGAGATGAAAACGGTACAGAAAAATCCCATACCGACCAGCACCACATATAAACTGGCCGAATATCATTTACTCACAACCAATAGAGTGTGGACCCTTTCGCCAACAAAAATGTGATGTTTCGCTCTGCCAACTGAGCCCTGATTTCACCGGCCGGCTCCAATAGTACTAGTAAGGAACGCGCGCTTCGCCGCGCATGGAAACGCTCAAACGCTTGAGCAGAAAATGCATGAACACTAAAAAGTACACATAAAAGACACAGTAAAAAATAAAAATACGCAAAAAGCAGAAACAGTGATGTGACAGTGTTCAGTAGTGATTATTATTAGCTGTAAAAGGGAACATTGTTTGAACAGTGGAGAGGTCACGTGGGAGTGGCATCTGTTGACGGTGGATAGTGTCAACATTTAATAGTGCAATAAACATGATAAATGGTCAATACACTTGCAAATAGAGAAGTCTAGGGTTTTATCTGACAAATTCTACGAGCTTTGGTGAATTATTATTTTTCAGGGATTGTTCCAGACAACCATGGAAAAGGGCCTAACTATCAAACGGAGTAACGAAACTTGACGCCAACGAAACCCCGCACATTGGACTCAGGAAGGATCTAGAAAACACCAGAACGAAGCGGAGTGCGGGGGCCCACATGGTGGGGCCGGCCGGCCTGAGCGATGGGGCCGGGCGGCCTCCCCTCAAAACCATCTTCTGCGCCCTTCTGGAAGCTTCCTCCACCGCCTTTGAGGGTTAATATGCACCGTACCTTAAGTCGGTTTGATCAAACGGCTGTCGTGCATCCCACCAGGCTATAAATACATGGCCAGACCCCCCAGGAAAACCCTAATTCATTCTATCAATTCATTTGGAGAGCTAGAAGCCCTAGCTCATTTAGAGCTCTTGTAATTAGAAAATAGGGAGAGAGGAGAGGAAGAAGTAGAAGAGGAGCCGGCTTGTCGGATCTTCCTCAACTTTGTACCTCTACGGAGACAGTTCATCTTCAAGTTCTTCAGTTGGTAACTCTAAGTCTTCTATTTGATTAAGTTTTGTTCTTACTTTACTTTGTTTACGGGATCTTAGCTCGTATTGAGTGCTCTAGTTATTGCGCATAGCTAGAGTAGTAACGTTAGCGTAGACGTGGTGTCTAGGCTAGAGTTTACCTGAGTTTGCGCCCAATTCTTACGGTTAGTTGTGGTAGCCTTTAGAGGTGACAGCTTTGTTGGCCTTCGTATTCCATCACGTCGAAATTGGTGTTTCGTAGAGCTTTTGGCAGCCTTCCCCAACTACCTTCTTCCCAGTCTTATTCGAGAGTTGGAAAGGTACTGTTGCTCCAAAGTAGACAAGTATTGTAAGTCTGATTCTTAGTTACCTAGAACACCTTAGGTAGCCACTCTACCCACCAAAAATATTTATCTTATCTATTCTTGGACGTTCTTGATTCGTTTCTAGTTCACTTCGCGTTCCTCGTGGAAATTCGATACCTTGGAATACTCTTAGGTGAAACCTACAGCGGTATCCGTGCGCTTGTGAATTTATCTCTTTGATTATTCTGTGTGCGTTAAATATACCAACAAGCTTTCTAGCGCCGTTGCCGGAGAACGGTAGCTGTTCTAGGATCGAGCGAAGTCCATCCGTGTATCTTTTATTTTCCTTTTTGTTTTTACCACCTTTACCCCTACCATATGGATTCCACGCCTACCTTTCAATTTTCGGCTCTAAAGGGCGAGTTGTTAGAGCCTCCACCATCATCACATCCTATACTCACAGATGGCTATGAGCTTCGCTCTGCTTTTATAGCCACGGTTCGGGAGCAATCCTTCTCTGGAATAGAAGATGAAAATCCCTACACCCATCTTAGAGAATTTGAGCAATTGTGTTCTTGCTTGAATATTGCTGGCATGACACAAGAGACCATTAAATGGAAATTGTTTCCGTTCTCCCTTCTAGGAAGAGCGAAACAGTGGTATGCTCATACTGTAGGAGGAGTTAAAGAAAATTGAGATAAACTTCGAGACAAATTTTGTCTTGCTTTCTTCCCTCTTTCTCGGATCACCACTCTTCGAATAGAAGTTCTTACCTTTAAACAAAAGGAGAAGGAGACACTAGGAGCAGCTTGGGCTAGGTTCTTAAGTCTTATCAATACCGGTCCAACCCTTCACTTACCAGACCACGTGCTTCTTTACCACTTTCATTTTGGTCTTAACAAGGAAGCTGCCCTACATCTTGACCTATCTTCTAGAGGTTCATTCTCGCACAACACCATGAGCGAGGGGAAAGCCATATTAGAGAAAATCCTTGAAAACACCCCTTACACTGGCATCTTTGATGAATTTCCTAAAGAAGAAGAAGTCAAGCCAAGCCCCGACCAATAAGAGGAATTAGACACAACCGAATCTAAAATTCTTTCAGATCCTATAGATGATATGGTTGTCAAAGAACCTCCAACTGTGGAAACATAACATAGTCTAAAAGATGATGAACTTCAACCTTCCACGTTCCCTTTTGAAATCGAGGATGGTCTTTTCGAAGATTTTGGCAATGCCTCAAATTTACCAGTTCAAGTGAAGCCTCTGACATACTCTGTGTGTTTTGAGGATGATGATGGCCCAAATAAAGATTCTTTCCTTATGGAACATATTAAAGGATTATCAGCCATCATGAGTCATGAGTGGTTGGTAGAAGCGGAGTTATCCACTGAGGTAGCCCGAATCAATGCCCCCTCTAATGTTATCACTTGTATCCTTAAGGGAACCACGATAGAGGCTTACTATAGTCCAACCGTTGGGATGAATATCATTTCAAAGGCGTTAGCTAAACAACTTTTCTCCAACGAGTTCTTGATCCCGTCTCATAAACTTTTACAAATTTCTTCTGGAATTACTCTTGTAAGTTATGGGGTCATAAGGTCTATTCCATTGTGAATACGATGTTCTGAGTATCGCTTAGATTTTTATATCTTTGACATTTCAGACACATCCATCTTGATTGGTGTACCTTTTGGGACACTCTTTCAAGAAAGACCAAATCAGGGTCTCTTAGATGTAAAACAAGGAAGTTCTCCTATCACCATCTCACTTGCACGCTCAAACAATGCAATTGTAGAACCCAAGCCTGAACTAGACCTTGTTGAGGAAGCCTTAATGGCATCCTTAGAAGACATGGCTCAACCAACTCTCGATGATGAACACTTATTTAAGAAGAGGAAGAGTTGGCAGAGCCTGTCGAGTTAGAGGAAACCGAGGTGCCATCACAGCCCTCAATAAAGCTGAAACCCCTTCCTTCTGGTTTAAAATATGTCTTTCTTAATAACAATCGAGAAACACCAGTCATCATAAGTGACAAGCTTTCTGAAGAAGAAACACATTAACTTGTCACTGTCTTAGAAAGACATAAATCAGCTATAGGCTACTCACTCTAAGACCTCAAGGGAATTAGTCTCATTCTATGCACTCATCGTATTCCCATCGATCCTGATTCTTCACCATCAAGGGAACCACAAAGGAGACTTAACAATGCAATGTGAGATGTTGTTAAGAAAGAGGTTCTTAAGCTTTTACACACTGGGATTATTTATCCCGTACCTTATAGTGAGTGGGTTAGCCCTGTCCAAGTTGTGCCAAAGAAAGAAGGAATGACGGTCGTTAGGAATGAGAAGAATGAGCTCATCCCTCAACGTATTGTCACTGGGTGGCGTATGTGCATTGACTATTGTTGACACCTGTTATCACCCAAAATTTATTAGTAATTACCACTTCCCGAGACATTGATATATGATAAGAATAGGGTTACCATTAACAATTTCCACGAGTTTTGGTGATTTGTGCATTTTTCGGGAAATTTTCCGAAAAGCCTAAAAGAGGGATTTAAGTGCTAATTTACCACGAAAACTTGATCGCGACGTAAACATATCACCGGAGGGTTCGGGAATACTCGTAAGACACCACGGCAACAGGGGGGGGGCAGCCCGCCAAGTGGGGCCGACCGGGCCCACCCTGCGCCGGGCGGCCCCTAGGGTTAGGGTTTGCCGCCCCCCTTCTGGAACCTTCTTCCACCGCCTCTGAGGAGTCATCCTGGCCGCTTGCTACGTCGGTTTGATCCAACGGCGCGTATCAATCCCACCGGGCTATAAAAGGAGGGCCATACCCCCCCTGGAGGAGGCCAGATCAAGAGATGAAGAATCAGAGCTTTAGATAGAGATCCACTAGATCTAGGCTAGCAATCAAGATAGAGATTAGAGAGATAGAGTAGAAGAGTAGAGATTCGGAGGAGCCTCGGCCTGTCGGAGCATCCTCAAGAGCTGTATTCGTCTAGATTCGGCTCCCTCGCCCGGAGCTGTGTTCTGAGGTACTTTTGTATTTACCATTCTGATTCAAGTGAGCATTTGTTTATATTCATTCTTTGGTTTGCAACTCATACTATATTGAGTACTTTGATTTGGGTAGCTCCTAGGTCAGAGTAGTATTCGTAACGTAGACGTGGTGTCTGGGTTATGATTGCTTGTGAATGTCCCCTGATCAGCCGGATAGTGGTAGCTCGCGTAGGTGACTTTATAGCTGCGTTGAATCCTCTGTAGTCCACTTCCCGTTGATAGGACTGATAGGCCGATAGGTGTCTGGTAGGTAGATTACTCTGTTTCTTCTCCTATTCAGGTCACTGGTCCGATAAGACGATATTATACAAAGTTTACCGGTAGTTAGAACTAGAGTACATTAGCTATTTCCTCATTCTCAATAGTTTTCTAGATTGTTTGTACCCTTTTAGATTAAGAGTATTGGGCTATTTCATAATTCACCTACTGTTCCTTTGGGTTCGATATTAAAACCGGGTTGATCTTGGTGAAGTGCTGATCAGTATATATCTGTGCGCTTGCGGATAATCTGATTATAATCATTATTTAGGGTGCAGTTAATTTATACCAACAAGCATTTAAAGGCGCCGTTGCTATGGGGAACGGTTTGCTGATTTTGATTTAGCCTATCTTAGTCTATAGTTATCCTTTTATATTAAAAACAAAAATAAAAATATATTATGGAAAACGAATCTCAACTTTTATATCAATATGGAGCACCATCGGGATCGTACCTCCAGCCAATGGAATCTTCTAAACCTATCACATCATCTGGCTATGAGCTACGCCCGGGATTAATTAAATTAGTTCAGGAACATATCTTTTCTGGTAATACTAGCAAAAACCCCTATTCCCACTTAACTGATTTTGAGCAGACATGTTCATGTCTGAGCATTAAAGGCATGGCCGATGAAACATTACGATGGAAACTCTTTCCGTTTTCATTAACAGGCGAGCCAAGAAATGGTATAATCGCCATGTTGGGAGTAGTCAAGGAGATTGGGAAATATTACGAAAATACTTTTGTCTTAAATTCTTCCCAAAGAGAAAAGGTCGCTAAACTTCGATTTGAAATCATAGGATTCAAACAATTAGACAATGAATCGCTAGGCAAGGCTTGGGATCGTTTCGATGGTTTTGTAAATTCTGACCTAACCTTGCTTTACGAACCCATGCTTTTACAACATTTCTTTTTAGGCCTTGATGATAGAAATAAGGAATATCTTAATTTGGCCTCGGGTGGAGCATTTATGCATATTACTATTGAACATGCTAAAACTATTCTTACTAATATTTTAAATGATTTCCCCGAAGAAAAAGAAGAGTTGTTAGAAGAAAATTCTCATTTAGCTGAAAATGAACTTTTACCTGATTCATCGCAATTTATAATTGAATCAAAACCTAAGCTAACTAATGAGATAATTCTAAATTCTGAGTGGATGTTTGAAATAGAGGATGATTTCTTTAATGATTTTGGGAATACTACACTTTATCGTAAAATTATTCAACCTCAAAGCATTCTAGAGATTTCAATTCTAATCTTTCACATCCTGATGATTTAAAATTTCTAAGAGAAATAACAAGGGAATTGATTTTTATTTTAAGAGATGATTGGTTGATAGAATCTGAGCAATCCCCAAGTAATTCGTCTCGGTTCACCCTCTGTTAGTATAAAGTTACAAGTAGATTCATATCCCTTTGAAGCTTTATATAATCCAGTTGTAGGAGTCAACATTATGTCATATACCTTTGCTAGAAAATTCTTGAAAGACATACCATTAATTCCTACAAATAAATTATTTAAAAATTGTTCAGGACATATTATTCCTAGTTTAGGAGTTTTGAGTGCACTTCCTATTGTTATTAATGATTTCGGCATTTTGCTAAATTTCTATATCTTTGATGTGTGGGATTTTGATGTAATGATTGGAGTACCCATAATAAAAAACTTCTTCAAGAAGGTCGTGATGGTAAATTAAATGTTCAACTTGGGAAAGAATTTAATTTTTCGATACCTATAACTCATGCAAGAAAATTTAAAAGCGAGCCCCTTCCCGAATTAGATCCAATAGAAGAGGTTAAGGCTATTGAATTCAATGATTTAATTCAACCCGATTTAGAAGATAATACCCAGTTCTTCATCGATGAAGAAGAGGAGGACCTTGTTGATCCCGAACCTCTTGATGAATTACTAGAGCCACCTAAACTGCTATTGAGCTCAAACCGTTACCATCCGGTCTTAAATATGCTTTTCTAAATAATGATCGAGAATATCCACTGTAATTATAAGCGATAAACTTTCTGATGAAGAGACTTATAAATTAATAATTGTTTTAGAAAAACATAGAGCTGCTTTTGGATATTCACTCCAAGACCTAAAAGGGATTAGCCCCATTCTTTGCACCCATCGCATACCTACCAATCCGAAATTACACCTTCAAGAGAGCCTCAGCGTAGACTTCAAAATGCGATGCGGGATGTAGTAAAGAAAGAAGTTCTAAAGCTTTTGCATGCAGGGATTATATACCCTGTGCCGCATAGCGAATGGGTAAGTCCTGTGCAAGTTGTACCTAAAAAGGGAGGAATGACGGTTGTCCAAAATGATAAAAATGAATTAATACCTAAGAGAACTGTCACTTTGATGGCGAATGTATATAGATTATAGAAAACTCAACAAAGCAACAAAGAAAGACCATTTTCCATTACCTTTCATTGATGAGATGTTAGAGCGCTTAGCAAATCATTCTTTCTTTTGTTTCCTTGATGGTTACTCGAGGATATCACCAAATTCCTATCCACCCTGATGATCAAAGCAAAACCACCTTTACATGACCTTATGGAACTTATGCTTATAGGAGAATGTCTTTTGGATTATGTAATGCACCCGCTTCTTTTCAAAGATGCATGATGTCTATATTTTCTGATATGATAGAAGAAATCATGAAAGTTTTTATAGATGATTTTTCAGTTTATGGAAAAACTTTTAATGATTGCCTAGAGAATTTAGACAAGGTTTTGCAAAGATGTGAAGAAAAACACTTAGTCCTCAATTGGAAAAAATGTCATTTTATAGTTAGAGAAGGAATAGTGTTAGGACACCTAGTGTCGAAAAAGAGGAATAGAGGTAGATAAGGCTAAAATTGAAGTAATTGAACAACTACCTCCCCTATTAATGTGAAAGGAGTCCGCAGTTTTCTTGGTCATTGTGGTTTTTATCGTAGATTTATAAGAAATTTCTCACAAATTGCTAGACCAATGACCAGATTGTTAGCTAAGGATGTGCCTTTTGAGTTTGATGAAGAATGCTTAGAATCATTTAATATTCTTAAGAAAGCACTTACATCAGCACCAATCATTCAACCCCCTGATTGGTCTTTACCTTTTGAAATTATGTGTGATGCTAGTGATTATGCTGTAGGAGCAGTCTTAGGACAAACAAAAGATAAAATGCATCATGCAATTGCTTACGCTAGCAAGACAATGACAGAAGCACAATTAGACTATGCAACCACTGAAAAGGAACTTTTGGCTGTTGTTTTTGCTATTGATAAATTTAGGTCTTACTTAGTTGGAGCTAAAATAATTATTTATTCTGATCACGCTGCTCTTAAATATTTGCTCACTAAGAGAGATGCTAAACCACGATTAATAAGATGGATCTTATTGCTGCAAGAATTTGATTTGGAAATTAAAGATAGAAAAGGGATAGAAAACCCATTTGTCGATCATTTATCTAGGATGTATTTCAAAGAACCTCGGGGACTACCTATTAATGATTCATTAAGAGATGACATGTTTGTTTAAAGTGACCAAGACAGATCCTTGGTACGCGAATATTGTTAACTTTATGGTTGCGGGATACGTGCCACCGGAGAAAATAAGAAAAGACTCATTTATGAAAGTCGTCTCCACATGTGGGATTCACCATACCTCTTTCGGGTATGCGCTGATGGATTACTCGAGAAGATGTGTACCAAAGGAGGAAGGCATGCATCATTCAAAATGTCACTCGTCACCATATGGAGGTCATTATGGGGCATTCCGCACTCATGCAAAAATCTGGCGAGTGGATTCTTTTGGCCAACCATGTATGAAGACACCAAAGATTTCATCCGAAGATGTGGAGCATGTCGAGGCACGAAAATATCAATGCAAGAGATGCAATGCCACTCACCAACAACCTTCGAGATAGAGCTCTTTGATGTCCGGGGAATTGATTATATAGGACCCTTTGTGAAGTCAAAGAATTATGAGTACATTTTGGTGGCGCTTGATTATGTATCCAAGTGGGTAGAAGCTATGCCATGCAAGAATGCTAACTCAAAACACTCAAAGAAGATGTTTGAAGAGGTTATATTTCCAAGGTTCGAACACCTAGAATGGTTATAAGTGATGGAGGAACACATTTCACTGATAAGAAGTTTCACTTATACCTACAAACTCATGGAATACGACACAATGTCGCTACTCCATATCATCCTCGAGACAAGTGGCCAGGCAGAAACATCCAATAAACAAATCAAGAATATTCTCCGAAAAACAAAGGAATGAAATGGGAACTTTATGGAAGGATCGCTTACTCGACGCACTATGGGCATACCGGACAGCTTATAAAACACCTTTGGGAATGTCACCATATCAATTGGTATATGGCAAGACCTGCCACTTACCAGTCGAATTAGAACATAAAGCTCACTTTGGGTTATCAAAAGATGGAACATGGACCTAGAAGTCTGCCGGAGAAAAAAAAAAAATGCAATTATCGAAATTAGAAGAATGGAGAGAAAAGGCCTATCACAATTCAAAGATCTACAAAGAACGGACGAAGAGATAGCATGATAAGAGGATCAAGAAGAAGGAGTTTACACCAGGAGATAAGGTATTACTTTTTAATTCTAGGTTTAAATTATTCGGGCTTGGAAAATTAAGGAGCAAATGGGAAGGACCTTTCACCGTTGTAAATTCATCACCACATGGAGCAATAACTCTACAATCAAACGAAGGTACGTTATTCAAGGTAAATGGACACCGACTTAAACTTTATTTAGAGCCATTTAATTCAGGAGTAGTGGATGAAATCGAATTCATCCAGTTACCAACTTATTAAATTCTATTTTATTTTGGTACGAAATTTTATCCATAAAATACATCTAATAGAAACATAGGAGGAGTCCGAAGTACCCCCGCGGAAGGGGCACCGAAGTGGGCCCTAGGTGGGGCCGGTCGGTGCCCCTATAGGGCCGGTCGGCGCCCCCCTGTGCCCCCTCGTCCCGACTCTCGTCTCACGTCCTTCTACACTCTTCCTACGTATATTCGCGTATTATCCACGTGCAGTCGGATATCCTTTCGTACGGATCCCGTAGAACCTAGGTTTTATCCTCATCCTGTCTCCTGAAAAACCCATATAAATACGTACCTAGAACTCCTCAACTTTATTCCATACCCAGCCCCCTCTCCCTTTCAAAGAGAGCTCTCCAATCTAGATCTATTAGCAATGGCGAACAAGGCGATCGTCTCCTATGGCGCGGACTTCGATAGCATCCCCAGCGATGATTCGAAGGCCCTCGTCCCCGCACAGCCGAAGCCTCTCGCCGTCGTGCCGCCGAAGCAAGTTGCAACGATCCTCCAAATATCATGAGCAAGTCTACTACGTGCAAGATCCATCTGCTCTTCCTCCACCACCGCAAGGCCGATGCTTGAAGGAGGTGCTAAAGGAAAGCGATTGCTATCCCCAAGGGTACTCAGCTCTTTGCACCAAGACCTAATGAGCGACTCGTGGCGGTCGAGACCGACAAGAAGGGCGGCCGATATGCGCTAAGTACTCCAATGCTGCTCGTCCTTCCGTTCAAGGAGTTCGTGCAAACCCCGATGAGGTATGCTACACCGAGCCCATCGCGCCTAAGCCAAAGCCTAAGAGAAAGAGAGCAAAGACCAGCATTAGCACCGGAGAAAGTTCCCAAGCGGCCCGGCACCAACCCTACGTACTCTTAACGAGAAGCTTGAAGGCCTCTCTGACCTTGTCAAGGAGATGGAAACATCTAACAAGCTGAGGGACAAGCTCATAGATGACGTAGAAAAGAAGGTTGGGGTTAATCTCAAGTTAATCCGCAGCCTCAAGCGCGACAAAGACAAGCTTGAAGAAGAGGTTGCAGCCCTCAAAGCAATAATTCAGGGCCTCAACAATGAAAGGGCAGTATTAATCGCCTAGTTATCCAATAAGGCACACTTCCGCTAGTCCGATTAGTTAAAGGAGTCGGTCGAGTTGAGTCATTTTGTTAGGACAAAGCCTAATGAGCTAGGGCGTCGTTAGCTCGGTCATTAAAGCGTCTATTGAATTATTTTATACCACCACCATAAATGAATGAAGTGCCTTATTTTATATTAATGTGTGTTATCTATTCTACTCTCTATTTTTGGAATATTTTGTCTCCACATATTGCTTGTGAAAAATATGCAGGAAAACAAGTGTGGGGGAAGTACAATTAATCACGAAGCAAAAAATACGATCGGAAAAAAATAGCGTAATTCGAGCGACATCGACCCAACACCGCACACGCCAAGCGGGACCTGCAGGCCCCCCGAGGTGGGGCCGGCCGGCGCCCTGGTGGGGCCGGGCGGCGCCCCGCCTCTCTCGCCTCTTCGTTTCGGCCATGGTCGTTCGAGTTAATTACAAGTCAAATACATATACTCAATTTTAATTAAAACTTTTAATCTTTATAATAAATGCTTCACGAAATAATAAACCCATTCAATCCATGACTTAAGAAGAAAATAAATTATATGACACCCTTCTAGAGTCATGAATATTCTGAATTCTATAGTGCTTCATGATTGTCTAAGTTATTGTAGGGAGAAAGATAGCAAAGATAATGATTACTCAATTTCTGTTAATTTGTCTTTGGAGATTTTATTTCGAAAAAAAAAATTGAAACACTTAGCTTCACTCTTCTTTGTAATGGAATCCAATAATAATTATATCAAAACAACTTTAATTATGGCTCTGGTTGAAGAGATTTATCATATTCCCAAAGATCATAAGATAAATAAAAATAAAATTCACTATCTTGAGCAATATTGTGAAGGAGGCATGAGCTATTCAAAAAGATTCCGAGGAAATAAAAAGGGACAAGTGTCCAAAACCTCGAGAAAGATAGATCACGAGGAAATAAAAAGGGACAAGTGTCCGAAACCTCGATGAAAGAAAGAAATAGGAGCACGTGCTCGTCAAAAAAAAAAGACTCATGGTTCCTCCAACATAATATGCCAAGAAGTAAGAATTTTTTCTGATCTAGGAATATGATATCTCTCTCCCCTCGCTATAAAAATATATTCAATTTATGTCTCTACCATTAGTGCCATTACAAATGAGAGGGTTGAAGCTATGTTTTTGCAAAAACACCTTCACTCCAAAAGACATAATTAAAGAAAGAGTAATCAGTCTTCAGCTCTCTTACTCCGCAATCACTTGAGGATCCATGATAGACACTTTAGAATTCCATAATATATGATCACTAGACTGTTGCTATATAATTTAATCTCTAAGTTACGCATTGAATGTATATCCATTCTACTAAAACCAACCTTTTTCTCGGGACGAGCAAAAGCCTAAGTGTGGGGGTAATTGTTGACACCTGTTATCACCCAAAATTTATTAGTAATTACCACTTCCCGAGACATTGATATATGATAAGAATAGGGTTACCATTAACAATTTCCACGAGTTTTGGTGATTTGTGCATTTTTCAGGGAATTTTCTAGAAAAGCCTAAAAGAGGGATTTAAGTGCTAATTTACCATGAAACTTGATCGCGATGTAAACATATCACCAGAGGGTTCGGGAATACTCGTAAGACACTCGAAGCAACAGGGGGGCCAGCAGCCGCCAAGTGGGGCCGGCCGGCCCCACCCCTGCACCGGGCGGCCCCTAGGGTTAGGGTTTGCCGCCCCCCTTCTGGAACCTTCTTCCACCGCCTCTGAGGAGTCATCCTGGCCGCTTGCTACGTCGGTTTGATCCAACGGCGCGTATCAATCCCACCAGGCTATAAAAGGAGGGCCATACCCCCCTGGAGGAGGCCAGATCAAGAGATGAACAATCAGAGCTTTAGATAGAGATCCACTAGATCTAGGCTAGCAATCAAGATAGAGATTAGAGAGATAGAGTAGAAGAGTAGAGATTCGGAGGAGCCTCGGCCTGTCGGAGCATCCTCGGGGAGTCAGATTCGCCCGATTCGGCTCCCTCGCCCGAGTCTGTGTTCTGAGGTACTTTTGTATTTACCATTCTGATTCAAGTGAGCATTTGTTTATATTCATTCTTTGATTTGTAACTCATACTATATTGAGTACTTTGATTTGGGTAGCTCCTAGGTCAGAGTAGTATTCGTAACGTAGACGTGGTGTCTGGGTTATGATTGCTTGTGAATGTCCCCTGATCAGCCGGATAGTGGTAGCTCGTGTAGGTGACTTTATAGCTGCGTTGAATCCTCTGTAGTCCACTTCCCGTTGATAGGACTGATAGGCCGATAGGTGTCTGGTAGGTAGATTACTCTGTTTCTTCTCCTATTCAGGTCACTGGTCCGATAAGACGATATTATACAAAGTTTACCGGTAGTTAGAACTAGAGTACATTAGCTATTTCCTCATTCTCAATAGTTTTCTAGATTGTTTGTACCCTTTTAGATTAAGAGTATTGGGCTATTTCATAATTCACCTACTGTTCCTTTGGGTTCGATATTAAAACCGGGTTGATCTTGGTGAAGTGCTGATCAAGATATATATCAGGCGCTTGCGGATAATCTGATTATAATCATTATTCAGGGTGCAGTTAATTTATACCAACAACTATCGGAAACTTAATAAGGCTACAAAGAAAGATCACTTCCCGTTACCCTTCATTGATGAAATGTTGGAACGGCTTGCAAATCACTCTTTCTTTTGTTTTCTTGACGGGTATTCCGGATATCATCAAATCCCAATCCACCCAGATGATCAAAGTAAGACCACTTTCACTTGCCCATATGGAACTTATGCATATCGACGAATGTCATTTGGGCTGTGTAATGCTCCAACTTCTTTTCAACGGTGCATGATGTCTATTTTCTCTGATATGATCGAGAAAATCATGGAAGTGTTCATGGATGACTTTACGGTCTATGACAAAACCTTTGATGAATGTTTAGAGAATTTAGACATGGTCTTACAACGGTGTGAAGAAAAGCACTTAGTTCTAAACTGGAAGAAATGCCATTTTATGGTTCAGAAAAGAATTGTGCTAGGACATAAGATGTCCGAACGTGGGATAGAAGTGGATAGAGCAAAGATTGAAGTTATTGAACAACTTCCACCTCCCACAAATGTGAGAGGCATTCACAGCTTTCTAGGCCACGCAAGGTTCTATAGGTGTTTCATTAAAAAACTTTTCTCAAATTGCTAGACCCCTGACTAGCCTTCTAGCCAAAGATGTACCTTTTATTTTTAATACTGAGTGCCTTGAAGCCTTTGAAATTCTTAAGAGGGCACTCATCTTAGCTCCAATTATCCAACCACCTGATTGGAGTCTACCCTTTTAGATCATGTGTGATGCTAGTGACTTTACAGTTGGTGCTGTTTTAGGACAAACCAAAGACAAGAAACATTACGCTATATCCTATGCTAGCAAAATCTTGTCTGGGCCACAGCTTAATTATGCTACCACTAAAAAAGAGATGTTAGCAGTGGTCGTTGCAATAGACAAATTTAGATCTTACTTAGTAGGAGCAAAGGTAATAATATACACAGACCATGCAGCACTTAGGTACCTCCTCACTAAAAAAGATGCTAAGGCTCGATTAATCCGATGGA
Organism: Chrysopogon serrulatus; assembly: GCA_015844335.1. Classification (NCBI taxonomy): domain Eukaryota; kingdom Viridiplantae; phylum Streptophyta; class Magnoliopsida; order Poales; family Poaceae; genus Chrysopogon; species Chrysopogon serrulatus. Next base: position 80,767 of record JADLZL010004454.1, on the reverse strand, counting down.
TTCTTCTACTCCAAGAGTTTGACATAGAAATTAGAGATAAGAAAGGAGTAAAAAATTCAGTAGCTGACCATTTATCTAGACTTTAATATAAAGACACATATGAGCTACCTATTAATGACTATCTAAGGGATGACACGCTCCTCGCGGTAACGGACTCCGATCCTTGGTACGTAAATATTGTCAACTATATGGTTGCAGATTATGTTCCACCAGGTGAAGACAAGAGAAAGCTCAAGTATGAAAGTCGTATCCACTTGTGGGACGATCCATATCTTTACAGGGTCTGTGCTGATGGGCTGCTACGGAGGTGTGTCCCAATAGTTGAAGGCATGAAAATCATTGCGAGATGTCATACATCACCCTATAGAGGACATTATGGAGCATTCCGAACACATGCTAAGATTTGGCAAAGCGGATTCTTCTGGCCAACGATGTATCAAGATACAAAGGAGTTTGTTAGAAGATGTCTCAGATGCCAAAAACATGGAAACATCAATACTGAAGATGCAATGCCGCTCACGAACAACCTCCAAGTAGAACTGTTTGATGTCTGAGGAATTGATTTCATGGGACCACTCCCAAAGTCAGGAGATGCAGAATATATCTTGGTGGCAGTTGATTACGTGTCTAAATGGGTAGAAGCATTACCATGCCGAGCTGCCGACTCCAAGCACTCTAAGAAGATGTTTAACGAAGTAATATTTCCACGATTTAGAATGCCTAGATTAGTCATAAGTGATGGAGGACCACATTTTATTGATAAAAGATTCCGACAGTTCTTAGCAGAAAATGGAGTCAAACACAATATTGCAACTCCGTACCATCCTCAAACAAGCGGTCAAGCTGAAACATCAAATAAGCAAATCAAGAACATTCTACAAAAGACCGTAGATGAGATGGGCAAAAAGTGGAAATACAAACTTTCTGATGCACTATGGGCCTACCGAACTGCATACAAGACACCCATAGGCATGACACCTTATCAGCTGGTATATGGTAAAACATGCCACTTGCCTGTTGAATTAGAATTCAAAGCCATTGGGCAATCAAGAAATGGAACATGGATTTCCATCTAGCTGGCAAGAATCGTCAAATGCAAATATCTCGAGCTTAAAGAATGGAGAGAGAAGGCATATCACAACTCCAAGATTTACAAAGAAAAAACAAAAAGATGGCATGATAAGAGAATCAAGCACAAGGAGTTTAAGCCTGGAGATAAAGTCCTGCTATTTAATTCAAGAGTAAAGCTCTTTGGCCATGGAAAACTTCGAAGCAAATGGGAAGGACCATTCAAAGTAGTTGAAACCTCATCACATGGTGCTATTGCAATTCAAGACGACTCAGGTAACATCTTCAAGGTAAATGGCCAACGTTTAAAAATATTCCTTAAAACTGAAAGTTTAGAAGAAATAGACATGATTGAATTTTTGCAATTTAATGATACTATCTAAAAAAAATTTTAATCACCAAAACTCTGGACAACTGAAATGCATATGCCTAACACTTAATCTGTTCCACGAGTTTTGTGTCTATTTGAGTTTTGCAGGATTTGAAAGTTTGAGATGAATGAATAAAGCCTAAGCAAACATCTAGCTTGGGGGAGGGCATCCTCTAGTTATCAGGTAAATATACCTATGCGATTATCGAGTCTATCTTATAGTCATAAAATACTAAAAATATGTGGGCACATGAAGGTCCACGTCTGTTGAGTCTTTTGTGAGTCCATTAGTCTAAAAGAAATAAAAAGATGAATAATAATTAAAACCAAATAAAGATACTTTAGCTATTTATTAAGGTGTGATCATAGAGTGTGTCTAGTTTAAGAGTCAACTGAAAAACAATAAAATTTTGTCTTGGAGATGATGAATAGTTGCTCTGTCGTAATTCCTTTCAAGTACCTAGTTTTCAACCTTAAATTCTCCCGAGTTTTGGATATGACTGTTTTGATATAAGAATTTACTCTGAACCTGAAACTGGTGGAGGCATATGCTTAAGCTGAGTTTAGGTGATTGAGGGATATAATATGAGAAAGTCTAAGCTGCTATTTATTTTATTCCTAACGATACTAAGTTCGGAGATTTATCTTTTGAAAACTCTAAAACCTTACATGATGAGCTCTTGTATGATAAAGTTTGAATTCCTACCAAAGCCATATATGATATACATTTAGAATAGGAAAACTTTTATTCATTCATGCTTTGCTTGCTTTGCATTGAGTTCGGTCAACCTTTGTTGTATACTTTATGAGAGTCTTGTCATGCTTTTAAAATTAAGATCACTTACACACTCTACCTACATAGGCATTGCTCCTATTCTAGGAGTAAGCGCAATCATTTTCCACTTTCAATTAGATTCACCTTAAAAAAATGTTTTTCTCCTACACCGGGAGTAAACAACCAAAAATATACCCCATAGGACAACCCCTTGTTTAATGTTTTGAGTTCTTATTGTTATCTCTCCAATCATTTATTGTATTCCAAGGATGCATGTGGCTATGCAAAAAGAAAAGTTATTAGAAAAAATAAGAGGGAATTAAAAAGCTCGCATCCCTAAAAAAGAAGAAGAAGAAAGAAAAGAAAAAGAAAAAAGAAGAAGAAAAATAAAGATAGCCCATGTTTTCCTGCGAAAGTTCTAAGTCCAAGAGAGAGAGATTTATTTCTAAAGAGCAAAAGTAGAATTAGGGTTAGCCACCATATATTCACCTATCCACCGTATTCCATACACATGCACATCTTGGTTTGATTGTATGACTTGACACTCTATGGATCCATTGTTTGACTTTACAATATATGCATTGCAAGTATGCTCATCCTTGTTTATGCCACTCCTATAAACTCCACTATAATCCTTAGTTGTACGGAGGCATGACATCATTAATGCCTTAGTGAGATCCACAAATACCACATATAATAAGAGACTTGAGGGTGTTATACAATTAAGCTCTAAGTATTATTTTGAAAACTTGTAAAAACTTCAGAATATTGGTTGAGTGAAGAATTTGAGACATAGTGCTTGACTTGATTGTTCTATCTTTCAATTACTCAAGACCCACGTGAAAGTTGAAAAGCTCCATAGTTAAAGGTAAAATGGGTAAGATTGAAAGTTAGAGCAGTTTTGTCTAATCCGGAGGAGAATTTCTGTTTGACAGCATGTGTACTTTTGAGGTGTGAAAGCATTGTAGCAACTCCTGATCCAAGTTTAGTAGTTAGGCTTTGCTAAGAGACTAGCAAGGGGTAAGCATGGGGGAGCTTGTTGACGGTGGATAGTGTCAACATTTAATAGTGCAATAAACATGATAAATGGTCAATACACTTGCAAATAGAGAAGTCTAGAGTTTTATTTGACAAATTCCACGAGCTTTGGTGAATTATTATTTTCCAGGGATTGTTCTAGAAAACCATGGAAAAGGGCCTAACTATCAAACGGAGTAACGAAACTTGACGCCAACAAAACCCCCGCACATTGGACTCGGGAAGGATCTAGAAAACACCGAACGAAGCGGGCGCGCGGGGGCCACATGGTGGGGCCGGCCGGCCTAAGGGATGGGGCCGGGCGGCCTCCCCCCAAAACCATCTTCTACGCCCTTCTGGAAGCTTCCTCCACCGCCTTTGAGGGTTAATATCCACTGTACCTTAAGTCGGTTTGATCAAACGGCTGTCGTGCATCCCACCGGGCTATAAATACATGGCCAGACCCCCCCAGAGAAACCCTAATTCATTCTATCAATTTATTTGGAGAGCTAGAAGCCCTAGCTCATTTAGTGCTCATGTAATTAGAAAATAGGGAGAGAGGAGAGGAAGAAGTAGAAGAGGAGCCGGTTTGTCGGATCTTCCTCAACTTTGTACCTCTACGGAGACAGTTCATCTTTAAGTTCTTCAATTGGTAACTCTAAGTCTTCTATTTGATTAAGTTTTGTTCTTACTTTCCTTTGTTTACGGGATCTTAGCTTGTATTGAGTGCTCTAGTTATTGCGCATAGCTAGAGTAGTAATTGTTAGCGTAGACATGGTGTCTAGGCTAGAGTTTACCTAAGTCTGCGTCCAATTCTTACGGTTAGTTGTGGTAGCCTTCAGAGGTGACAGCTTTGTTGGCCTTCGTATTCTATCACGTCGGAATTAGTGTTTCGTAGAGCTTTTGGCAGCCTTCCCCAACTACCTTCTTCCCAGTCTTATTCGAGAGTTGGAAAGGTACTGTTGCTCCAAAGTAGACAAGTATTGTAAGTCTGATTCTTAGTTACCTAGAACACCTTAGATAGCCCCTCTCTACCCACAAAAAACATTTATTTTATCTATTCTTGGACGTTCTTGATTCGTTTCTAGTTCACTTTGTGTTCCTCGTAGAAATTCGATACCTTGGAATACTCTTAGGTGAAAACTACAGCGGTATCCGTGCGCTTGCGGATTTATCTCTTTGATTATTCTGTGCGCGTTAAATATACCAACAGCATCGCTGAGAGGAGTTAAATTCCACGCCCGTTAGGGACACGCGGCAACAGGACATTGGCCACCAATGCCAGAGATGTTCCATTGAGCGCGGAAATGAGCCCATGAAAACAGCAAGGTAACAGATACACGTGTCAGCTGTAAAATAGATGAAAGGCCACCGGTGCAGGAACTGGAGAGGTGTGGCAGCCTGGAACATACGCAAACGCTGAGAGGCCGTGAAACCTCCCGCGGTTAGAGATTCTACTATAAATGACCTATTCAAGTACTCTCTTAATTCCTAGCTGTAAGCCGCTTTAGGTTTTCTATATATATAAATTGTTTTTACTATGTATTTAAACATAGTGTCTAATATCTAGAAAAAATCTAAAACAATTAGAAACGTAGTGTTTATTTAGTTTTTTATAAATAGTTTTTGCTACATTATTTAATAGTTTCAGGAAGCAGACATGAGGTTGAATTTAAAGCCACATTGTTCCTACAATCATACAAACGCACATGCTCGAACTTTCAGTCCATCGACTGAGATACTACTACCCGTGCTGAGGAACACCATCATTCATGCGACAGCCCCAATCTAAGCCGCAATCCTCCGCAGATGACCAATTCATTCATCCACTGACGGTGCCAACTGACTGGTCTGACTAGTTCCACCCAATACATTTAAATGAAGCTCCGCCGCGCCAAGGTGCAGACGTGCAGTGTGGAAAGAATATGTTGGTTGCAAAAACAAATCAGCCCCCGCGCTCTCTGATCAACCGTTTTCTGACATAATGTAGTGCGCGCAATCGAAGTCAAAATTAGCAGTTAACTGCACTGCATCTGCATCTGGAGGAGGATGAGGAGGAGGAGCATCATGTGCTTCCAGTTCGCACCGCGCAAACGCAATACGTGTTCCATGACATGAGAATCAAATGAGATGCACGATCGAAACCACCGACATTATCCCCGTTGATCTTCCTTCCCACTTAGTCGACATGTTTCAGCTCGAGCTCCCCTCGATCTCTCCTATTTAAGAACTGAACCTGCTAGCAGAACATCCACCACAGCCGCAATAAACTCACAACTTCCAGGCCACATAACAAAACAATCTGCTACGTACGTGCTCGTACTCGTAGCAATAAGGTTGCAGTCATGGCACAGAGGATTTTGGCTCTGTGGGGTGTTCTAGCGGCGTCCACCATCGTCGCCGGTGTGGCGGCCTGGTCGCCGGGCACCGCGACCTTCTATGGTGGCTCCGACGGGTCCGGAACCATGGGAGGTGCGTGCGGGTACGGCAACCTGTACAGCGCCGGGTACGGCGTTAACAATGCGGCGCTGAGCCAGACGCTGTTCAACGACGGCGCGTCGTGTGGACAGTGCTATAGCATCACATGTGATGGGTCACGCTCGGGTGGCCAGTACTGCAAGCCCGGCAACACCGTCACCGTCACAGCAACCAACCTGTGCCCACCTAACTACGAGCTCCCCAACGGCGGCTGGTGCGGTCCTAGACGCCCGCACTTCGACATGTCACAACCGGCGTGGGAGAACATCGGTATTTTCTCGGGCGGCATCATCCCGGTTTTGTACCAGCAAGTCAAGTGCTCACGTAGTGGTGGTGTGCGCTTCAACATCGCCGGCTCCAACTACTTTCTACTCGTCAGCATTCAGAACCTGGGCGGCAGTGGCTCGGTGGGAGCCGCTTGGGTCAAGGGCACCAACACTGGGTGGATCCAGATGTCTAGGAACTGGGGCGCCAATTGGCAGGCTCTCTCAGGGCTCACTGGCCAGGCGCTCAGCTTCGCCGTCACCAGCATTGGCGGCCAGTACATACAGTTCCTGAACGTGGCGCCGGCGTGGTGGCAGTTCGGCCAGACCTACTCCTCCAACCAGCAGTTTGACTATTGATCCGTCGGTCCGTCGGAACAATGTTCATCTTCTTCATATGGCGAGTGTCTGCTGATGTGCTGTCTCGTGGTTTTGGCACTGTTATTCAGAGCCTGACGAACCGTGGCCACGGCATGCTTGCTGTTCATATACTAGCTCTCATTGTCTGCATGATCCTACCTTTTTTACCCATATATATGTTGGCATAATAGCATCACATTTGTGCAAAATTGTTAACACCAATTCAATCAATATGCAAAGCATATTACACATCTGTTCCTCGGATGTTTCAGAGATCAACATGTTTATGTCAACGCAAATAAATACTGGTACTCCCTCCATCCAGAAAAACATGCATTTCTAGCACAATGCCATGGTTTAGTATCTCAAGTTTCTCAAGTTTGATTAATTTTAGATTGAAAACTATCAATATTTATGATATAAATAAATATCATTAGAATCATTGTAAAATGTATTTTTAATAAATTAATTGAAATCATAAATATTAACACTATTCACTAGAAATTTGGTCAAACGTAAACTATTTTTATAGACACACAACTCATATTTACATGTATTCTCGAACGGATGGAGCGGGTAACAGCGTCAATAGACAATGGGATGGCACTGCACCGCCTAGTCTCCTGCTACCTGAGGAATTTAGTGCTTCACACACTACTGATGTAGACCCTCCTCACTGCCGGAAGCTGAACCGACAGAGGGAAAGTGGCAGTGATGGGGTTCACAAATACCCAATGCAAATCAGTCCTGGTTAACGAATAACCTTCAAAAAGAAAGATAAGAAGCACCCAGCAAGAACACATACAGACATTTGTAGGCTGGAGTATGCTCCCTTTATGTTTTAATTATTCCATGGCAGGTTTCGGTCAATCTTCAATCATCAGATCTTTCGAGTCATAGTTTTTTCCTCTGCATGTATCCTCGTTTACTTGCCTGCATGTATCCTTGTTTACTTGCATGGGGTCCAAGAAGGCTATATGATAGGCCATTCTTTAAGCAATATTTTGCTTCCAACCTGCATAAGCATGGGATATGTTTAGATGAGTATGTTTAGATGTAGTTGAGATAATATCGTGCAGCATAGTTCTTACATAGTCCATAGAATTATTATTTGAACATTGAGGGAGTACCTCTGGTATAGCTGAAACAAGGTCTCGTATTTGACCCAACGAGTCTCTTCTTTGTCTTCCTCAAAAAATGAAACGCTTGGGGATACAAACTTGGAAAGAGCTACAACCCACTTTTACACTATCAAACTTGTAATATTCATGCCGTTTCGGCCAGTTGTTGCAACTCTAGGAAATTAAGTGTGTTCTTCTCAAACTCTATTTTGTTCGCGGTGCTTTTGGTTTGCCTTATTCAGAGGATCGAGGCTTGGTGGGTATGCCCAATCACTTCCAATGTTGTTGATTTTGATCGATGGTTGGGCTCGTCGCCTCTTTTGGCTTATTCATCATGCTCATTACGCTCCCCGCCCATCGGCTTCTTATTTTCCTACAAGATTTGGCAGCATTACCGACCATAGCTGAAGAACTTTTCTGCGAGGATGACCTTGATCTTGTGGCAGGTCAATCGAGATTACACTTGTTTCGACCTTGAAGGGGGAGAAGGAGGAGACTAAGCTCTTCTAGGGTAGGAGGAAGGAGGAGACTACTCTCAGGGGAGATGAAGTGCGAAGAGGAGAGTCATCTCTTCTATGTGAAGAAGTAGGCGATGGCTTGGGTGGCATTGATGTCCTATGAAGTGTCAATTCATTGTGATCCTCCTGATTTGAGGATGGCTGGTCAACATACTTTATGTAGCGTTTGCGCATGGCCACAATAGCCCCCTGGCTCTGATTGAGAGGTGGCCTACCTTCCTCGGTGGGGTAATCAATATGTATCTTATTGTATTTCTTATCCAGGAATCTATCAATTACAGACCTTAGCATGTCGGCCCCTAGTGGAATTAGGCAGGCAAGCTGTTGGCGGTAAATACCGACATGCTCGAACCACCAACTATTATCCAAAAAGGGAGAAATATCATAGTCATATTCACATATACCTTTACTATTGACCTATTTCCACTTGTATTGGAGCATCACTGTTTTACAGGAAAACATACAAGAAGAGGACGGAAAAGGTCAAAGAATACGCTTTCCGGCAAGGCGTATTTTACAAAATAAAGCAAAGCCCATCAAGATATCCAAACCTGGGCCAACAACCAACGGGAAAGAGGTCCAGGAGCACCAAGAGAATAGTGGGCCAAAGCTGAGGCAAGGAGGCCCACCACTGGTGCGGCCGCACCCCCAGGAGCGCCGGCCCAGCCCAATCTTCTCTGACGGTTTTCTGAAGCGGTTGTGGAGGCGGTTCAGCCAGGCATTCCATGCCCCTACCCATGGAAACCGACCTAGAGCTAGTATATAAGAGAGGGGACACCCCCTCCATTACAAACAACACACACCACACCTCTCACTTGTACTCTTAAGTGTACCTCTCCACTTTTTTCTTTATCCTTAGTAGTAGTAGTGGAGCAAGGCTCATCTTGTAAGAGGAGGAGACATCTTGGCTATTCTTGGTATGAATACAATTCTTTTCATCATGTTCTTATTCTCTTTTTATTGTAACACCCTAAAATTTGCATGCTTTTAAAATAGACTAAAATGATTTAAATATATTTTTATGTGTGCATTTAACCATAAGTAAATAATATTTTTTTATCAAAAGTAAAATCAAATATAAGCTTAGGCACATGTTTGATGCATACATGCTGCAGCATTGTATTTTTTAATGTGTGGTTTGATCAACAATTAAAAAGGATATAAATTTGTTTGGAAATGAATTTGAAAAGTCTGGAAAATAAAAAGAAAAACATTTTTCTTTTCTCCCTCACCCTCCCTCTCTTTTTGGCCCGTCGGCCCACGTGGCCCGCTCACCCTCCCCTCTTCTTCTCTTTTCCACGCAGGCCCACGCCCCTTCCTTCTTGGGTCGGCCCACCAGCGCCGCGGCCCGTTCCCCACTCCCTTCTCCCACTCTCCTTCTCACTGACCGGCTGGGCCCGCGCGTCAGCACCTTCTTCCTCCTCGTGCCGGTTGCACGCACGCGCATGGTGTTGGTATAAATTAACTGCACTCCACTAAATAAGATTTAAGTAAGATTATCCGCAAGCGCACAGATATCATTACCGATGTCACATTTTACCCGGAGGTTTTAAATATCGTATCCACAGGGAACAGTTGTGATGATGACAAAGTAGATAAACTTAATCCTACAATTAGGCTAGATCATATCAAGAAAGAGGAAATAGCTATTGAACTCTAGTTCTGACAACCAGTTAGCTTTGTATAATACCGTTATAACTGGGCAAGTAACCCGAATAAGAGAAGAAACAGAGTAATCTCCTACCAAGCACCTATAAGCCTATCAGTCCTATCAACGGGAAGTGGACTACAGAGGAATCAACGCAGCTATAAAGTCACCTACGCGAACTATAACTATCCGGCTAATCAGGGGACATCCACAAGTAAACTTAGCCTAGGCACCACGCCTACACTACGAAATACTACTTCAACCAAGTAATGACCAAGATTAAAGCACTCAATATGAGCTGTGAACTTAAGAACAAATAAGAACAACTGCTTACTTGAATCGAATGGTGAATACAAAAGTACTTGAACGCAGCTCCCGGGGCGGAGCTGAATCCGGAAAGAATACAGCCCACGAAGAAGCACCGACAGGCCGGAACTCCTCCGAATCTCTACTCCTCTACTCAATCTCTCTAATCTCTAAACAAGACTAGATCTATATGAACTAGTCTCTCCTAATTGCTACATCTAGATGAACTAGAACTAGATGAACTAGAACTAGATCAACTAGAGGGACCCTAACCCTAATTATGTGGAGAATATGAAGCACCGGGGTGTATAATACCTCTAGAAGAGGCCTTGGGGCGTTATTATATAGGCCGAGGTGGAGTAGGGGGTAAGGAACCGCCACGTCATCGATCCGCGTCTTCATCTTGTGTGCACCGTCGGATCAAACCGACCTTAGATCGACGTAGGGATGGTCTGCTTGGCTTCCAAGGAAGCGTGGGAGGAAGACTCCAGAAGGCGGCGGCCAGAAGCCCTAGAGAGGCGTCGACCGGCGCCAGGGTGGGGCCGGCCGGCCCCACCTGGTGGCCCCCCGCGGGTCCCGGCCGCTTCGGTGTCTTCTAGACTCTTCCTGATCCTTTTGGCGATATTTTCCGTCGCGGTTAAGTTTCATGATAATTATGCAATCTAATCCCTCTTTTATGCTTTTCTGAAATAATCCCTGGAAAATATAGAATATGCAAAACTCGTGGAAATTGTCAGTTAAAACCCTAGACTAATGTGTATTCATGTATCCTTTCATGTCTAAAGTTCTAATAAATATTGACGTTATCCACCGTCAACACATGGCAACTGCCGCAGCCGCCCCACGTTGCTTCCCCGCTCCCCCAACCGTGCTCCGCGCCCATACAACACAAGTGCCGCCCCCAACTCTCTCTTTCCCTTTCCCTTTTCCTCGCTCCCTGCCCGCAACCATGCCGTGAACAAGAACAGAACCGCCGCCGCCACCATTGAGGGCCGCGAGCTAGCTTCGCTCCGCTTCCGGCCGTAACGAGCGCACTGGTGAGCTCTCCTCTCCTTCCTCTTCCTCCCCATGCTTTTTTTCTTTGAAACCGAGCACCCTACACCGTTTTTCGTGCACGCCGGTGAGCTTCCACAACCGCCGCCCATGGCGCGCCCCCCGTGCAAGCCTTCCCCAGCCGCACCGTACCCCAGGGCAAGTTCGCCTCCTTCTCCTCTTTCTCATGCTGCCCTCGGTTCTCCGAACCGTGACCCCGTTCACCGGGAACGCGTGCGCTAGCATGCTGCCGCCGCCGGCAATGGAGAACCGCCGCGCTGGAGTTCCTGTTCTGGCCGGCAACCCCCTCTCTCTCCCCTCCCTTCTGTTTCTGGCCGCCGATCCTAGATCCAACGGCAAGGAACGGCCGATACCCTTTCGCTGCCGCTTTTGCTAAAGAGCCCCTTTCTTTCTTCTAAATCGCAGCGCAGTCCTCGGCCAGATTCAAAATGCTGATTTTATTTATTTATTTTTGAAATTAAGTTCAGCCTATTTACAAGTTTGCCACTACAATGTTTTGCTTATAAAATATTTATTTTAACTCCGATTCAAACTGTTCAAGTTGCATTAGGTTCATAATTTAATTATCTACATAACTGTTGGTCAGGTTTGCAACTTTAAAAATTGGAGGTTAGACTTAATTAAATAAAGTGCAATAGGAAACCTTGTTTAAATCGTATCTTTTCCGTTTTAGCTCCGATTTTCGTGATCTTCGCGTTGACGTGTTCGTAGCGAGACGTAGATTTGTTTTACAAACTTTTTATCTTACTTTGTTTTACTATTGCTGGTGTAATGTTCTAATGATAAACTTGTTTGCTTCATGTATGAATGCATCGATGTTTGTGTGTTGTCTTTCGGTGTATTGCGCACTGTCGGTGAGTTTTATGTGGGATCCAGAAGCAGTCCATGGAAGAAAAGAGTTAGAAGAAGGATCAACATTTTAGCCAAGTATATCATAGGACTATCCTTGATTCCTATGCACCTCACTTTAATCATATGCATGTGTCAACCTTGGCAACCATAGAGATCATAACATAGCTTTTGAATCCTTGTTCCTTGATACCTATGGGATGTGATGCATTAAATAGAGATGCTAGTGCTCAATTGTTACCATGATCTCGTAACTTGACCGATGGATTATGCGATAAACCATAAAAGATGCTTTCATTATTATGCTTATAGGGGACTAGTGCACTGTGGATGATGTGCTAGTTTCCTCTCCATAAGGACTTATCTTTGAGCGACAATCTGGGACTTACATTACAACCACAAGCTATATGGCTCTGGCTTGACTCAGTATTAGATTTCTACTAGTTTGTGGTAGCTTACCGAAAGGCGCAAAGAGGGGCTCCGACATGTATGATCGCGGCCTGCCAAGAGGGTGTACCTTGGTTCTTTGTTTGTTGTTAGTTACCTCTTGGAGGGGAGCTCATGCATATTGATGGGAAAACCTTAGCGGGTTGCTATCTATTAGTGGAAACTATGAACGATCTCGTAGTGTACCCTGCCCCACTTCCTCGGTAGAGGTGAAGGCATAGGGGGATCACGACTTGTGGGTAAAGATGTACAACCTCTGCAGAGTGTTAAAAACTGATATATCAGCCGTGCTCTCGGTCACGAGCGGCCTTGGACCCTCGTGGAATAGATGATCACTGTTAATTAATTATTTATGCTAATCATTATTCATGCTTACCTGATCATGTGTAGACACGGGCTAATGATAATCTTGATGCTACTCAAATGCATAAAATTATGAATCATAAAAGCTAACCGCTAGTTAAACCGATTAATCAAAGACTTTTTTTGAGCCTCATGAACCCCATGTTATATTTGCTTGAGTACAAGAAGTACTCACGCTTGCTTTACTTTCAATTTTGGAAAATCCTGGATGGGTACCGGTTTGCTCGAGTTGAAGAAGTCTAGGCTTATGATCAACTAGTCAGCTGTCCTTGTAGTGTGGAGTCTTCACCTAAAGATCAGAGTGTCTTCTATTGTCTGCTTTCTAAGGTTATCTTCTTTGTATTAATACGCTATATATTTAACATTGTCTTTTTATATTGCCCCTTATTTATAACTATATGTGAGATTTGACTTCCTAGACTCACATATAGCATGTATCTGGTTTTGTTCTTAAAACCAGATGCTACATTTATCAATATAGCAATGTTCTAGAATTAGAGTATAGTCCTAGTGATATGATCTTGTTATATGAACTAGATGATAGTTTGTGTGATTTGATCATAGAACATAGGACTTCTAGTTCATATGCCTTGTTCATGATATGCTTGCTAGTTCATAGTGTTCATATCATGTTCTTAGCGTATAGAACTTTGTTCTTAACCATTCATACACTTAGATGATTAGGAATAGAGTTGTGGGAGGGATTGTTGATATATTTAACGCATACAGAATAATCGAAGAGATAAATCCGCGAGCGTAAAGATACCGCTGTAGCTTTCACCTAAGAGTATTCCAAGGTATCGAATTTTCATGAGGAACGCGAAGTGAACTAGAAACGAATCAAGAACGTCCAAGGATAGATAAGATAAATATTTTTGGTGGGTAGAGAGGGACTATCTAAGGTTATCTAGATAACTAAGAATCAAACTCACGATACTTGTCTACTTTGGAGCAACAGTACCTTTCCAACTCTCGAGTAAGACTGGGAAGAAAGTAGCTGGGGAAGGATGCTAACAGCTCTATGAAACACCAACTCCGACGTGATGCAATACGAAGGCCAACAAAGCTATCACCTTTGAAGGCTACCACAACTAACCGTAAGAATTGGGCGCAAACTCAGGTAAACTCTAGCCTAGACACCACGTCTACGCTAACGATTACTACTCTAGTCACGTACGCTAACTAGAACACTCAATACGAACTAAGATCCCATAAAGAAAGTAAAGTAAGAATAAAACTTAATCAAATAGAAAACTTAGAGTTACCAACTAAAGAACTTGAAGAAAAATCATCTCTGTAGAGGTACAAAGTTGAGGAAGATCCGACAAGCCGGCTCCTCTTCTACTGCATCCTCTCCTCTCTCCCAATTTTCTAATTTACAAGAGTTCTAGAGATAAGAGTCTATCCTTTCGAGGGACACCTCTACATCTCCATAATAATATGGTGCCCTCAGGGAGGGGGGTCTGCCTCTTTATTTATAGCCCGGTGGGATGAACGTGCGCCGTTGGATCAAACTGACTTAACCTAGGGCCGAGATGACTCCTCATAGGCGGTGGAGGAAGACTCCAGAAGGCGGCGGCGTAAACCCTAGAGGTGGGGCCATCCGGCCCCATGGGTGCGCCAGCCGGCGCCCAATTGTGGCGGTTCGGGCCCATCTTCGGCGTGGTGTCTTCTCGGGCCTCCTGTAGTCCAATGGTGCTTGTGTTGCCGCAGATTTTGATTCCGAACTCCGAATATAGCAAATGATAGGTCCGTTTCGATCGTCTCGACGAGCCCGTCACAATGGTGCAGTCTAATTCCTTATTTGAGATATTTTTATTCTATGCAAAATTGGGTATATCTGCAAAACGATCAAGAACAACACAACTCGTGGAACTCGTTAGAATCAAACCCTACAACTATGCTTTATGATTCTTTTCATGTTAATTCATGCAATAATTGATGGTATAAAATAGGCATTAAAGACCATCAACAGGGATGGTGGTTCATCGCACAACATCCAAATTCTTTACTCATTCATCCGTTAGGTGAGAGACCCGGGGGGACTTGGGTAGTTTCTCTATATGTGGGCATGGTGCTCGGGTATAGAGGAACCGGTGATTGCACTTCATAGTCCACGGTTGAGGTGGTAGACGGCAGGTGGTGACAGTCTTGTCTGTCCTTTGTAATCCTCCACGTTCGCCTATGGTGTAGGAGTCTAAATTGCCACCCATGCTTGACTGGCAGACCAGTGCCCGGTGGTCTTCTGATCCATCACACACACTACTCTATCTCTAACTCATGTAATTATGTGACTAACTAATTTCTAGGCATTAGCTGTATTAGGACCATTGCTCCAGTAGGATATTTATTTATTCTTTATTCTTTTATTCTTTCTACTGCCATCATCCTCCCCCGCTTAAGAGTCATTTATCTGTGTGTGTGTCCACTATCATGAAAACCATTATTGTTTACCCCTGTTATGAACATTGGTCTATCTTTCATGCAAAGTATAATATTCATGATTATGGTTTCATACTAGAATCTACACTAGCCTTCCTTTGGGAAAATATAAATAAGAAACTTAGGAATACTCCGGGTTGAAATGCTACAACGGTATTTCTGTGCGCTTGCGGATTTATATCCATGACTGCTAAGAATTACCGAATCACCACTCTCTCTACTGTAGTTAAAAATATAGTTTTAGCACTAGTGTTAAGGAGTGCTGAAAGTGCGCCGTATAGCATCTCCAAGGCACTAGCCGCTAAGCCTGTAGTCCTAGCGTTACTAGAGATATAACTCTCTTGATAGAGGTAAGGTTAGTCTTGGTATGCCACGGTGCCCATGCCAGGCTACTCTGAAACTATCATTAGAGATGTATCACTAGTAGCAGCAGAGGGAATAATTGGTGAGGTGTACCTCGGTACCATGGCTGGACCTACATCTGCTGATATGGTACTGAGGTATGCCACTCAAGCATTTCTTGCTTCATCGCTGGGGATAGACTACCTCTATTCTCTGTGATGACGTTAAGAAATGTCAACACAAGCTTCATCCCTTCTGAGGTAAGCGAGGCCTCACCAAACACCACACTTGTCCAAGGTGCTGGTCATTGTCAACTAGTTTTGAAATTATTTGAACTAAAAGATTTTTACCCTTAAATATTAATATGCTCTTCATGTTAGCATCATTAGCCCTTATTATTAGATCTCACTTGAAGCTTCTTATCAATCTTTAGTCACATGGTGCGGGCTTAAATGACAATTTATTTATAGCATCATAGATAGTAAGAGACCTAAAATTCCTATTTTCTAAAATACAAAGGGTGTAAAAGCATAAGATCCTCAACTTAATATGTGGATAAAAATTTATTCACCTAACAATATCTAGTTTTAAAAGTAAAAATCTAGATTCATGACATCATGAGATATGTTGCGTAACAAATGCCACCACAACTTAAACTTGGGTTCTAACAACATACACACGAGGAGTACATTTTAGAATGACAAAAACTATGGATATGGATGGAAACATATAAAGTAACTGATAAGTTTATTGCCTAGTACAAATATAAATTATAAAGTATATATAATTATATAAGTTTATTACATTAAAAATAGTAAACAAAAAAGAGAAAGCAAATACAAAAGTAATTTTGATTAGTTATAGGTACACTATATGAAAAACATATATATATGCTTAGGATAGTCTCAACGTGTAGCACCCGGTTTTAAGAACAAAATCAGATATACACCATATATGAGTCTAGAAAGTCAAATCTCACATATGACTACAAATAGGATGTAATATCAAAAGAAAATGCTTAATATATACGTATTAAATATAAGGAATACAACCTTAAATAGCAAACAGCGGAACATCACTCTAATCTTTAAGCGAAGACACCACTCCATAGGGACAGCTGACTGGTTGATCACAAGCTTAAACTTCTCCTAAGGTGTGGGGAATAGTAAGAGTGAGTCCATGTCGAACTCCGCAAGTATAGCAACAAGGTAGTATAGATCCCATAAATTCATGATCAAAGTAACATAAATAATGTAGAGCATTAAACGGTAAACAATGAGTATGTTAGCAATCAAAAGTCATCATCTTATATGTAAGGATTCCAAAGCCGCTCGTGTCCTTGAGCAAGGCTAGTATACCAATTTAATAAACTCTGCGCAGAGGTGTACACTTTCACTGTGAGTTGTGATTTACCCTTTTGCCTGAGGTAGCTAGTCTCTTAGCCCACTGCCAAGGAAGGCCGGCAGGGTTCACTATGAAGCCTTTCAAAGGTTCATCTAACAAGTTAGGGCCGCTAGGTTTCAATAGTTAGTCTGTGTGATACAACCAGTCCCAGGGATCCACAATCTGCTTTTCCCCATTTGCGCCACAAGGGTAACCTCTAACAAGCTAGAAAAGGTCCTCACACCGAGCTAAAGCCGAGCCATATAGCCCTCACAAATTGTACTCATTAATCCCGGAGATTCTCTTACAGATAAATCCTCAAGTTGCTAAAAAGTCATTTTTATATCATTTGTTGCTTAAACATTATTTAAGTCACAAGATCATGGTCACAGAAAAAAAAACCCAAGCTATACTTGCCTTAACTTAGATCCTCTTCTGATTTGTAGCTCCAAAAGATTGCTTCTCGATCAGCATGTAAAACTCACCGACTGGATATGATCATAAAGCACCACACAAGCATCCATAGAGACAACCATACATAGCAACCAAATATAACTATATTAGAACAGTACACCAATCAATGAAAAGGTTTGAAAACTAATCTACGTGTTGCTACACACACATAGACGTGAAAAGCACACTAGTTGAAGCTACGGTGAGAAAGATATATCTACCGATAGATTCACTTTATTATGAGCAAGACAAACTAGAGGCTGCATTTATTTTAATAATTATATAAAACATATATAAGATAATTTAGAGAAATTTCTAAATTGAATTAGACCAAATTATATTTGTATAAAATAAATATAGGTATACAGAAATAGGAATTAAACTTGCTGAATTAATTGAACAACTAGAGTAGCGGACTCTGATTAAACAAAAGACCAATGCATAGTTAACTGTAAACACAACTGAGTGAATCACGGAAGTCAGACGCATGTACGGTGGCATTGCTTGTGTGCTCATATGATGTAAGCATGACGTGTGATACTAATACGGCTTGTACGTCAACTATGCATGCATGAGAGGCAAAGAACAAATCAATCGGCTAGCAAGCAGATCACGAGGCACGTGATGTTGTCCAAGAGATACAGAAGGGCATGCAAGCAAGATTTCTCACCTACGGGATAGAAGATTGACGGTGGAGTAGGATGCAAATAACAGATTGAGTCCACGGTGTTGCTTCTTCGTGCGAATAGGAAGCTCGGGCGGTGAGGCGGCCGAGAGCTTCAGCGTGGAGGCAGGGCGGCACGCGCGGCAGCCACACGAGGTGTCCGGATCAATGGCGTGGGACTCCACGTGAAGTTTCGGCAAGGAGATGCTTTGATTGGCTGTCAGGTAGCAGCAGAAATTAGCATCTGCTACGAGGACAAAGGACAATGAACAACTACGAACGTCACAATGCATGGCCCTGCATGGCTGAATCGTGAAGAAGGCAACAGCTAAACTTGGCAACTCACTTCAGGACTTCTCGATGACAGAGATCGAAGGACGATGACGTACGGCTTGACGGGGCGGCAACGGCTTCCTGGATGCGGTTCGGCAGATGGCGTGCGCGACATCGGCTTCCAAGGTGCAAAGGCGGCAGCAGGAGGCTCCGGTTCTTTCCGGCGTGATCCAAAGCGGTGGCCGCGTGGAACTTGCTAGGTCAAGGAGTGTCTTGTAGATGGAAAACCACAGCACGTCGGTGCTCTTCTTCTTATATAGGTGGCTCGGCTTACGGTAGGAAAATCAATCGGAATCCTAGAAGCTGGTGCGTTGGGTTTCCATTGGCCGAGTCCAAGCAGCGCATGCGGGATGAGGAGCTGGAGAGGCCTCCGCCTGGGCTGCAGCTGCTCCGGCCTTCAGGGCGAGGCAGGAGATGGGCCTAACGAACTGAGAGGGTATTTTCCTTTTTTTTATTTCCCTTTTCTTTTATTTCAAAGTCTTTTCAAATGCATTTTCAAAACCATTTGAAATCACTTTGGATTTAGATCAAAGCCACTCAATAAATAAAAGCAAATGCACCAGCATGTATGCGCAAACAATTTGCTATACCTTATGGTGAATTTTAGTTCAGTGAAAAATATCATTTTCCTATATTTTCATGAGCACAAAAATACAAAATCATATCATTTTCTCCCTACTTTCAAAGAGGCAAATTTTAGGGTGTTACACAATGCTAGAAACCTACATCCTCCAACAATCACATCTTCTCGTATCTTGGTTCTCATGTAGACATGGTTTCATATCGAAGAAACTATCTGTTCATCTCTTCTTTAATTAGAGTGCCACATCCTTATTTTACTTATTAGTTGACACAATGACTAATGGAGATAGAAACCATCCAGTTTCATGGTTGAAAGTGCCCTTATGTCTCGCTTTAGATGTAGCACATGTAGGCGCAAATTGTGCTGGACTAGTTAATTTAACTAAAGCAGTCAGGAGCTAGAAGAATGAAATGCAAGCTTCAGAATTAATCATTAGCTCGAGCACGTCTAAGTCTGTGGTAGTTATGGGCATGTGCTGATGCACATAAAGTCCTGAATACAGGCATAAATATTTAATTGAACAATTCAAATTGAAATTTTAACCCCACGCGCTGGGGGCGAAGAGCGCATCAACATGGTATTATTCGAAGAAAGAAGACTTCTAACCGACAAACTCTCCTGAAATCTGTGCACATAGCCCTGTACTAATTTATAGATTGCTAGCAGCACATATGGAGGACTAATTAACCAACTTTCAAATTCAGTTACCAAAGTCAATGAGGCCGGTGCTCATGAGTCACAACCACTAGAGGATGAACCCTTTCGCCAAGAAAAGCAACATCTTTCGCTTCTTTCATTTGCTAACATTTTTGAAGAATCTGTAATCCGGTCTCTGCCAATTGAGTCCAGATTTCGGCCGTCTCCAACAGTATAAGTCACCTAGAGTCTACTCTATAATTCATTATACTGTAAGTTGTTTTATGTTTTTTATATGTATAGTTTTTACTATGTTTTCGAAAACATAGTGTATATCTTGGAAAAGCCAAAATAATTACAAAAAATAACGTTTATTTACGGTAACACTGTAACTCGGTCGTCCGGCACAGTAAAAAAGTCGGACAACTCCAACCACTCGTTTCTGGCTTCATTCCTATCCACTCATTTTCTCTATTATTAAACCATCGGCCTGGACAGATCGACCCGCACGCCCTTGGCCCTTGCGCCGCTTCCCCTGCGCCTCGCGTGCTTGCATCTCGCATGTCGCGCCGCCAGCCTGCCGCCACGCCCTCCCGCACCGCTTCCCTCAGGCCTCGCTGCGCATGCCTGTATGTTGCCGCGCCCGGTGGCTGCCAGCGCCTCACCACCGCGTGTGCTTGCATCTCGCATGTCACGACCTCTGCCGGCCACCGGCACCTCGCACTTGCTCCAGCAACAGTTCTAGGACTGGGATATTCTCTTTTGATTCCGATGCCAAGGAGCTTTTCTGAGTTGGACGGCGATCAGCTCTCGGGCTCGTACGCCAATTCCAACGGAGACGCAACGACGCCGACTTGGAGGAGGACGGCGCCACAGCCACCATCCCCCGCACGTGGCTCCACCATCTTGCGTCGCGCTCCACTCGAGCACGTCGCCGTGCCCCACGATGCCTTCGTCCCTTGCTCTGTGCTGTGTCGTACGGAAGAAGAGATGAAAAACTAATGTTGCAGGGCTATGTTTGAAGTGTTTCAAATGTTTCAGAGGTATATTTCAAATATTGTATCTGAAAGTTGCAAAAGTAGATCGGGATGTTTCATATGTTGCAGCAGTTTCACATGTATGTTGCAAATTTCTTTTCCCAATGTTTCATGTGCTTTTCTAGACGTGCGTTGCAAATATTGTATCTAAATGTTGCAACAGAAGATCAGCATGTTTCATATGTTGCCGCAGTTTCACATTTATGTTGCAAATTTCTTTTCCCCAATGTTTTATGTGCTTTTTCTAGACGTACGTTGCAATTGTGTTTGCCTGTATGTTGCATATGTTTTCACACATATGTTGCAATTATTTATCTGGATGTTGTGTATGTTTGCAAATGGTTTTTAGTTGTTTTTAGGTGTTTTTTCTAAGTGTTTCATACGCATATTTCACCTATTTTTGGATGTATATTGTAAGTATTTCATTTTAATATTTTTAAAAGTAGATTTTGGTGTCGTAGCAAGTGTTTCAAATGCATATTTCATATATTTCATCTGCCTTTAAATGAATGTTGCAATTATTATAGCCAGAAGTTTCAAAAGTAAATCAAGTGTTGCATCTCTGTCCTTGAGGAACTTCATGCTGAGGGTTTTTGAATCTTGTAAATAAATTGAAATCATCATTATTTTGAGCACAGGTCTTGCTGTGGTATATCAAAATTAATCTGGTTGTCTTTTTACCATGTATTATCTGCATGCAGTCGGGCGTGCGCAATAGCAGCATAGTACACAGCAGGAAGGTACGCTGTTACATGCACTGCAACGAGGCAGGTGTGAGTGTCAGATGCTGAGCAGCAGCGACAAGCGGCATGCAGGACAGGTGCGGGGTCAGAAGCATAGAGGTAGGAGCGCGCGGGTGAAGGCTACGAGCAGCAGCGACATACGCACAGGTGGCTTTTGCGGGGTAGGTATGGAGCGTCCGGATGGGTGGTAGCTTCCGGATGTCCGGGCGCTGGGTTATCCCGTTTATTTACGGTTTTTACAAGTAGTTTTTTAGTAGTTTCAGGAAGTAGGCCCGACGCGCGATGTTAAATTTCAAGCCACATCGTTCCTCCAATCATACAAACGCACATGCTCGATCTTTCATTCCATCGACTCAGATACCCGTCTTGAGGAACGCCATCAATCTATCATGCATGCGATCGACAGTCCCAATCTAAGCCGCAATCCTCCGTAGACGACCCATTCATTCATCCATTAACGGTGCCAACCGATTGCTTCACCCATTAAATTAAATTAAGCGCCGCGCCTAGTTGCAGAAGTGCAGTGTGGAAAGAATATGTTGGTTGGGAAAACAAATCAGCCTCCTCGCTCCGCGCTCTCTGACATACTACGCGCAATCAAAGTCAAAAACTCGCAGTTAACTGCACTGCATCTGCATCTGGAGGAGGAGGAGGAGGTCATCATCATGTGCTTCGAGTTTGCACCGCGCAAATGCATTACGTGTTCCATGACATGAGAATTGAGAATCAAATGAGATGCACAATCAACGCCACCGACATTATCGCCGTTGATCTTCCCTCAATCTCTCCTGCTGCTTCCTCCTCCTATTTAAGCACTGAACCTCTCTAGCAGATCATCCACCACAGTCACAATCGCAACCCACAACTTCCAGATCATACACAACAAGACAATCTGCTCCTTTCTCTTTCTTATTGTTAATTACGTGCTACGTGCTCCTACTGGTAGCAAGGTCCCAGTCATGGCGCCGAAGATATTGGCTCTGTGGAGTGTTCTAGCGGCGTCCACCATCATCGCCAGTGTGGCGGGCTGGTCGCCGGGCACAGCGACCTTCTATGGCGGGTCCGATGGGTCCGGGACCATGGGTGGCGCTTGCGGGTACGGCGACCTGTACAGTGCTGGCTATGGCAATAACAATGCGGCCCTGAGCCAGACGTTGTTCAACGACGGCGCGTCGTGTGGACAGTGCTACAGCATCACTTGTGATGGGTCACGCTCGGGCGGCCAGTACTGCAAGCCCGGCAACACCGTCACCGTCACTGCCACCAACTTGTGCCCACCCAACTACGGGCTCCCCAATGGCGGCTGGTGCGGTCCAGGACGCCCGCACTTCGACATGTCGCAGCCGGCGTGGGAGAACATTGGCATCATCTCGGGCGGCATCATCCCAGTGCTGTACCAGCAGGTCAAGTGCTCGCGCAGCGGCGGTGTACGCTTCAACATCGCAGGCTCCAATTATTTCCTGCTCGTCAGCATCCAGAACCTAGGAGGCAGCGGCGCGGTGGCAGCTGCTTCGGTCAAGGGCACCAACACCGGGTGGATCCAGATGTCCAGGAACTGGGGTGCTAATTGGCAGGCTCTCTCGGGGCTCACGGGCCAGGCACTCAGCTTCGCCGTCACCAGCACCGGAGGCCAGTACATACAGTTCCTGAACGTGGCGCCGGCGTGGTGGCAGTTCGGCCAGACCTACTCCACCAACCTGCAGTTTTACTACTGATCCATCGGTCTAATCTGTTTATGTCGCGTGCCGACGTGCTGTCTTGTGGACTGTGGTTTTGGCAGAGTTGTTCAGAGCCCGACGAACCGTGGCCGTGGCATGCTTGCTGTTCTTATAGTATTATTAGCTGTCCTTGTCTGCGTCATCCTACCATTTTTACCCATATATATTGGCATAATGGCATCACATATATATACATATGTGCAAAATTGTTAACACCCGTTTTATCAATATGCAAATTACATTACCCATCTGTTCGTCCCATGTTGAAGAGCTAAATTTGTTTATTAGGTCAACGCAAATAAGCACTAGAAGGTAACTGTGTCAATGGACAATAGGGAGGCACTGCCGCCTACTACCTGAAAATTTGCTGCTTGACATTGTAAGAGCATTAGAGTTTGGGAGAATACATGTTGTATTTACTTAATGATAATGATCATAGGTGCATACACATAGGCACGGTAGGAAGCCTAGGTCGCAGCCGAGAGTGTCATGTGACATGTTTACAATCTAACACTTTGCCCTAGTCGGAAGTAGTAGAACAAACATTCAGCCCTAGCGAAACTCCCTAAAAATGGATGTCGGCAGAGCATAGGTGAAGATATCAACTCGCTTTTTTTAAAAAAAAAAGGACTGGAGGGGCCTAAGCCCCTACAAAAGTTTTATTAACACGGCAGAAGGGGGAAAGTTACATGAAGTACAAACAAAAAAACAAGTGACAAAATTTACAAACTATAGTAATTAGAAGAAAGAAGCCAGGAGAGGGCCAAGCTTAGGAGGCAAAAACCGAAACAAAAATGGATAAGCAAAGAAAGAACAAAGCACTTCAGGTCAGATTATTCAGGATTCATTGATCAAATAGCAAACTCAAGTTGGTCTTCACTCTATGGCTGACCAAGAGATCTCCTTTGTGAAGAACAATCTGCAATCCTAGCTACTCATCTGCAACCCTTCAAAAATTATTCTGTTTCTTACTGTCCACATTGTCCAACTCAAAAGAATCACTGCCACCATAAAAAAAAACTCCTGTTCTAGTTGACCTTTTGAACAGAGAAGCATACCGGGACGCTTGTGTCATCAGGTATATGTAGTCCAAGAATTCCCCAACACTGCCTCACAAGAGGACTGAAAAGAAACAGATGCTCTGCAGTCTCCTACCAGGCTGCAGAGTTCGCAGTTATATGAGTCAAGTTCCATATTTCTCCTTGTTAGCATATTGCTAGAACTCGGCCTGTCTTTGATTACATTAGCAGTTAAAACAAGACCATGTGCTTCGGTTGACAGTAACACTTCCATAACCATTTGTAGGCAGGATCTATCTCAAAGTGGCCAATCAAAACTTTTATACACTTTAGTTGAGGAAAAGTTATTGGAGCCCAATCTGTAAACCCCAAATATCATCATCAGGAACCAAACCGTTGTGCAATATCCTTTGCTCCAGGGTCTAAATTTGTTGAAAGGCGACTTGTGATAAAGGCAGACTAAACAGTTGTGCCAGATTACATTTTGTCACGATCCTTCTTGGGGTGCTGGGGTTGGTACACGGCTAGGGCCAATGGTGGCTGACTGGGCCGGGGGCGGTGAAAGCCTGAGTTTGGTTTTGGATAATTGATGAAACCTTTGAACTAATCCTTTATGGCTAAGTATGTGTAGCAAAAGAAAGGATAGTCCACACCAAGTGAAGGAGACTTAAAAAACATCATGGTGATGGTGGTGAACACCAAAAGATGGTGATCAAGTGCTCCAACTTGAAAATAAGAAAGAGAAAAACAAAATGAGCTCAAGACAAAGGTATAATTGATAGGGTCATTTTGTTTTGGCACTCAAGACACCATAGAGGGTGTGAGTGTATTTAGGATAGATAGCCGTACTATTAAGAGGGGTGATCTTAATGCAAAAGCGATTATCAAGTGCCACTAGGTGTTCTTATTCTATGCATATGCATTAGAACCTAGTGAGAGCTAATAAATCCCTTGGAAAATGATTTGAAAATACTAACACACTTGCATAAGTGAAGACACATGTTGGTGTTGGCATATGAGAGCAAGGGATAGTGTTGGTGCTCGGTAGGATTCAGAGTTTTTCGAAGCTAATTGCAGTGACCGGACGCTGGTCTCGGCTTGACCGAATGCGTCCGATCCTTTGGTGAAAAAGCGCGCGTCCGCTGGTGTTGCTGCGGACGCGTCCGGTCATTCTGGGAGCTCTCGGGGAGCTCTTTGGAATCGACCGGACGCTGGTCGCTGAGGGCCGACCGGACGCTCCGGCGTCGCGTCCGGTCAGCGCTAACGTACGTTGGCGTCATCCTCTGGCGAAGGGTAGTAGGCGAACGGACGCCTGGCGCGTCCGGTCACCCCGGAGGGACGCGTCCGATCGAGTTTTGCACACTCTGGATGCTCTCTGGCTATCGACCGGACGCCACTGTTGGCGTGTCCGGTGGTTGCACAGGACGCGTCCAGTGCCTGTCTGACAGCGCGTGAGTGAGAGCTAGCCGTTGGGCGCGAACGTTGGATTTCAAACTGCTAGTACACGTGAACGTTTATGGACGACCAGACGCTGGACCGGACGCGTCCGGTCACCCCGTCTTGAGCGTCCGGTCAGGGCTAGCGCAGTGTAACGGTTGGATGAGGGCTTGCCCCTCTATATAAGTTTGTTGGCCGGCTCTAGCTCACTCTCTTAGACATTTTCATTGGTGATACATCCTTGTGAGAAAAAGCCAACCTCTCCCACTCATTCTCTTTGCTTGATTGTGCATTCATAGTGAGATTGGGAATGATCTTAGTGCATTTGCTTAGAGTTTGAGCATCTAGTGGCACTAGAGATCGTTGAGTAGCGGGATTGCTTATTACTCTTGGTGGTTGCCACCACCTAGATGGCTTGGAGCTGCGGTGGAGATCCGGCATGTGTTGGTGATTGTTCGTGGCCGGTTCCCGGTGATTTGTGAGGGGTTCTTGCTCCTGTTCCCCGTGGGAGATTCGCGAAAGGTGACTCTAGTAAATTGCTCGTGTCATTGAGTTACCTCAAGTTGCTAGCGGCACCTGTGGAGGGTTAGGCATTGAAAGCCTATTAGCGCGCGCAACACCAAGTGGTGGTCGACACAACGGGGACTAGCGTGCTGGCAAGCACGTGAACCTCGGGAGAAAAATCATTGTATCATATTGTCTACCTTGGATTTTTTTGTATTCATTAATATTCATATTGTGATTGATATATTCATCTCTTGCTGGGCTTCGGTAACAATCACCCTATCTCTTGTATTATATTGTTTCATTCTTGTTCTAGTGATAGCATTAGAGTAGTTTAGTTCTCTAGCTTGATTACCTAGGAGTATACTAGCAACTTAGCCTTTGTGTGACAAGTAGAGATCATAAGCTCACTAGAACCGTAAATAGGTGGCTTGCCTAACAAGTAGAGTTAGAGCAAACCACATTTACGTCATTTGTTATACTAACCTCTTGCTCTAGTATTTTTGTAGATTTTTAATTAGGCTATTCACCCCCTAGCCATTTATGACCTTTCAAGTGGTATCAGAGCTGTGGTCACTGTTTGATTCAAGGCTTAACAACCTTCGGTGCAAAATATGGCTCAAGTTGTGTTCAATCATATTGGAGGCAAACCACCGTTCTTTGATGGCTCATCTTTTGACTATTGAAAGAGAAAGATGAAGATGTATCTTGGTTCAATCAATGACAAGGTGTGGGATGTGACCGAGAAGGAATTCGTTATTCTTGATCCCTCCAATCCAACTCCAAGAGAAGCCGAGTTGAAGCAATGCAACACAATGGCTCTCAACACCATCTACAATGGCATTGATTCTAAGGTGTTTAAGCAAATCAAGGATCTTGACTATGCATTTAAAGTGTAAAAGAGATTAGAGGAAACCTATGAGGGCACTTCAACGGTAAAGAGTGCCAAGTTGTACATGCTCAAGGACAAGCTCACCAACTTTAAGATGAAGGATGATGAATCAATTCTGAAGATGTTCTATAGATTGCAAGTCATCATCAATGATCTCAAAAGTTTAGGTGAAAATGTTAGCAATGAAGACTTCTCTCATCGATTATTGAGTTGTTTGCCAAAGAGGTTCAAGACATTGAGAACCATCATCTTTAGAGAAGGGATGAAGGAGAAAACACCAAATGAGATCCTTAGGGAAGCGATAATTGAGGACCAATACAATGATAAGAACAAGGAAGAGGATGCTAAGGAGGAGAAGAAGAAGGAGAAGAGTGTGGCATTTAAGGCCACATCATCATCAAAGGACAAGGACAAGAAGAAAAAGAATAGCTCAAGTGATGATGAAGATCAAGCCTTCGATGAAGATGATAAAGAAGAACTAGCTCTTCTTGTGCGTAAGTTTGGCAAATTCATGAAGAAGAAGGGCTACCAGGCAAGAAAGAGAAAGGACAACTATAAAAACAAGGACTATGTGAGAAGATGCTACAAGTGCAAGAGTTCGGATCATATTCTTGAGGATTGTCCATACAATAGTGACAATGATGATGACTACAAGAAGAAGAAGGACAAGAAGGAAAAGTAAGACAAGAAAGTCACTTGCAAGAAGAAGGACAATTCCTATGTGGCTATTGGTATTTTTAACATCACTTCAAATTAAGTTGTCATCCCTAACATGATGCCAAAAACCAAGGATAAAAATAATCTACACGCAATGACTCTAAATAGAATATATCCGCAAGCGCACAGATAATTCTCCCGTTGTAGCATTTCACCCAGAGGAAGTATTCCGAGTATCGTTAATTTATTTTTATGCCAAAAGGATAAAGCAGCATTCTACTTATTAGGAGGGGGAACTTTTAAGGATTAAGAATAATAAATGGACAAACCCTATCATAACCTAATACACCAATGCCTTAGCAATAACTAGTCAACAGTGACGATAAATGATAAATGAGTAATTAAGATAAATGGTATTCCGAGCTAGAATATAGAGACTCTCTAATGTAGTAAAGCAATCTAGAGGTTCAATTAGAAATAAAGAAACCTATGTAATTGCTAATATAAAGTCTACAGCTTACGCATGCCACACATTTTCATCTATAGTGCAATAAAATCAGAAGATATCATAAGGAGCATCAACTAATGAGGATATTAAGACACAACGGTCACCTCCTTCGCGACCATGCTCGGCTAGTCCTACGTACGGGGTGGACTACAGAGGAACCAACGCAGCTGTCACCTGCGCGGACTACCACACGACCCGGCACATCAGGGTGCCTCCGTAGGTACACAATATATCTAGACACCACGTCTACATAATGCGCACCACCTGATTCACTCGAGTATTGAATCAGGCGCTTTACGATCATATAACAATAATCATCATAAACTACATCTATATCAAATGTGCAACTAGAATAAACTAAGAACTGAATAAGTAGCAATATATTAAAGTAGAGCAAAGTCATAATGTAATACAAGATAATATTACCAAATTCTAGAAGACAGATCTGGAATCCCGAGCGGAGCGCCCGATCTCTACTTGAATCTTGCTAGACGACTAAACTAAGAACTTGAAGAACTAGAGCTCTACTTCTAACCTCTGGAAACCCTAACTTCTGACTACTCTTGACGAATGAAGCAGGAGGAATGAATTGGTGTCTTGAAGGGGGGGTCTACCCCTCCTTTTATAGCCCGGTGGAGTACACGCGCACCGTAGGATCAAACCGACGTAGCCAACGGTGGAGATGAAAACCCTAGGCGGCGGGAGGAAGATTCGGAAGGGGGCGCCGCCGCCGGCAACCCTAGGGCGCCGACCGGCCCCATGGTGGGGCCGGCCGGCCCACCGGTGGCGGCTGCGGGCCCCGCTTCTTCGGTGTCTTTTGGAGTCTTCCCCAACCATCGGTGATGTAGTTGCGTCGCGATTAAGTTTCGTGGTAAATTTGCATTAAAATCCTTCTTTTAGCTTTTTCGGAAAATCCCCTGGAAATCTCACAAATCAACAAAACTCGTGGAATTTGTCGATATAACCTCTATTAGTCTACTATTGCCTTTTCAAGAGCCAATGTTGACGGTATAAAATTTAGACTTAGTGACCATCAACAATTACCCCCAAGCTAAGTCTTTGCTAGTCCCTTAGCAAAGTTGACTTGAAATAGTACTTCTCATATTATAGCAACAAATATTTTAGCATCGAAGAAAAAAATCCTTCTCCAAATCATAATTCATTAATCTATCTTTCAAACTTATCCTTATACCTTTTGACTACGGGGGCTTATCAAACTTTTAATTAAATCTTGGGTGATTGAAAGATAGAATAATCAAGCAAGCACTGCATATATTTCATTCTTTGCTTAAGCACTACTCCGAGGTTTTCTTTTTTGAGCTTGTATAGGTTATTATCTTGGAAACCATGAGAGTTTACTAATAAGATGAGAGTGGACTACTCAAGCTATACATCATGATTGAATGTGCTAGTGATTAAAACATTTATTTCCAGCTCTTTTGCAACATTCTCTCTTCTTTGTCTTTTTGAGAAGTGTGGGCTATCTCCCAAAGGATACTTTTTGTACCCATTTTTTTTTCTCTCAAAGCAGTGTCTTTGCACCCATTGTTTTACTCTCTTTCTTTTGATTTGGCTCATACCTTTTTTATATGGCATCTTTTGGGCTCATACTTCTTTGGTATGGCATCTTTTAATTGTTATAACCCACACTCTCTTTTAGACTTCCAAGAGAGAATTGTTAGAGAGCAAAACTCTTGTGTGTGTGGATTCAATCATGAATACATAACAGAGTAATCTACTCAAACCATATTAGTAGGATAAATTACCAGATTGATTAATCAATTCTTTACAAAATATCTGGAGCTTAGCTATCACTTAGAATGAAACATATACTAGCTCAAACCCTTTTTTTATATCATATCTGTCAATTACTTAGACTGAATCACAAGTTTTATGCTACCCACAGATATCAGGTTTCAGAATAAATTCTCAGGGTAGATAAACTTCATATAATTCAAAGACAGATTTTAATTTCAGATGCTAAGTAATTGCAGATTTTTTTTAAATAAGTATAAAATTTAAAGACAAATTCTAACTATTCTAATGACAGAATTTAAATACCGAAAAGTAGACATAGTTTAAATACTAAAAGGTAAAGTATAAACAGAGGTGGATGATGCTCACCTCGCGGGGGCTCTCCCCCAAGCTGCATGTTGCCGTATTCAATAATGTGGTGGAGGCGGTGGTGGATACCCCAATTGGTCTATTAGGTAATCTACTCCGATTTGTATGTGCTTTGCTGTCCATGATGTAACTGCCGAATCGAGCTATTTGGTTTGCCCGGTCTTTGCCATCGTGCTGGCCGATGAAGCCTTTTGTCAACCTGGGTGTTGCCACTTTGCTCATGTCGGTGCAAGGTCTCATTTGTCGCCCGATGCCCCCGCTGGAGGTTAGCAAAAAATGTAGACATAGCAGGATAATCATTAATAGGAGTGCTAAAATGCTTGCTCGAGGCGGCGGCATGTAATTATTTGCCGATGGTGCATGGTACGGGTACGGTCCACCGGTGGTGTACTCCGTGTTCCCGCCGCACGGAGAATGATGCACGTCCTCTCTCGATAATCTTGTCCCCGATCTTCCGGCTCTGTGTGGGGAATGTTCCCCATCCTGTGGGATGTAGACGACTCTCCTTGATGATGAGTGGGTTGGTCCTCCCAACCCGGGTGGGTGGACCACGGCCGATGTGGCTCATGATATGCACCTGGTTCATCAAAGTTAGTGTAATGGAAATGAGCTGGTCCCGATGGTGCTTTGTGTCGGTCCCCAAAGTACACAAATCCCCGGTACTCTGTTGATGCGTCTTGATGGACACCGCCAATGTTAGCGGTCTCGGAAAAGTAAAACTGTCAACGTAATAAATCCCCAAATCCCTCATTAGGCAGCTCGTACTCATTTGGATAATTTTTATAGATCATGATTATCTTGTTATTTCGGCGTTTCACCATGTGAGCACGAAAGAAAAAGTCATATCCAATAACTCTTCGGGCACCAATTAATAGAAGTGAGTGTAGCATTGGACAATAAATATAATCTTGTAGCTAGGCGTGTAATCCAAGATGTGACCGAAATGCTGCACTTTCTCATAGGAGGTACGGTTTTCCAAAGAGCTCAACATTAATTTTACAGGGGATGCTTTTCTCTTTTTAATCATGATGTATAATAAATGTAACTCATCCCATGTCTAATGGTATTTAATTCCTCTCTAGGAAAGAAAGTAAAAGCTAGCCATTTTAGCATGAATCTCGGTGTTGGGTTATGGACTTCTTCAATGGTATATTTTTATTTGCGTTCCGGTTTCTTAGCAAAGGATGCTCTCCCAAAAATCATCTTTATTAAAATCTCCAAGAACATCAGCTATATTCACTACGCCACCGCTCGAGAAAATGCTAGTGCTAAACTGAAATTTTTCCATGTGAGAGTAAAAGGCTTGTTGAACATTCTAAACCGAACATAATCATCATCAAAGTCTAGGGAGCTAATAAATTCTATGGTGAGTAACTTGCTACCCTGCTCGGTGATTTCCCATGCATCTTCCCATCCAATCATTCTAAAAATAAGCTCAAATTCAGAATCCATTCCGGTTTCAACGAGCAAATTGTCATCAAATGTTGGAGTATGAGTGAACTCTTTTGTCTTTACCACATTGAATATTTCTATTTGAGGTCTAAGTGGTAATAGAATTTGATTAAGGTTTGTTAGTTCATACCTCTCTTCCTGTGGGGAAGAGGATGATGATTGATGTTGCTCGGGGAGGTGATGGGGGTCTACGTCCATTCCGGAGCCGGCAAATGAAGGTGCTTGAGATGACGAACGGCTTCGGTCTTTGCGGAATGAGAGTGTCCTCTTGATGCTCCCCGAGTGCACCTCCAACTTTTCGATTCATCTTGCCTGTAGAATGAAGAACACGAAGAACACGGCAAGAACAACAAGAACACGATAAACACAAAAGTGATTAGGATTAGCAAATCAAAGGAGGAGAGAAGAGGGAGTCCCGATGATGATCTTGCAAATTGATTTCTCTCTCTTTTCTTTTCTTTTTCTTGCTAATTAATGAGTGATTTGGAAGAATGAAATGTCGTAGTTGTAATCGGCCGTGGAGCGAGCTCTCGGACTTGGAGTGAATGAGTGAGGGGGTGTGACAAGTTGGAGGCGAGAGAGGAGATGATGCGGCGCCGGCCGGCGTGGTGATGGGGCCGGCCCCCCACCCCCCGCCTGCTTGGTGCTCTCATTTCTCCGGTGTCCTCTTTGGCATGTATGTGATCAATTCCCTACTCCCTAGGTACTCCTTTCGGTGGCAGACATAGATGGAGGTGGGTGCATGTGAATGAGTGTGATAATTGAAATTTTTGGATGCGGTGAATAATTGGTGGGTGTGAGATGATGTGAGGTGATGTGTGTGGGCCCCACATGTCTTCTGTATTTATACCCTATAATGTCACAAGAATAAAAAAACTAAATTACTTTTATGAAACTATTGAAAAAATTAGAATTACAACGATAGTATTTTTTTATAATTTTTACGCCACCACGGTAAATTACTCCGTTAGTCATAATTTCATGGGGCTTGAATTTTATATATGGCATGCTTATTTTTTATTTCTTTTTAATAATTCAATTGGTAGGAAAAATAAATATGCTAGTTAATGCGAGAATTTAAATTATTGATAACTACCGAGTTACCTCCCAAATGAAGGTTCGGGGTTTAAAGTCCACCGACTTGGACTTCTCTAGTTAAATTAATTTTTATGATTGATCTCCACGGTCGGAGATGTTGGTGCACCTTGCTCTTCTTGATCCTTCAGAGTCTTGCATTGCTCGGGTCTTGGCCTGAATGCAAATCGCTCTTCTTGCCCGTTAATGGTGAATATAATTTCTCCAGCTCCAACGTTGATGGTCGCATTTGCGGTGCTTAGGAATGGTCGTCCAAGGATAAGAGGTATCTTCCTCTCTTCCTGCATGTCAAGTACCACGAAATCTACAGGAACGAAAAAGTCACGGATTTTTACCGGAATATTTTCTGCTATCCCTGCAGGGTAGCGGACTGATTGGTCAGCTAGTTGCAAGCACATTGTTGTTGGAGTGAGCGGGGAATAGTTGAGTTTGTCGAAGACCGTCTTGGGCATGACGCCGACGCTTGCTCCCGGATCACACAAGGCGTTCTCGAACATCCGTTGCCTATAGAGCAATCAATAGTGGGACATCCTGGATCCTTCTTCTTGATAGGTGAAGAATGTAGGATTGCCTCACTGTACGCCTCTGTTAGCTTGATGACTTCGGTAGAGGGTAGTGGTCCCTTGTTGTTGAGGATGGATCGAAGGTACTTTGCATATGTGGGTACCTGCATAGCATCTAACAACGGAATGTTGATATATAATTTTTGTATAATCTCTACAAACTTACTGAACCGATCATCAGTGGAGATACTCCTCCTCCTTTGTGGAAACAGTAGGATAGTGGTATCTTCGAAGTCTTGCGTTAATTCGGGCTCTTGCAGATCATCTGTTGGTAGGGGTGCTTCTGCTTCTTTTTTCTCTAGTATTCTTTTCAGCCTCCTTGTCTATCTGCACTGTGAGTGAAGGTCTACGTGCCCCTTCTGGGTAAGGTGGATCACGTGTAACCTTACCTCCTCTAGTAGATATTCCTTTAATCTGTTCATGGTTAGTGGTAGACAGGGTAGAAGCTAAATGTGTAATTTGTGATTCTATCTTTTTATTAAATATTATTTGTTCTTTAACTGCTAGAGAAAAATTATCTAATTTTGAATTAATTCCTTCTAACATTTCATCATTAAAAGCAAGCTTCTTATAAATACTCTCATTGATTCTAGCTTGTTCTAATATTAATTCTCTCAAGGGTGGTTGTCTTTGATTTGAAGAATTATAGTTACCTTGGTACTTACCTTGTCTTGTTGCCTGAGGTTGACTCCATCCTTGCTTCTTGATGATTGCACTAATATCTTCTTCATATTGATCTTTGAATATATCTTGAATTGCCTGACGATCTCTTTTGTAATTAGCCCTCTGCTCTAGCCAATTCAATAATACATCCATTTTGGTTGATATTGCACTCAACTCCTCTGGAACTTCCTCACTTTCATGGCATGTCTGGGTGTTGAATGTCCAATTCTGATTTTCGCCATCCTTACCATAATTGCTTCAGCTCTTCCAGGGGGTGAGTGACATAAATGATCCTTCAGCGGTGGCGTCCAATTGCTCACATGATCTTTGGGTTAGTCCATAATAGAATATTTGCATGAGCAACCACTTCTCCATTCCATGATGCGGGCAATCGATATGTATCCTTGAAAACGTTCCCAAGCTTCGGAATAGGTTCACCTTTCTGGCCGAAAAGAATTCTGAAAATCTTCCCTCTTAAGATATTCGTTCGGCCTATTGGGAAAAACTTCTCTAGGAAAGCTTTTCGAACATTCTCCCCATGTCTTGACTTGATCTTTACTCGATAAAACCATTTGCTTCGCTCTTCCTTCTAATGAGAAAGAAAATAAACGAAGTAGCACGACATCTTGAGGAATGCCTTGAATGTCAATGGTGTTGCCAATCTCCGAGAAAAATTCTGCAGATGAGCAATAGCATCTTCATCCTTCTTTCCACTAAATATGATAACTTGCACCATTTTGATGAGGCTTGGCTTGATCTCATAATCATGTTCTCCAATGTCAAAGGTGTCGAGAGTTGGACCTACGCGAATGTTCTCGGTGCTTGGAGCGAGAGAATTCAAGCGAGTCTTTTCAGCCCATTGCTTCTCGAAATGATGTAAGACCCTTCTTCCTATGGTTGTTCCCGATAAGAGTTAAAATTCTACAACCAATCCTGCACTTACCCTATAAGATTTTCTAAATAAAATATGGGTAAGCCTGCTAAAAAAAAAAAGGTTATGATCTAAATATGATTTTAATATATTTGTTTTCCATAAAGGTTTACTCATTATAAAATTCTAGAAAAATATGTATATCCCGGCGAATCAATAATCCTATAAATTATCCTAATAAATAAAATTGCCATTCCCTGGCAATGGCGCCAGAAATACTTGTTGGTATTTTTAACATCACTTCAAATTAAGTTGTCATCCCTAACATGATGCCAAAAACCAAGGATAAAAATAATCTACACGCAATGACTCTAAATAGAATATATCCATAAGCGCCACAGATATAATTCTCCGTTGTAGCATTTCACCCGGAGGAAGTATTCCGAGTATCGTTAATTTATTTTTATGCCAAAAGGATAAAGCAAAGATTCTACTTATTAGGAGGGGGGAACTTTTAAGGATTAAGAATAATAAATGGATAAACCCTATCATAACCTAATACACCAATGCCTTAGCAATAACTAGTCAACAAAGGACGATAAATGATAAATGAGTAATTAAGATAAATGGTATTCCGAGCTAGAATATAGAGACTCTCTAATGTAGTAAAGCAATCTAGAGGTTCAGTTAGAAATAAAGAAACCTATGTAATTGCTAATATAAAGTCTACAGCCTACGCATGCCACACATTTTCATCTATAGTGCAATAAAATCAGAAGACATCATAAGGAGCATCAACTAATGAGGATATTAAGACACAACGGTCACCTCCTTCGCGATCATGCTCGGCTAGTCCTACGTGCGGGGGTGGACTACAGAGGAACCAACGCAGCTGTCACTGCGCGGACTACTACCACGACCCGGCACATCAGGGTGCCTCCGTAGGTACACAATATATCTAGACACCACGTCTACATAATGCGCACCACCTGACTCACTCGAGTATTGAATCAGGCGCTTTACGATCATATAACAATAATCATCATAAACTACATCTATATCAAATGTGCAACTAGAATAAACTAAGAACTGAATAAGTAGCAATATATTAAAGTAGAGCAAAGTCATAATGAAATACAAGATAAAATTACCAAATTCTAGAAGACAGATCTGAATCCCGAGCGGAGCGCCCGATCTCTCTACTTGAATCTTGCTAGACGACTAAACTAAGAACTTGAAGAACTAGAGCTCTACTTCTAATCTCTGAAACCCTAACCCCTACTACTCTTGACAAATGAAGCGGGAGGAATGAATTGGTGTCTTGAAGGGGGTCTATCCCTCCTTTTATAGCCCGGTGGAGTACACGCCAAGCACCGTAGGATCAAACCGACGTAGCCAACGGTGGAGATGAAAACCCTAGGCGGCGGGAGGAAGATTCTGGAAGGGGGCGCCGCCGGGAAACCTAGGGGCGCCGACCGCCCCATGGTGGGGCCGGCCGGCCCCACCTGGTGGTGGCTGCGGGGGCCCCTTCTTCGGGTGTCTTCGAGTCTTCCTGAACCATCTGGTGATGTAGTTGCGTCGCGGTTAAGTTTCGTGGTAAATTTGCATTAAAATCCTTCTTTTAGCTTTTTCTGGAAAATCCCCTGGAAATCTCACAAATCAACAAAACTCGTGGAATTTGTCAGATATAACCTCTATTAGTCTACTATTGCCTTTTCAAGAGCCATTGTTGACGGTATAAAATTTAGACTTAGTGACCGTCAACAGTGGCCACTTGGGATAGTGATTCCTCAAGTGATAGAGATGATAGTGATGGTGATAAGAAGAGCAAGAAGAAGGGGCATGCAAGCATTGCCATCTCCAACAAGCATTTCGTCTTTGATCATCCATCATGCTTTATGGCTAAGTCCACTAAGATACATTCTGAAAGTGAAGATAAAGAGAGTGATAGTAATTTCGATGATGAGGGGCACTCAAGGGAGGACCTCATGGAGATGTTGGAAGCGGCTCATTCTCTCATGAACAAGAAGAGAGAGGAATTCAAGGAATTGCGCAAGAAGCTTAGGCTTGTTGAGCAATCCTTTGATGAGCTTCATAGCTCTCATGAGAGGCTAAAGGAAGCCCATGAGAAGCTAGAGAATGCTCACTCCTCTCTTCTTGCTCAAGAGAAGAAGGAACCGCTCCCCACATCTAACATCGAGGTCACATGTGACATATTGAATGAATCATTCTTTGAACCTATTATTGTCACTAACACTTTATGTCGCACCTCCACATCCACTCCTACTACTAGTGATGATTTCACTTGTGATGCCTCTCTTATGGTAGAGAATGAGACCTTGAAAAAGGAGGTTGATGAGCTCACTCATGCCTTAGGTAAAGCCTATGGTGGTGAGGCCCGCTTGCTTAAGTGCTTGGGTAGCCAACGCTTTTCTCTCAACAAAGAGGGATTGGGCTACACTCCCAAGAAAGGCAAAGCGGCCTTTGTAACTCTAAAGCCTAGCTTTGTGAAGAGCAATGGTCGGTATTGCTATAGATGCAAGCAAAGTGGGCACCTAGAGCAAAATTGCTATAAAAAGAATAATAACAAGAAAAGTGCTAATATTCATTCCATTTGCTTTGATTCTTGTTATTTGCTTACCAAGGGTGAGAGAGGTGTGCAAGCTAAGTTTGTTGGTACACCAATTGTGGGCTCAAAGAGGAAAGCCATTTGGGTGCCAAAGAGCTTAATCACTAACCTATAAGGACCCAAACGAGTGTGGGTACCTAAGAAATATTGATTTATCTTATAGGTCAACTATAAAGCCGGAGGAAGGCATTAGGTTCCTGATAGTGGGTGCACTCAACACATGACTGGAGATTCAAGGATGTTTAATTTATTTAATGATAGTGGCAAAGATAGATTTGATAGTATCATATTTGGTGACAATGGCAAAGGCAAAGTTAAAGGGATTGGTAAGATTGCAATACCCAATGACTTGAGCATTTCCAATGTGCTATTAGTAGAGAGCTTGAACTTCAACTTGTTATCCGTGGTATAATTGTGTGATCTTGGTTTCAAGTACATATTTGAGGTTGATGATGTTGAGATTGTTAGTGTTGATGGATCAAACTTGATATTCAAAGGCTTTAGATATGAAAATCTTTACTTAGTTGATTTCAATGCTAGTGAGACTCAACTTTCAACATGTTCGTTCACTAAGTCAAGTATGAAATGGTTATGGCATAGAAGACTTGGTTATGTTGATATGAAACAATTGAATAGATTGATCAAATATGACTTAGTTAGTGGCTTGAAAGATATTATATTTGAGAATGATAGATTGTGTAGCTCTTGTCAAGCCGGCAAACAAGTTGGAAACACTCACCCTAAGAAAAGCATCATGAGTACAAGCAACCATTTGAGTTGTTGCACATGGACTTATTTGGACCAACAACATACACTAGTATTGGTGGCAACAAGTATGGCTTTGTGATTGTGGATGATCATACTAGATATGCATGGGTCTTCTTTCTAGTTGATAAAAGTGATGTGTATGATATATTCAAGTCTTTTTGTCAAGAGAGTACACAATGAGTTTGAAATAGCCATCAAGAAACTAAGAAGTGACAATGGAAGTGAGTTTAGAAACACAAGAGTTGATGAGTTATGTGATGACTTTGGAATCAAACATCAATTCTCGGCCAAGTATACTCCACAATCAAATGGCCTTGTTGAGAGGAAGAATAGAACACTCATTGATATGGCAAGGTCTATGCTTAGTTAGTACAATGTGAGTCAATCTTTTTGGGCCAAAGCTATCAACACGGCTTGCTATTCTAGCAACCGACTCTATTGTCACCCAATAATGGAGAAGACACCATATGAGCTATTGAATGGAAGAAAGCCCAATATTGCATACTTTCGAGTCTTTGGTTGTAAATGCTATATTTTGAAGAAAGGCACAAGACTTGGAAAGTTTGATAAGAGGTGTGATGAAGGATTCTTACTTGGCTGCTCCACATCAAGCAAAGCATATAGAGTTTAGAATTTAGCTAGTGGTACTCTTGAGGAGGTTCATGATGTTGAATTTGATGAAACCAAGGGTTTACAAGATGAAGATGAAAATATTGATGATGTGAGGGGCACTCAATTGTCAAATGTAATGAAGAATATGGACATTGGTGATATTAGGCCAAGAGAAACTGTTGATGTTGAAGATGACAAAGATCAAGTGTTCACTTCTCCAATTATACAAGCTAGTGGTGCTCAAGTGCAAGATCAATAAGAGGCTAGTACATCATCTCAACCGAATGATCAACCAAACTCAAGCAGTCAAGTACAAGTGCTCCAACCAACTAACATTACAAGAGACCATCCATTAGATCAAATAGTTGGTGATATTCGTAGTGGTATGCAAACAAGATCAAGATTGGCTTCATTTTGTGAGCACTACTCTTTTGTCTTATCATTTGAGCCAACCAAAGTTGAAGATGTCTTGATGGATGTTGATTGGGTAAATGCTATGCATAAAGAGCTAAACAACTTCACTAAGAATTAAGTTTGGGAATTGGTAGAAAGGCCAAAGCATCATAATATGATTGGTATCAAGTGGGTGTTTAAAAACAAGCAAGACCAAGACGGCATAGTTGTGAGAAATAAAGCATGACTAGTTGCACAAGGTTACACCCAAATAGAGGGTCTTGACTTTGGTAAAACATATGCACCGGTTACAAGATTAGAAGCAATTAGAATTTTATTAGCTTATGCTTGTACCAACAACATCAAACTCTATCAAATAGATATCAAGAGTGCATTTCTTAATGGCTACATCAATGAATTGGTATATGTTGAGCAACCTCCCGGTTTTGAAGATGACAAGAAATCCAACCATGTGTACAAGCTTAAGAAGGCATTATATGGTTTGAAGCAAGCACCTAGAGCATGGTATAAGAGGTTGAGGGACTTTCTCCTCTTTAAAGGTTTCAAAATGGGCAAGGTTGACACCACTCTCTTCACTAAGAAGCTTGGCAAGGACTTATTTGTGTTGCAAATCTATGTGGATGATATCATCTTTGGTTCAACCAATCAAGATTTTTATAACGAGTTTGGTAATATGATGGCTAATGAGTTTGAGATGTCAATAATTAAAGAGCTTAGTTACTTTCTTGGTCTACAAATCAAGCAAATGAAGAATAGCACATTTTTTAGTCAAGGCAAGTACATCAAGGACATGATCAAGAAATTTGGCTTGGAAGATGCAAAGGGCATTAGTACACCCATGGAAACAAATGGACACTTAAATAGTGATGCTAGTGGTAACATGGTAGATCAAAAGTTATATATATCGGTCAATGATATGAAGCCTACTCTATGTGACTGCATCAAGGCCGGATGTCATGTTTAGTGTATGCATGTGTGCAAGATTTTAAGCCTCACCTAGAGAGAGTCATCTCAAGGCAACAAAAAGAATATTGAGGTACTTGAAGCATACACAAGATGTTGGACTATAGTATCCCAAGGGGTCAAACTTTGAATTGATTGGATATTCAGACTCCGACTATGTGGGATGCAAGGTTGATAGAAAGAGCACTAGTGGTACATATCAATTACTTGGAAGATCCCTTGTGTCATGGTCATCAAAGAAGCAAAATAGTGTTGCACTTTCTACCGCCGAAGCCGAATACATTAGTGCCGATAGTTGTTGTGCTCAATTGCTTTGGATGAAATCAACATTGAATAACTTTGGGGTCAACTTCAAACAAGTGCCATTGCTATGTGACAATGAGAGTGCTATCAAGATGACAAACAACCCGGTTCAACATTTAAGAACAAAGCATATTGACATTAGGCATCATTTCATAAGAGATCATCAACAAAAGAGTGATATTTTAATTGAGAGTGTGGGCATCGATGATCAACTCGCCGACATATTCACCAAGCTAGTTGATGAGAAGAGGTTTTGCAAGCTAAGGAATGAATTAAACATCATTGACTTCTCAAATATGTGAAGATGCACCCCACTTATATGACATGCCTCTCCTTCAAGTAAAGCAAGGTAAAATTGATTGGCATGGCATACATCCTTTGCTAAGGACATGATTAGTGCATCTACACATAACAAGTCATTTCTAGGTTCATTCATGCAAACCAAATAAATTTAATGTATATATGATGCCACTATTGCTTCTATGCTTGTATTGATCTAGTGGTGTTATATGACATGTTTATGGGCTTGCAATCCTAGTGTTTGATCTAGATTATAAGCTTTGAGGTATTTAATTGACATGGGCAAGATAACCATTGTAAGATGTGTGAAGAAGCTTGTCCTTGGTTTAAACCGTGTTAAATAATTTGGGCAAGTAAGCTAGATTGAACCAATGTGAACATGATCCTCACCTATTCACACCAATGATTGAATCACAATTTGACTAACTCCTACCTAAAATTGACATAATCTTTTGTGGAAATAGATAACAAAGGGAGAGAGACTAGTCACAAAGATGATAATTGGGAAATGAAGGAAATGTAGAAAAATGAAGGGGTTCAATTAAAATTTAAGCACACAAGTAGGGGGAGCAAGCTCATGAACAAAGTTGTTGCATTTGAATGTGCATTTCACATATGTTTGCTTGCATTGAAATTTAAATTGAAAATTTATGCTTGTGTGGTGTGTTGACACCTCTTAATGTTATTTCTAGTAACGGCGCTAAAAATACTTGTAAGCAGAGCATCGCTACTAGAGTGCCAAGTTGTCATCCCCAGCATAACCTCAAGGGGTGCGGTATTAAATCATGCCACCATTTAGAATATAGAAATAGTATCCGCAAGCGCACAAATTAAATACCATTGTAGCATTTTACCCGGAGTATTACGGGTTGTCATTTATATTTTCCCAAAGGAAGGTCTACATGGCTCTCGTGTAAAGGTAGCGTGTTAACCGAAGTGTAACGGATGGGCATAACCATGTCCTCACTACTCAATGCAGGGGTAAGTCACAAAAGATAAATGATAAGATAAGTATATAATCATCGGTATAAATAGATAGAGACTCCTAGCTATATCATTAGGGTTACTAGCAGAACATCAAGAGATATTCCTGTGTTATTTCTAGCTACATGTCAATGTATATTATAGTTAGTACAGTACACTTCGTAGTCATAGCTAAGGTTAGCATTATATATATTCATAGTGGACATACTAGGAAAGTTTGAGAACATAACACGCCCTTCCTTCGTACAAAAGCCATACTGTGCCTATAAACGGGGTTTAGACTACATAGGACTCAATAGGATTGTCACACCTGTGATCTACCAAGTCCGGCCTATAGGGTGCATTCACAGATAAACAACGTATAAGCACCATGCTTACACAATATTTACCACTCACCCGACGATCAATTAGATGAGCGCTATACGAACCTATGGATAAGTATAATGTCAATCCAGCTATACTAAGCATATTACCACAATAGACAAAGAACAATATAACTAAGAATATAAGTAGATAAGTATTCATCAATTCAATTGCAGCAATCATATAACTATACAATAAAAGAGAACAAAGGCGAGAGGAGGTAAGAACTATACCAAATCCAAGCTCTTGATGGCTCTGGAATCCAAGCCTTCGCTTGCCTCCCTCTAGTTCTAACTAGCTATCTAGGCCCTAGCTAAGGAGCTTTGATTAGGGTTTCTGGCTGATGATCGAACTTTGAATGAGGAATGGATGAATGTGCCTCTCCCTGGGGGGGTCCTGCCCTCCTTTTATAGCCCTGGGCGATGATCGTGAGCCATCGGATGAAACTGACCTTAACATACGGCTGAGATTGACCCTCAAAGCCGGTGGAGCGAACTGGGCGAACCGGGCCGTGGATCGGGCACCGTGCCGGGCCCGCCGATGCCGGGGGTGGGACCGGTCGGTCCCACCTGGTGGCCGCCCCCCCCCCCGGCTCGGCGTGGTGCCTTCTCGACTCTTCTAGATTGTTCCCGTTGCCGCGGTGTCCGTTTTCCGTTCTACATTCTCGATAAGCTCTCGTGGTTGCGTCTTTTCCAGTTTTTACGCTGTAGAAAAACAAAGTGAAACACCAAAATTTATGGAATTACATCAGTGTAAACCCTATATCTACTTTGGTGATCACAATTGCATCCTTTTTATGGCTAGTTGATGGTTGGTTTCGTATAATAACGACCGTCAACAACTCCCCCAAGCTTAACCTTTGCTAGTCTCTTAGCAAAGAAAACTTAGAAAAGTTATTGCAAGATATATATGTTTAAGCATTGTAGACATCTCGGAGCAACTCCTTAGAAGTATACCTATATTCAGACAGAAATTTTCCTCCAAGTTATGCAATAACTGAGCTGACTTTCAAACTTACCCATATTACCTTTGACTGTGGGGCTTATTAGCTCTTCTTTGGGTCTTGAGTACTTGACAGACAGAAAGATCCCATCTAAGCACTATGTCTCAAGCTCTTCGATCAACTATCATTCTGGAGTTTTTTGGAGGTTTTCAAATAAAACTCAGAGCTTCCCATGTATGACACTCTCAAGTCTCTCAATATATGTGGTATTTATGGATTCTCACCAAAGCAGTGATGATGGTTTCCTTTCTTTTCAACCTATAACTAAAGCTTATGTGGAGCTCATAGGTAAGGAGAAAACTGAAAGAGCAAACTTGCAATGCATGTGTTGTAAAGTCAAACAATGGATCCATGGAGAAATAAGTCATACAGTCGAATCAAGATGTATAGGTGGATGGATATGGTGGATATATGGTGGAACCTAATTCTACTCAGCTCCTTGAATGCCTATCTCTCCTTT
This sequence comes from Chrysopogon serrulatus, assembly GCA_015844335.1. NCBI lineage: Eukaryota > Viridiplantae > Streptophyta > Magnoliopsida > Poales > Poaceae > Chrysopogon > Chrysopogon serrulatus. Next base: position 37,213 of record JADLZL010004454.1, on the reverse strand, counting down.
TGAACTTTGAAAACTAGCCATAGGTTATGAGCTATCTTTTCTTTCTTTTTTTTCAAGGAGTTGGGCATCTAAGTACCCGTTGTTTTAGCACTAGGACACTTGTCCATTTTTCTTTTCTTCTCCCCTTTCTCTCTTTTTTTTTCAAATATCTTTTTGCATAGCTCATAGCACTCCTTTTGGCATTTATAGATTTGGAGAGATAACAACAGGAACATAGAGCATTTATTGGATGGCTATCCTAATGGAATATTTTTGGTGTTCTCTCCCAGTGTAGGAGAAAAATATTTTTGAAATAGATGTAGGTGAAATGGCATGTTGTTGCGCCTACTCCAGTGTAGAGTAGTGTATATAGAGGTGGATCTTGATTCAAGAGTATGACAAATTTCTCACCAGGGTCACAAAGGTTGACAAAACTTAATGCAAGACAAGCAGCATGTATGTGGAAGTTTGACTAGCCTATCTCATCATGTTTGGCTCTGGTGGGAATGTAAGCTTTGTCATATAGGAACTCATCATATTTTTATAATTTTCAAAAGATAAATCTCTAGACTCTAGTGTTACTTAGAACAAGATAGATAGAAGCTCAGATTTTCTCAATCTTATCAATCAGGTACCTAGAATTAGTTCAAGCGTATGCAACCCACAAGTTTCAGGCTCAGAGTAAATTCTCATGTCAAAACAGTTGGAGCTAAAACTCGAGAAAACTTTTGTCTAAACTCTAGGCATTTCAAAGGTGTTGTAACAGAGCAGCTTATCATCAATTCAAATCATCTCAAGAGCTTCCTTTTTATTGACTCTAGACAGGCAAATATTTTTATTTGGTTTTTTTATTTTTCAAAGACTCATATATATAAGATTCTAAAGACTCTAAAGACTCTAAAAAACATGGACCTTCATGTGCCCATATATTTTTGGTATTTTTCGGTTTTCTTAGATACTATAGTGAACCTTCATGTGCTCACATATTTTTAGTATTTTTTTATTTTTATGACTGACTCGATAATCACGTAGGTACACTTACCTGGGTACCTAGGGGATGCCTTTCCCTAAGATGGTTATTGTCATGGTTGAGCATTGAAGTGGAGCAGTCCTCTCGATGGAGCTCATGCTTGCAAGAGCTGGTATAGCCGGGAACCTTCATCTTATCCAACCAAGAAGTTGCTTCCTTCACACAGTGGTTAGTTGTGTGTAGGAAGGTGTACTTCGAGTGATGTAGATGATGATTCCTAGGTGGACTAGCTCTTAGAGTCATCCTGCAGCAAACATCTCACAAAACACCAAAACTCGTGGAACAGATTAGGATAAACAGTTAGTGGTTAGCCGTTTCGCGAACTTGGTTATTGTGAGGGGTTTTTAAAGGGTGTTATAGTGCATACAGTGTAGCAAGATGCTCAATGATTATTTTTGGATTTTTCTTTTATCAGAAATAAAATATGCATGCTAATTTTTATTTTATTTTTAGGCCACCACAGTGAACACTCTTTTAGCTTGCACTGCAGGTATGTCACATGGGGCTTTGAGGTTTTTTCCAAATATTTTTGTGATTTTCTATAAGGATGATGAAAACTAACTATGAATCAAAAGTACAAGAAAGTAAATAGATAACTACTATTGTTATCTTATGGCAAGGGTTCAGAGTTTAGAGTCCTCCGGACAAGACTTCTCGTCGTCGACACTCCTGGGGTGCTTCATCAGATCCCGAGGATGGGGACCCTGACGTTGGACCTCCTGGTGATAATGACTCAGTTGAGGAGGTTACCTTTTCCTTCCATACCTTTGTAGGTTGTTGCTTTGGTGTTGTAGGTTCTTCTTTGATTTTCTCCTCCTCAACGTTGCTCTTTTGAGAGCGATTCCTCCGGCGCTGACGTCTCCTCTTGGATAGGGTGAAAGCTGCTAATCTAGAAGAGTTATAATCTTTAAAATAACAGCGTACCTTCTCTCCTGGGAATTGAAAGTGGACTTGGCCTGATCCATTGTAGATGATAGCATTGGTGGTGCTGAGGAACGGCCTTCCAAGGATGATGGGTGTCTCATCTTCTTCTCCCATGCCCAGTTTCATGAAGTCGGTCGGGACGTAGTGAGTATAGATTTTAACCATGATGTCTCTTGCTACTTCCTCCGGGAATCTCGTCGTGTTGTCCGCCAGCTGCAGCTGCATATAGATAGGGTATAGAGGTGTATCGAATAATAAATCATATACCTTTTTAGACATGATGTTGACAGCTGATCCGGTGTCGCAGAAAGCATTATAGAAGGAGCACTGTCCAATAGTGCAATCAATGGCTGGCATGCCTGGATCCTCTCTCTTGGTTAGGAATGGTGAAGCTAAGAGGTGGTCGTGCTTGTACTCAACAGCCTTGACTACTTGGACTTGTTTTCTTACTTGCCTCCTGTTCTTGTTCTTTCTCTTTCCATTTGAATTTTTCTTGGCTTCTTCAGTTGTTGGCTTGACTGGAAAGTAAGCTCCTCTTGGGTCTATAGGAGCTTCAAGGGTCTTGTTCTTGAAACTGAACTTCTGTTTATTACCCTTGATGGTGAAACAAATCTTAGCACTGTCCATGTAGATGACAGCCATTGCAGTGCTCAGAAATGGTCAGCCAAGAATGATTGGACTCTTGGGATCTCTACCGGTATCCAAGACTACAAAGTCTACAGAGACATATGATCTCCCGATTTGTATGCACACATCATCTAAGAGTCCTTTAGGGTGCTTAACGGTCTGGTCTGCAAGCTGCGAACACATATTTGTGTACAACAAAGATGCCCATGGAAAGACTTGGTCAAAGATTACCTTAGGCATAATGTTGACACTAGCGCCTAGATCGCAGACAACTTCAGGGAAGTCATGCTGCCCAATAGAGATAGGGATCACAAGCCTCCCTGGATCTCCTCTCTTGAGTGGCATAGACTCATCCTTCCATCCTTCCGATGATGCTTCAATGTAGTAACCTGCATACACATCAACGAGATTCGCGGTCTCGGGCTCTAGAGGTTGCCCTAAAATCTTACCTTCATTGGTCGGTGGAACAGCGGTCGCTAGCTGAGCTAGTTGTTATTCTATTATTTTATTGAAGCTAAGCTGGTTCTTAATAGCAGAGGTAAAGCTATCCATTTTAGTGTTTATATTCTCTAGCATTTTATCATTAGATGCTACCTTCCTAGATAAAGTCTCTATAATTTTATTTTGGTTGGAGATCACTTCTCTCAAAGGCAATTGAGCATAGTTATTGTAATTAGTGCCTTGAAAGTTACCTAGAAAATTACCTTGGTAGTTGGGCCTTTGCTGATTCCATCCTTGATTTTGAGGACGATAATTGTTGTTGTTGTTGTTGTTGATGAAGTTCTCATCCTCATGGGTCTCAGGGCAGCTGTTGCCTGAGTGTCCCGTATTGCCACACACTTCACAAGTCATGCATGAATCATTAATGCGCATGACATCTTATCTTTGGCTGGCCTTGTCTTCTAGCTTCTTTATGAGCAGATCTATCTTGACGGACAGCATGTCTACCTCCTTGAGCTGGTGCATTCCTCCACTCCTCTTGCGAGTTGTTTGGCGCTCATCACTCCAATCTTGATTGGAGGCCATCTTCTCCATAAGAGCAGTAGCTTGTGGTATGGTTAGTGACATAAATGCACCTCCAGCAGTAGCATCAACGTTGTTACGGGTGCTGTTGGTGAGCCCGTGATAGAAAGTCTACATAAGGAGCCAATTCTCCATCCCATGATGAGGACATTCTGATATGTAGTCTTGAAAGCATTCCCATGCCTCTGGGACTGACTCGTCATGTTGTTGCTGGAAACTTGAGATCTTTCCCCTTAGGGCACTTGTCTTACCCATAGGAAAGAACCTTGACAGAAAAGCTATGGAGCACTTGTTCCAAGTTGTATGATTATCTTTGTTAGCGTAGAACCATTGCTTTGCCTTTCCCAATAGTGAGAATGGGAACATACGCAGCAGAACGGTGTCTTTTGGTATATCCTTCATCTTGAAAGTGCTACAAATCTTCAGAAAGTGTTGGAGATGAGCACTTGCATCTTCGTGTGCTTTTCCACAGAACAAGTTGGCTTGCACCATGGTGATAAGAGCTGGCTTGAGCTCGAATCCATTCTCCCCAACTTCGACGTTAGGTCCAATGCGGATGTTGTTGGTGGTTGGAACGGAGAACTCGCGCAGTGACTTATCAGCCATTTCCTCAAAAACTGGTGTTAAGTTGCCTTCTTGTTGCTCTTCTTCTTCACTTACAGGAGCTTGCTCCTCCAAAGAACGAACCTCAACAGTGGGTGTCTTTGATGGAGATTCAAAGATATCCCTCACTTGCTGGAATTTCCTTCTTCGAAAGAGTTTCTCTAGATTTTCAACGTAGTTATCTGGCAGATCAAAACCACTCATTCATTACCCTGCATAAGATATCACAAAGATAGAAAGCATAAGGGTAAGCCTGCATTGAGTAAGGGTCTATGGTTTCCTCTATCTCATTAGTTTGTTAGGTCTATCGCTATCCCTTTAATCGCCAATTGCCTTCCCCGGCAACAGCGCCAAAAATGCTTGTTGACACCTCTTAATGTTATTTCTAGTAACGGCGCTAAAAATGCTTGTAAGCAGAGCATCGCTACTAGAGTGCCAAGTTGTTATCCCCAGCATAACACCAAGGGGTGCGGTATTAAATCATGCCACCATTTAGAATATAGAAATAGTATCTGCAAGCGCACAGTTTAAATACTATTGTAGCATTTTACCCGGAGTATTACGGGTTGTCATTTATATTTTCCCAAAGAAAGGTCTACGTGGCTCTCATGTAAAGGTAGCGTGTTAACCTAAGTGTAACGGATAGGCATAACCATGTCCTCACTACTCAGTGCAGGGGTAAGTCACAAGATAAATGATAAGATAAGTATATAATCATCGGTATAAATAGATAGAGACTCCTAGCTATATCATTAGGGTTACTAGCAGAACATCAAGAGATATTCCTGTGTTATTCCTAACTACATGTCAATGTATATTATGGTTAGTGTAGTACACTTAGTAGTCATAGCTAAGGTTAGCAATATATCTATTCATAGTGGACATACTATTAAAGTTTGAGAACATAGCACGCCCTTTCTTCGTACAAAAGCCCTACTGTGCCTATAAACGGGGTTTGGACTACATAGGACTCAATAGGATTGTCACACCCGTGATCTACCAAGCCCGGCCTATAGGGTGCATTCGCAGATAAATAATATATAAGCACCATGCTTACACAATGTTTACCACTCACCCAACGATCAATTAGATGAGCGCTATACGAACCTATGGATAAGTATAATATCAATCTAGCTATACTAAGCATATTACCACAATAGACAAAGAACAATATAACTATGAATATAAGTAGATAAGTATTCATCAATTCAATTGTAGCAATCATATAACTATACAATGAAAGAGAACAAAGACGAGAGGAGGTACGAACTATACCAAATCCAAGCTCTTGATGGCTCCGGAATCCAAGCCTTCGCTTGCCTCCCTCTAGTTCTAACTAGCTATCTAGGCCCTAGCTAAGGAGCTCTGATTAGGGTTTCTAGCTGATGATCGGACTTCGAATGAGGAATGAATGAATGTGCCTCTCCCTGGGGGGTCCTGCCCTCCTTTTATAGCCCTGGGCGATGATCATGAGCCATTGGATGAAACCGACCTTGACATACGGCTGAGATGGACCCTCAAAGGCGGTGGAGCGAACGGGCAAACCGGGCCGTGACCGGGGCCCTAGGCCGACCGGCCGATGCAGGGGTGGGACCAGCCGGTCCCACCTGGTGGCCGCTGGCCCCCGGCTTGGCGTGGTGCCTTCTCGACTCTTCTAGATTGTTCCTGTGTTGCTGCGGTGTTCGTTTTCCCGTTCTACGTTCTGATAAGCTCTCATGGTTGCGTCTTTTTCCAGGTTTACGCCTGCAGAAATAGTGAAACACCAAAACTTGTAGAATTCTGTCAGTGTAAACCCTATATCTACTTTGGTGATCATAATTGCATCCTTTTCATGGCTAGTTGACGGTTGGTTTCGTACAATAACGACCGTCAACATGGTGTATGCTAGTAATAGAAATTGAATGATGAATTGATCACTAGCATGCATAGGACTTAGCTAGACTAGAGTTTTTGCCTTCACAAGTGGTACTAGAACCTTACTCTTAATGATGATCTCATGAGGTATCTAGTATTTGCTTGTCTAGCTAACTTGGTGCTAAGGATGGTTGAATTGTGCACTCCGATGGTATCACGCTTCAAAGGTCTATTCTTTAAAACTTAGCATCAAGATTGATAGTCGTATCTCTCCCATAACTTATATCCAACATGTGTGCAAGCTTTCAAATCCAAACTCTTAGCACACATGTAGGGGGAGCAAGTACTACCAAATAGGGTTTGTATGACTTGTCCAATCTTTGCACATGATCTTAATGCTTGGACAAGTTGTTCAAATCCAAATTCAATTATCTTTCATATCTTTATGAAGGTTGTCATCAATTACCAAAAAGGGAGAGATTGAAAGCCCGAGTTTGGTTTTGGATAATTGATGAAACCTTTAGACTAATCCTTTGTGGCTAAGTGTGTTTAGTAAAAGAAAGGATAGTTCACACCAAGTGAAGGAGACTTGGAAAACATCATGGTGATGGTGGTGAACACCAAAAGATGGTGATCAAGTGCTCCAACTTGAAAAGAAGAAAGAGAAAAATAAAATGGGCTCAAGGCAAAGGTATAATTGATAGGGCCATTTTGTTTTGGCACTCAAGACACCATAGAGGGTGTGAGTGTATTTAGGATAGATAGCCGTACTATTAAGAGGGGTGATCTTAAAACAAAAGCGGTTATCAAGTGCCACTAGGTGTTCTTATTCTATGCATATGCATTAGGACCTAGTGAGAGCTAACAAATCCCTTGGAAAATGATTTGAAAATGCTAAGACACTTGCACAAGTGAAGACACATGTTGGTGTTGGCATATGAGAGCAAGGGATAGTGGGGAGCTCTCTGGAATCGACCGGACGCTGGTCACTGAGGGCCGACCGGACGCTCCGGTGTCGTGTTCAGTCAGCGCTGACGTACGCTGGCGTCATCCTCTGGCGAAGGGTAGTAGGCGAACGGACGCCTGGCGTGTTCGGTCACCCCGGACCGGACGCGTCCGATCGAGTTTTACACTCTCTGGATGCTTTTCGGGTAGCGATCGACGCCACCGTTGGCGCGTCGGGTGGTTGCACAGACGCGTCCGGTGCTCTGCTCGACAAAGGCGCGAGTGAGAGCTAGTCGTTGGGCGCGAACGTTGGATTTCAAACGGCTAGTACACGTGGACGTTTATGGACGACTGGACGCTGGACCGAACGCGTCCAGTCACCCCCGTCTTAAGCGTCCGATCAGGGCCAGCGCAGTGTAACGGTTGGATGAGGGCTTGCCCCTCTATATAAGTTTGTTGGCCGGCTCTAGCTCACTTTCTTAGACATTTTTATTGGTGATACATCCTTGTGAGCAAAAGCCAACCTCTCCCACTCATTCTCTTGCTTGATTGTGCATTCATAGTGAGATTGTGAGTGATCTTAGTGCATTTGCTTAGAGTTTGAGCATCTAGTGGCACTAGAGATCGTTGAGTAGCGGGATTGCTTATTACTCTTGGTGGTTGCCGCCACCTAGACGGCTTAGAGCTGCGGTGGAGATCCGGCACGTGTTGGTGATTGTTTGTGGCCGGCTCCCAGTGATTTGTGAGGAGTTCTTGCGCCTATTCCCCATGGGAGATTCGCGAAAGGTGACTCTAGTAAATTGCTCGTGTCATTGAGTTACCTCACTTGTGGGTAGTTGCTAGTGGCACCCGTGGAGGGTTAGGCATTGGAAGCCTATTAGCGCGCGCAACACCAAGTGGTGGTCGACACAACGGGGACTAGCGTGCCGGCAAGCACGTGAACCTCAGAAGAAAAATCATTGTGTCATATTGTCTCCCTTGGATTTCTTGGTATTCATTAATATTCATATTGTGATTGATACATTCATCTCTTGCCGGGCCTCGGTAACAATCACCATATCTCTTGTATTATATTGTTTCATTCTTGTTCTAGTGATAGCATTAGAGTAGTTTAGTTCTCTAGCTTGATTACCTAGGGATATACTAGCAACTTAGCCTTTGTGTGACAAGTAGAGATTATAAGCTCACTAGAACCGTAAATAGGTGGCTTGCCTAACAAGTAGAGCTAGAGCAAACCACATTTATGCCATTTGTTATACTAACCTCTTGCTCTAGTATTTTTGTAGATTTTTAATTAGGCTATTCACCCCCTCTAGCCATTTAGGACCTTTCAGGCGGCTAGCTGGGTGTCGAGCGATGGCAGCTGTGGCTAGCTAGCGGCTGGCTAGGGTCGCAAGAGCGGTGGTAGTGTGGCGCGGGGCAGGTGCGGGCTCAGGCACAAGGAGAGGGAGGGAGAGGGCAGCGGCAGTGAGAGAGAAGGGGATAGGGGAATAGATTAGTTCTTTGCTTAATCTGATGATTAGAATTCCTTGATATTTATGGTCTCTATGGGACTTGATTCTCAAGAAAATTAAATTTATGGAAAGAGTCCTTATAGATGTGTAGTGCTTTCATTTGAAGCAACTATTTATTTATCTAACAAAATCTCAATTTATTTATGCAAATCCCTTATTAAGTTTCCTATTTTATTCTACTCCATCTCGAGTGGCTAGATTTTTCTCGAGTGGTGGCGGTTTGCCTTGGCCACGCCCTCCACTAGCCGTGTCGAGTCCACCCCTGACCATGCGCAGGCATTACCAGACTCTGGGAAATTGTTTCCTGACAGTTGTCTACCCATTTTTGACGGCTTTTATCTATCGGGAATGAGGGGGCGCATAGTCCGACCATTGCCCTACACTAGGCCTCACTTAGCCCACTAGGGGCATCGTCAGGGTCTATATTGGATGCATGACACTTTCATTAAAAGACCTTTCAACCAACTGTTCGCTCGGCAGCCTGGTTCAGGCTATGGCTGGGGCTTTTTTAAAGCCTACATGAACGGTGCCATGCTGCAGCAGCCAGCACCAGCAACCAACACCAGCAGCCAGCCGAACAAGCGGCCAAACGAGTTTGTTGTTTGCGAAAGAAAACAGCTTTGGCATGCTTTGGCTCAGCAATTGTTCGTCCATGTATCATGCCAAAAAGGCAGCTGTTCCCACTTATTAGTTGCGCAGTCACTAGTTCTTTACAAATTGGAAATAACTTCAAAACATCCCTACAACTAAAAGAAACCTTCTTGATTTTGAGTGTATTGTTGCCTTAGCAATGTTTCTTGTGTTGCAGAAACTATGGTCAAATACAGAGTTGTTCAATGCTTTTAAAAATATATATCCGGAGAATACTTTGTCGGTTTCATTATGGACCAATCTTAAAACTCAATGAAGACCATTGCCTTATCTAATGAAGGTTCTAATATTCTTCACCTTGTAATGCTGACTTCTATTTGTGTTCTCAAATGACATGTCATTGTGGTTGGTTTTGTTTTATAGGAACCATCTTTTGGTAGTGATGTATATTTTGATACATTGTGTATATATGACCTAGGTATGGTGGAATCCAAATACTATTTGTATTATTATTACAATTGTATTGTAAAACATGTGGTACCATTGCTGTCCTATCCAATCACACCAGTGATATGGAAACAACCAGCAGTGGTGATAGTGACAATGCCACCCAAAAATGGCCACATTACTGGTGATGGACAATATAACACCGCCACATCAAAAGCAAGCACATCAGTGATGGATAGGACTTTGTTATCGGATAGTACGCTAGACCGATATTGATACTACCATCAACACTACCGGATCAAATGATGACTAGCTATGGCCCCGCCAACATCATGTCGGATCATAACTTGGACCGATGTTGATGACTCGTTCATCGTTGTTGGATGGTACACCCAACCAACGTTGTTGTCTCCATCATCAATGTCAGAGCATTTGCAAAACCAACGGTGGTAGTGATTGGTGTTGCCACGGATCATCGAACTCTAGCATGACATTGAAGATAAATGACAACACCACCGTATTGTACGCTAATGCATCCATGATGAACAATACCACCTAGGCTATCACCAATGACGGCCAAAATCAACGGTGAAGGGGGGTTTCTAACTAGTGATGATGAACTTTCTATAGTACTGACTATCTACTGCTTTGCTTTCCAACTCCAAGAACATGCTAAATGGGTATATATGGAGACATATGTTAACCTTTTTATATCATTGATTTCATCAACTATGAGTTTCAGGAGGTGTCACGTGATGCAAAGAGGCAGTTCCCATATGCTCCCTATCTTATGCATGTGGTTCAGCAAGTGAGTACCATTGATGTGACTCATGAGCCCCTTAGATTCAAGAGTAAGGTGCATCTCATAGCCAAGAAACAGTTAGAGAAGATATCACAAACTAAGGGCATGTTTGGTGGAGAATGACTAGCTCAGGTTCACCAAAATTAGCTCTAGTCAACCAAAAAGATTCTCAAATGGCCTGGTCTAGATCAAGAAAATCCAGATTCACAAAAACAATGGATTTAGGGGGGCAGATTCATTATTTTGGTGTGGCTCCACATGGTGTACTCCATGAATGAATGTTACGTACCTCCTCGTTGAGTTGCGTGGAAACTACCCACAACCGCCACCTGTTACACACCCCATCTATCTATATTGTTTCATTTCTGTTCTGTTTCTACCCCATCCAACTACTACCATAGAAGGAAAAAGTTACAGCCATGACCTTCCTCCCATCGCGGCTAGGGAGGCCATGCTACCCACCTTCTCCCTTCGTTCCCTCTCTGGCCAACTGCCCATGGCCGGATCGGGTCAATCTAGTCCCTACTACCACCCCTACCCCTTCTGCTTCCTTATCCATGGCCACCGGCACTCCTTCTTCCGACGCGGCATGGGACGAGATTGCAGCCGATGGCCTCATCTGTGAGCAGCGTGGGGAGGCGCCTGCAGCCAACGTGGCCCTTGTGATTGGTGGCCTTGTCCAGGGGTAGTGTAGGGAGGAGCTCACAGCCCTCCTAGGTAGCGCTGCCTATGAGATCGGGGATTTTTATTACTTTTAGTGGAGCATTGACATGTGGGGCCTATTCCAAGGACAAAGCAGGACATTTTAACCAAAACCTCATTTCGTGGATCTAGAGCTATTGTGCATCCAAACAGGCCCTTAGACAACTAGTGGATCCTCATAGCCCCTCACTTGTGGTGTAGCCAGTGGGTTCCCTCCTGCTGCTTCTCACTCCTCATGCTTAGAAACAATTTTTAGTGTGTGTTCCTACAACTCATGAGGTAAAGTCTCGCCTCAATTTGCCTTCAAATCCTCCATCACGCCTTCACAATGAGGTTACTGCTATTGTTGCCCCTCAAGGCTCAAAGCATCGCCAAGACAGCAATTAGGAGGAGAGTGAGGAGGAGGAGGAGGAGGAGGACGGTGGTGATGGTGATGACGGAGACAATTACGATGGTGAGGACTGGAGCTTCTCATGCTAGGCCTACCCTTTTTGGCGCTTCATGTCAAAGGTTGAGTGCTAGGCTTGTTTGATCCCACCAAACCAATGTGCTCTCTGCTAGCATACATGAACACCCTTTTGTCCAATGACCTAAATAAAAAGTAAATGCTACAAGAGCATCTCTAGTAATCCCTCAATACATCTCCCCCAATAAAATCCGAGTGGGGCTACCTCAATGCCATTTGTAGGATTTATTATTAGGAGATAATTTTGAAGGTCCCCAATATAGAGCCTAACTTGTGGACGCCACATGTCAATGCCTAATTTTACTCCTCCTACTGCCCCTTTATCTCTTGTTCTTCATTAGTCTCCTTCTATCTTTTTGAGCACCAGCCATGCCAACCCCTTGGGTCCACATCATCAACACCCCTTATCGCACATGCCACCTTGGGCTCTATCTCCCTTGTGAAGATCTTATCGGAGCTCTGAACTATGCTCTGTTTTCCATGGCAACTCTCAAACTGATGAGGCCTTGACATCCTAGTGCTTAAAACAACATGGCAAGGTTGGATCTACAGTGGTTGTTCTCCCTCTCTCTCCCTTCCTTTCTTCTTGACCCTATTCGCTTCAGCTTATCAGCTGGTTTATCAACCGTTGCAATAGTATTTTTTTCTTATAACAAATCAGTCATTTCAGCTTATCAACTAGCTTATAAGTCTTGCTAAACAACAAAAGCTTGGGGCCTAGCAGTGGTAGTGAACAAGGGAGCCAACAGAAATACCGAGTTGCAGATAAGATAAATGAGTTGTGTGGTATACACTACAACAGAACGACAAATTAATGATAGCTCGTGATGTCACTTAGTGATGGTAAAACAACATGTCTATAAATTTAGGTCTGTGATGTGGATAGTATATACTAGTGAGGGTGAACAACTATCTCAAATAATAACATAGAAACCGTCTTAGCTATGTAATGAATAGCGACGGCTCCTTAAGACACAACCATCTCAAATCAGTAAAAAAAAAGAATGGTTTATAACAAAAAACCCTCTCTAATATAACAAATAATAGCGACGGCCCCTCGATCGGGCGCTACCCATCTTAAATCAGCAGTACAAGCATGTGATACGTCTTCCTCTATACGCTAAAAAGTATGGGAAGACATGTCATCTGATCCATATGGTCCTAGGTCTTGATCGCAATGCCTGTCCAACATCGATGGTCATCCATAAAACCACGAATGATAAGTGTGCATGGACCATACATGAGCTAGATATATATTAATATACGCCTTATATCTTTGATATATTAGAAAAGGCTTATATATTGTAATCAGCGACGGGTATATTGGGTGCTTATGATGTGTACTGATATTGCTTTGTTTGTTAATTTTACCCGTTTGTACTACTTTATTTACCTCAGCCTGGACGTTCGGTTTGACCGAACTAAACCGATCGGTTCTTCGGTCTTTTGGAAAGTTCGGTCATTTAGAAACGGAGAGATTGGTTAGTTTTAGCACTCAGGAGTGAGAAAATTCGGTATCGATTAGTTCAGTTCGGTCTCTATTATGACCGAATTAACTAGACTAGACAACAATACTATGAAATATTATAATTTGAAGCAAATTTTTTGCAATATTTTTTCTATTCCAAGGCAAAAATAAATGATAAACACTACCGAAATCGTCTTCTTTGCCGAGTGCCCCAAGCACTCGGCAAAGGCCATATTACACTTTCGGCAAAGGCTTTGCCGAGTGTTGCACTCGGCAAAGACCTCTTTGCCGAGTGCCAAAATCGGACACTCGGCAAAGCCTTTGCCGAGTGCCCGACACTCGGCAAATATCAAAACAAAAAAACCCAAAAATAATAGCAAAAAAAATTTTTAATCGGGGGAGGGCCCCACCGACTAGCACCCATTCATCTCTATCCAGGGGGATTTTGGAACCTCCCCTACCACTGCACTACATACTCACATGTGTTTATATTACTGTTTGGTTTTCCTAAATATTATGCAAAATTGAGTAAAAATTACTTGTCCGAGGCTTTAAATAAATTCAAATAAAAAACTTGTCAACTATAAAGTTTCATAACTTTCTGAGATCTATAATTTTTATTTAAGGAGTTTCTCCATCCGAGGTCGTTTATAAAATTTGAATTTCAAATTTGAGCGGATTCAGATGCAGTTTCGCATGACAAGATGAATTCAAATAAAAAAGTTACCAACTACAAAGTTTCATAACATTTTGAGATCTATAACTTTCATTTTGAGTGTTTTCCCATCTGAGATACTTTTAAAAATTCAAATTTTAAATTTGAGAAATACGACCGTACTTTTCGTTAACAAAATTAATTCAAATCAAAAAAATTTTCAACTACAAAGTTGTATAATTTTTGAAGACCTACATCTTTTATTTTAGTCATTTAATCATTCAATATAGTGGTAGAAACATTATTCACAAATCTTATATATATCTCTTATAGTTTCATAAACTACGAGAGAGATATGTAAGGTTTGTAAATAGATTTAATTTTACTTTATCAAATTAAGAAATGGTCAAAATAAAAGTTATAGATATTGAAAAGTTATACAATTTTGTAGTAGAAAATTTTTTTATTTACATTAATTTACTGCTCCAAAATATACTCTAAAATATATCTTTGCCGAGTGTAAAAATAAAACACTCGGCAAAGACCTTCTTTGCCGAGTGTCAAAAATAATACTCGGCAAAGAAGCCTCTTTGCCGAGTGCCCAAAAAAAAAAGCACTCGGCAAAGAGCTCTTTGTCGAGTGTCTTTTCCTGGCACTCGGCAAAGAGGCTTTTTTGCCGAGTGTTTTTTTTTTGCCGAGTGTTTTATCTTTAGCACTTTCGGTAAAGAGCTCTTTGCCGAGTGCCCGAAAAAAAAACACTCGGCAAAGCAATTGACACTCGGCAAATAGCCGGATTCTGTAGTGAAAAGATATGGTTGATATAAACTCACTATAATAAATTTAATATTATTAATAATAGTCTTAAAGTACACATTATGTCAAGAAAATCCAAATATTCAGTAAGTTCAGTTACCTAAGGCATATAATCGAACTAACCATAAAAAGTTTGGATAGTAAGACTCCAGGCCGAACTAGTGAACAAAAACTTCGGTCTCGATATCAGTCTTGGGTCAGTTACACCCAGGGCTGAATTTACATGTGACGCTGGCCGAAATAAACGTCTCCGGTCATTTCATCTTCTTTATTGCTTTCTGACGGAGTGATGGGAAGCAAGCAAGCTGCAGCCTATGCAATCTAGAGGGTGTTGGGATGCAGTGATAAAAGTTTTGCCTTTATCACATTAAAATGTCAGAGGGATATCGAAAAGGATTTTTGGACACTAATAAAAAATAAATTACAGAACTCGTCGAAAAACCTAACATTTTTTAATACTAACTAATCCGTCATCGGTACATGTTTAACTGCAGCACCACACTGTTAAATTATAGACTAATTAAGCTTAAAAAAATTCGTTTCATAAAATTATCATAATCTATATAATTATTTATTTTTTATCTATATTTAATACTTAGGCATGTGTCCATAGATTCGATAGGACAGGGCAAATCAAATCTTTTTCTGGGGAATCCAAACACCCGGTTAAGGTGGGCTACACAAGTGGCAGTTGGTGTGAGCCTCGGATGAGAATAATTTTGTTAGCAAATCGAGCCTCATATCTCTTAGTAAAACAGTTTTATGATGGTTTTATACTTTTTTACGAGGATGACCAATGACACTGGACAACTCGTGAAGATGCTCTAAATATTGTACTCGTTGGGTTTATGGGGCGCTTCAGGTACGGAAGGCTCGATATAGAAATATATAACATAATAATAACATGATCGAAGAAACCTTTTGTCCTCTGAAAATGTTTCTTTATCACAAGAAAAGCTAGAACCGTTCGAAGAAGGCATAGCAAAGAAAATCAAAGAAGAAAAAAACGAAGGATCAACCTACTCCGTGCACGTATCTTTATGCGCAAGCAGGCAGAGGCACAACGCTAGCTTATCCTACGGCGGCGGGCGGCGTCCTACAAACCGGCGACAAAGAGCGAGGAGAACCAGATGACGAGGTCCTCGCTGAGCTGCTGGTCGACTGCTAAACCCACGGCAGGTCCGCCGCCGATGTGGAGGCGGCAGAGCGGGCACGTCCGCCGGCAGCGCGCCAGCCAGCGGTCGACGCAGTCCCGATGGAAGGCGTGTCCGCAGGGCAGCCTCCGGATGTCGTTCCCGTCGCGGCACGCCGATATGCACACGCAGCAGTACGACGACCCCGCCGAGTGGTCGTGCCCGCCGCAACGTCGCCAGCGCTCGCCGTGATCGGCTCCCGCCGCCTTTGTCGTCCCAACCGCCATGCCACTGCCGCCGCCGCCCTCGGTGGTGCCGGAGAGAGCCGAGGAGAGCAGCGCCACAACCTGGCTCACCGTCACGGCTAGCATCGCTTAGTAGCTAGCTACACAGTGCAGCAGCAGCCAGCGCAGGATTAGCGAGGCTATTCGCTTGCTGCTTTGGCTCGCAGTGAGCTAGACGAGTGATGACTGATGAGTGGGGGAGGAGGAGTGAGATCGCGAGTGGACCAGGATTTGAGGCTGGATCGCGATGGCTTATAAAGATGATGATATAACAGATTATTTATATACTCCCTCCGTTCCAGAATATCTGTCGCTTCGCTTCCCGAAAAACAAATGCCGGCAATTTTTATAAATATTAAATATCATCGATTAGTATCATCGGAAAGATCTTTGGATCTAGTTTTTTAACAAAATTATTTGGAGATATAAATATTACATGTATTTTCTATAAATTAAATCAAACTTGTGGCACGTATCTGACGGCGACACTTATTTTGAAACAGAGGGAGTATATCGTCTGGAATGATTTGGGCGAGTGGAAAAGGGGACCAGAAGGTGCACCTAATGCTCCAGTGGCCGCTAACCTCCCTATATTGTGTCACGTTAAAATAATCTCCCTTGCACATAAAGCGTCTGCGATGTGAAAGGTCGGGCTGTTGTTCGTATCTGTGTGGTGATCCCACCCGAGTTGTCAGTGTTTTCAGGAGGTACAATTGTACAAAAGACTGAAAGACCCAACAACGGATGATGGCTCTTTGGAATGCACGGCACTATATATAGTATGGATATGGATATATAGATGAGTATCTGAAGTTCTGAAAATCCAGACTTGAAGTGCACTGAAGCTGAAGGATTTGAGGATCGGCGTGTACATATACAAGAGCAAGACATGGTTCTAATTGCGTTGCCAATCCTACTGGGCGACGAAATCCGTTGACGCTTTTGTACGTGGAAAAGGCGCCTTCTTTTTCGCGCTTGGAAGCATCCCTAACGACCACCAATAGGCAATATACAAACACGTACGGCAGCTGAGCTGCAAAAAAAGCCGGGCATGCCGGCTGCAAAGTCAAGCAGATGTGTCGGCTGGCTCACCTGAGTCCTACTGACCTATCCGATTCAGGTCGTTGCCTGTGGCTCTCTGAGCAGTGAAGTGAGTGAGGCTGTTGCTTCACGAGCACATAAACCAGCCCCATCTGGGCCTTTCCCATGGCTACGCAACTTCAGTGACCTACAAGCAACGCGCCACTGCGTGATTAGTTAGGTACACTGACCGGCCGTCCGGCCGGCGATCCTCACTACTGTACACTCGTACTGGCAACTACTAGTGCACAACATTCTGGCCGAGGTGGAGGCGTGGAGCCGTAGCTGGTCATATATAGCCTCATAGTAGAGAGCTTATGACCTGCCGCCCGTGGCGTGTCAACGTCGCGGATCCAACTCTTCATGAAATGAAATACAATTATGCAGATAAGATACTCCTATTATATATATAGTATGACCTTCGTCCCCCAAAAAAAAAATTCAATTTTACATGTAACGGTTGAAATGCCCAAAGTTTTACCAAATATATACTCCTAAATACACTACAAAAATATGTATGTTTCATGACAAATCTAATGATACATGTTTACTATGATAAATATTGGTATCTTTTTATACAAGTTTACTAAAACTTGATGTATTGAAACATGATAATGTTCTAGAATTGTATCCCTTTTTGATGGAGAAAGTAGTCCCCCAGTCCTTAAAATGAATGTATCTTATTACATAGTCAAAAGGTCAAGTAATTTTATATTTAACTAGATTTATAGAAAATAATATCGACATTTATATCTCTAAATAGATTACTATCAAAATATATGGCATAATTAATCTAATGATGTTTATTTGGTGTTAAACATTAGAATGTTTTGTATATATTTGATCAAACTTCAGATTGATTACCATCTGTCCTAAAATAAGTGCATATCACATTTCTGAAGGAGTCAAACATTTTTAAGCTTGATCAAGTATATACTCTCCTTCTCTCACTAGTACAGAAATCATTTTTATCGACACTAGCATTTTATTTGTACTGGTCGTTTCTCTTGACAACAGACAGTAAGAAATTGACCCTATTTCTAATGGCGAATTTCTTAACAAACCGCCAAAGTAGAAATCGAATTTTTACTTGACGGTTCCTTAAAAAAATTCGTCACTAGAAATAGTTTGAAATTGATTTTTTTATTTTTCAAACTTTCTTGGATGGAGAAACTCCCAAAATAAAAGTTGTAGATCTTGAAAAGTTACGAAACTTTGTAGTCGACAGCTTTTTATTTGAAATCATCTTTTCATAAAAAACTACGCCTGAAATTATCAAATTTAAAATTTAAATTTTGTAAATGACCTTGGATGCTGAAACACCCGAAATAAAAGTTGTAGATCTTGAAAAGTTATGAAACATTATAGTTAACAACTTTTTTATTTAAATTCATTTAGGGCTTCAAACACTCAATTTATACTCGGTTTTGAATAATATGTGAGGAAAGAAAAAGAAATATGGACATATGTGATTGTGTGGTGTAGTGGTAGAGAAGGGAACGCCATGAGGCCGAGGTCGTAAGTTTGAAAGGCTGGCAACCGCAAGCGCGTGATTGATTGTCGCAAAAAAATGCACGACTTGCGATCGACGGGCATTTAATATTATTTTACGTGAAAAAATGTGTGATTTCTCGGGTTAAAAAATATTTTTGCTGTTTTTCAAATATTATTTTGTTATTTTTTCACATTTTTTGGACAGCCATTTCTACTAGCAAGGGGTGCCTCCACGGGTTTAAAAATATTTTTTGTTGTTTTAAAATGTTATTTTGCTATTTTTTCATATTTTCTAGACAGCCATTTCGGGATATTCGGGATGAGGATATCGGCGGGACGTGTGATGAAAGCAATCAAAGGATTGGAATGCCCTAGAAATCCTCTCTTCCCGAACTTCACTTCCTCTGAACTTTCTATACTTGATGATTTGTTAAGTGAACCGTCAGTATGGCAGTTTCCAACAAAGCGCCCGGTGGAAATGGTCCATTTCCACTGGCCTCCCAAGATTGGTGGTTCTAAAAAACGCTAGTAGAAATGGGTTCAGAACCGTCAATATAAATGTTTTGTATACTAGTGTCTAAATAAATAAATTTTCAACACAAAAATACTATCCATGTTCCTAAATAAATAGATTTCTAACACAAGAATTTGTCTACGAATAAACAGATTCTAGAGGGGTTTTGTGGTCCTTGTAGTTCCCATTGTATTTACCGCATTCCCTTCCTGTCTCACATGTACCACACCTCCAGGTCCCTCTTCCCATCACCACTGTCCCCAATTCCCCAATTCACAAATGAAAAAAACTAATATTTATTATACATAACAGGTACCACTAAATTAATAATAAAATATACTTTTATAAAAATTTGTTCAGAGACATAAATATTTTGATATTAATTTCAAAAAAATACTCCTCAAGCAACAAATTGGATGCCTATTTATGGAACGAAGAGTATTTTAATATTAGCAGTAGGAGGCTGCTATAGTACTCCTATATACCCCCTCCAGTCCAATTTATAAAATTTCTCTTCTATGTCAAAAGTCAAAATTTCTAATCTTTTATTAATAATTTAGCTAACAACTTTTATGTAATACATGCGGCGGGGTGGGTGGATTGGGCCTGATGGATCGAAGGAGCAGAGGCAGGGAGGGGCGGTGCTAGGGGCCTAGGGCTGGCGGCATGTGGCGATGGGCGACACAGGGCAGGGCGGCGGGTGGCGGCGGCGTCGGGGGAGACGGAAAGAGAGAGCAAGAGAGTTGAAGTAAAAGAGCGTTCACCCAATTCCTTTCTTAATTTGATCCAGATATAAACTCCTCATATTTATAGTTTCGAGTAGACTTAGCCCCTAAACAAACTCTAACTTAACCCCTAAGCAATCTCGGGAGATCCTTATAATAGATGGATTCTCCTTTTCTATACAACTCTCAACTTTCTAATTTATTCAATGATTCCAAAATAACTAATATGTAGATATGGTAGCAGCGGTTGATGCAAAAGGAAGGCGCCGGCGTCGCCGCCGCCCTCCTCTCCCCGGCGCCCCCCCTACGACAGGCCAGCGAGGCCCCCAAGGGGCGGTTGCAACCGCAACGGCACCCCCTTCTTGGGTCTAAGCAGGCTCGACAAGTCCGTTTATTGCGGCATCGGTCACTAGGCACATTGGGCGTGTGAAAAACTCTCTCCTTCTCCACTCAGCGTGTCCTTATGCTAAAATCCGCTGTTGACGTCGTCGAACCCCTTATCGGCGTAGTCTGCCAGCTATCGCGCCAAGTGCATGACCATCTCCATCTTGTAGAGCGTAAATCCCATGGCACAATTATTGATGTCGTATGTGCGTTCCGAGGAAGGTACATCACCAATGACGAAGAAGCAGAGAAACCATAGAGGAGTTTTGCCTATAAGATATAAAATTGCATATCTGTTCTTGCGATTATCCATTGCTTGCTGCAACCCGAAGAGAAGCCTTATTTAAGATAGCCACAACATCATTTTGAACGTACCAATGTCCGTTGGTGCATCTAGCCTGGTGTGCACAAGTTGCTATCGTGACAGTGATTGTTCCAATAGCTTGTCCGCCACCTCTCTCGCGGAGAAGTCCCACATTGGTTGTTCTAAACTTATCAGCTTTGGCGTAACTGAGTTCATGAGTATGTAGTTGCCAGTGCTGAAAGTGGTGCCTGCCATGACTGACATTTTTGTGTCTGTTGCTAGCTTGATCTTCATCAGGGGCATGCATAGCAATTGCGAATTATTTAGTACACCGAAGATTGCATACCCATTTGGTCTGTTGCAAGAGGCCTCAGGTTGCTTAAAGTTGTCATCACCACCATCCTTGCCAGCTGAGTCATCCCCTTCCTTCTATGGGTGATGTAGTGTATCCACTACCCTAAGCAAATCTCTAGAGCCGGTGATAAGTAGGTAATTCAGACCAGTCTCATTGCTAATACCAATGTTAGCCTACACGGTACACGGTACACGGTCGGTCACCCTTCGTTTAGCGAGTAGTCAGATTATACGTCTGATTAAATGGGTCAAAAAATGGATTACACGGGATTAAACGGATTAAACGGCCTACACGGCCAACACGGCTGACTACTGAGTAGCGTGTACACGCCGTGTAATCGGCCTACACGACTGTGTAGGCGAACAGGGGCTAATACTGATTTCACGTGTTGGTGGCCAATTGAGTGGTGTCAGTGATACCTTTGCAAACGATGCCTTGGGTTTAATAGCCCCGAACGCCTGGTTCGCCCGTGACCATAGAGCTAGCTGTCGAGGAAAGTGATCGTTCAGGTGTTCATTCCGGATATGCTTAAGCATCTGTTGTCTCAGCTATCAACGGTATCTCCCATGTTGAGGACGATGATGAGAATAGGGTTCTCTATTCCTGTTTGTATGACTGCAATTCGGCGATAGCGCCTTTCTGTACCAGATCTGCATTAGGGGTGGTAATCCATACCTTTATATCACTGACGACGATGCCCTTAGGAGTACGACCCTAATCTACAACGCTCAAGTCAGGTACCATCATGTTGAACTATGATTCCAAAGTCATTGATGGTGTTCTCCCCGATTCAATTTGAGTTGGATCTTGGTGATGACGTTGCTCTAGTGAACGATGATTTCCATTGAACACTCCAGAGATGCAATTGCAGTAACAAAACTGGAAGTGATTTGGATGTCAAACCTAGTGATCGGATCAGCATCTATGAACAACGGGCTGTTGCGAGAATTGGCGACCGCAACTCTGGTGTCCTCTGGTTCAATTGGATCTGTTGCCGGTGGCGAATTGCTGCTAACGACCTTTGCCTTGGCACTGAAGGCAAACGCGTCCGTGAGGGCACGCTCCTTCATAACGTCAAGTGAGGTGACGGCGGTGCCGCCCTACTGAGTGTTAATGGCAATGGGTTCCTCCATAATAGTGTTGACGAAGAATTTGTCGACGATGATCTCAACTTGCTATTTTCCCGCAGTACGATTATCACTAATGGCGGCATCCAGATCTAATCGCTCGAAGCCCCAAAGTGATCGGCGGTGTCACCGATAATTGATGGCGTGAGCCATAGGCTCTCCAAAGATGGCGAAGAAGCGTTGCTCGTACATGCGAGCAAGTGATTTAGCAGATCCATTCGGACTCACCTCCAAGATGTCAATGGCGTCCTCGATCTTGGCCGGTAGGAGCTCCTCCTTCTCGTGGGTGGGTTTTGCTGGCATCTCATCTACAGTCATGACGTTGAAGTCGTTGACGCGCAGAGACGTCGGCGATCTTGGTGCCGATATCGTCAAACTTCGCGGTGATGTTCTTAGCGAGGTCACCGAAAAGATTCTCGATGTCAATAATGGCCGCCATAGATTCAATTTATGGATCCTCCTGGTCGTCTGATACCAGTTGTAATACACCGTCGGGGAGGGTGGATTGGGCCTGATGGATCAGAGGAGGAGAGGCAGGGAAGGGGCGGTGCTAGGGGCCTAAGACGGTGGCGCCCTAGGGCTAGCGGCGTATGGTGGCGGTGGCACAGGGCAGGGTGGCGTGGTGGCAGCGCACGGCGTGCGGGGAGAGTGAAGGAGAGTGCGAGAGAGCTGTAGAGCTAAAGTAAAAGAGCTTTCGCCCAATTCATTTCTTAATCTGATCTAGATACAAACTCCTCATATTTATAGTCTCGAGTAGACTTCGCCCCTAAGCAACCTCTAACTTAACTGCTAAACAATCTCGGGAGATCCTTATAACAGATGGATTTTTTTCCTAAATAATTCCCAACTTCCTAATTTATTCAATTATTTTATAGTAACTAATATCTAGATATGATAGTTGCATGATGAAGGAAGGCGGTGGCGGCGGTGGCCGAGCTGCCTCTTTGCTCCTGTGCGCGCACGCCCCCTAGGGCAGGCCACGAGGCCCCTTAGGACAGTTGCAAGCGCGGCAGCGCCCCCATGTTGGGCCTAAGCTGGTTCGCCAGGCCTGTTTATTGCGGCGTCGGTCACTGTCCACATGGGACGTGTGACATTTTAACTATTATAATCTATAAGCTAATACTCATGATCAAATGTACTATCTAATGTATAAGCTAATACTCATGACATTTTAACTATTATAATCTATAAGCTAATACTCATGACATTTTAACTATTATATTCATGATCAAATGTACTATCTAATAATAATAAGTAGCAGGCTGCCACATAAATTATCCACATGACCTCCTTTTTTTGTAAAATTTCTTTGAAACAACTTTTTTTTTTGGCAAATTGCATATGGGAATATGGCATCGGCATGCAACGATGATTGGATGGGGTGTAGTGCATGACATCCACGGCAGCGTGCACATGCTCCTATCCTACTAGTACAGTTCATGCTATGCCGGCGGCCCCCACCATTCAGTATATGGTTCATTTCTTGAACTAGATCCGGACAGGTGAGTAATATTTCTTTTGCTTTTTTGGGTACCAGCAACTCTGCAGAATAGATAGTAGATGGTAATCCTATCTTTAGCTCCTCTTTGCCTGACAAGGCCCTTTCCTTATCCACTTTATTTTTACTTTTACCAATATAATAACATCATTGGCTGGTTTCGGAATCCCAAATCAAGGCTAACAAAAGCATATTTTGGCAGATTCAGCTAACTACTACTCTATAAAAAAGCAAGCCAAGTGGTTGTCTTTTCCCTAAAAGAACACATATAGAGCATGTCATCTTTGAATCCTGAGCCAACCACTATTTTTAAATCAGGTTCTATTTGAATAGTTATTCCAGTAAAAGAAAATGAAGCAGTAACTATGTTTGCCAATTTCATTATTCTCACTGTTGTCATTCAAGACAAAACCATATTAGCCTTTGCAACAGAAATGGAGTAAGCATCTCATTCTCTAGGACAATACAGTGAGTACACATCAACAGTGTAATGACTGTTTACAACAAACACCAATTTGGAGAGAGCAATAGTTCTGGTTTTATTACTGTCGATTTACTACAACACATAGCTTCCATTGTCAGTTGCATAGACAAGGATTCAACCAGAAGAATCCCTAGTGCTTGACTCTTGTTCTGATTTCACTTCTTGGTCGTTCAGTAACTTCCCATCTTTTGGTACAAGAGAAGGAATCCCATCGACTACCTGCAGTCACGACACAATAAGAGTTAGTGAAAGTGACAAATGAAATCGCCAGATACAGGAGCCAATGCTCATAAAAAGGGTGCTGAGCTGAATAGCTAGACAGTCATTGCAAAGACAGACAAATAAAATGTCCAAACAAAACGGCATATTTTGATCCCAACAGTTGCATTGGTTCAAGATTTTCCTTCTGTGCAACCAAAAGCCAATGCAAATCATTTACCAGTTCCCCTTTTCCCAATCAATCAGTCGGTTTGGTCGTAATAAGCCATTAGGTGTGCACTTTGTCACTTTGATCATTTCATTCTCCCACCCACTATATCTAGTACCTAACTCTTCCAACCACAACACTCAAATGTGGATCCACTTAAGGTAGCGGTAAAATCTTATAAAATGATTATCCATATAAGCACTAAACTCCATTCTGAATTTGTTCTGAAACTACCTTGAAACTAGGCAAGACCTGATCCTGTAGAGGCCTACCTACACATGCACGGCGGCACAGGCTACAGATTCCAAAATACTTACTAGAGTGAGGCCCCCACGCTTCATGTGGGGAGGAGGGTGGGGGGAAAGAAAAACCCAAAAAAAAAAAAAAAAAAAAAAAAAAAAAAAAAGGGAAATTGGAAAATGAGGAGTGAACAGTACTTTCCTGGGTGAACAGTACTATCCCGGTTAAACAGTACGTTCCCGGTTCTTTGGGGGTGTTTGGTGCAGGGGGATTCGGCACTGTAGCGGGATAAAAACACTGTAGATGAACAGTAAAATGTGAGGGGATCCTGGTGTGATGAACAGTGCGAGGAACAGTAAAATCCCGGTTCACCACGTTTAGAGTATCTTTGTAGATTTGTTTGAACGTTTGGGCTGCAGCAAATCTACGTCTGCACTTTCAGATTTGGGCTCTGTTACAATAGTTGAACGTCTTTTTCCCCATTCAGCCCATACAACAAACAGGTGGCCGGCACATATGGGCATCACACGAGATGAGCACAGGATCGATCGGGACTCACCGGAAAGGACACACCGGGCGGCGCCACCGACCAGAGATCCGGTAGCCTCGCAGCAGCACCGCGCGGCAAGATGCGGCACATGGCTAAGCAAGCAGGATGGAAACGAGGGCAGTGACTGAGGCGTAAGAGTAAGAGACGGAATTAATAGTTTCTGATTCACCACCTAACAGGCTGCTTGGAGAGTGGGCAAACGAAAGCACATCGGCGAAGCGCCCGGGAAGCCGCAGCCGCCGTGGGTCGATAGCAACGCCGCCGTCCGCCTCATTGCTCCCCGATTGCCCGAATTGCCTATTCCTGAGATCACTGTGTACCAATTTTTTGTGAGTGCAGTTAGGCCAGCGCTACAACCTTGTGGGGATTTTGGGCCTCAAGCAACTCTTTTAGCAAAAAGTCTACTTTTGCTCTCTCAACTTTCGCGAAAGTCTACTTTTCCTCTCTAAACTCCAAAAACTGATAAACAATCTCTCTCAACTTTTCAAACCATGTATTTTTCCTCTCTCGAGTGGTTTTGCTACAGATGACGGTGGTTTTGTCTTTTTCTTTTTTATTTATTTCGGCTGAACTTTTGAAAAATCATAGTAAATTATAAAAAATCATAAAATACAAAATCTAATTTTGTTGGACTTCATATGAGTACATCTACACAGTGAATATATAATATGGTATGCTTTAGTACAAAATTTTTTTGCTAGTCCTTTTTTTTTATTTATTTTGTCGAATTTTAAAAATCATAGTAAATCACGTAAAAATCAAAAAAAATAGAAAATCTAATTTTTTTAGACTCCACATGAATAGGTCTACAAATGAATATATAATATGATATATTTTAATATAAATTTCTTGTCAGTAGCTTTTGATCTATGCTTTTCTCGTACTTAATTAAAATAATTCATAAATGTAGCTTCTATAACTATTTTGTTGCACTAAAACATACCATATTATACATTCACTGTGTAGACCTACTCATGTGGAGACAAGAAAATTGAATTTTCTATTTTATGATTTTTCTATGATTTACTATGATTTTTTAAAGATTCAAACAAAATAAATAAAAAAAAGAAAAAGACTAGCAAAAACTTTAAAATAAAGCATAACATATTATATATTTACTGTGTAGATCTACTTATGTGGAGTCCAATAAAATTAGATTTTCTATTTTACGATTTTTTTATGATTTACTATAATTTTTCAAAATTTTTGGCCGAAATAAATAAAAAGAAAAAGACAAAACCACCGTCATCGTAGTAAAACCACCATCAAAACCACTTCAGGAAGGAAAAGCGCATGGTTTGAAAAAGTTGAGAGAGATTGTTTATCCGGTTTTGGGGTTTAGGGAGGAAAAGTAAACTTTCGCAAAAGTTAAGAGAGCAAAAAGTAGACTTTTTCCACTCTTTATGGCCGCCTAGTTTACATCGTTTTTGGACATAGTTGCACTTCGTATTGATGGGCCAGCGGACCTTGTGAAAATTTTCCGAATCAATGTGGGCGGAGGCCCAGTTTCACTTGCACGCCTTCACCCCTAGCGGGTAGCCCTGCCCGCTCAAAGATATTTGGTTTGATAACAACTCCCTCCATTTCAAATTATAAGTCATTTTGATTTTTTTGATTCACCTATTTTGCTATGTATATAGACACATTATTATATCTAGATACATAGTAAAATAGATATACCAAAAAAGTCAAAGCGACTTTATAACTTGGAACGGAGGGAGTAGCTACTAATTCTTCTGCTCCTACTAAATTTAAGGATAATTTTTCACATTATAATAAAAAAGAATTAGAAAAAATAGAAAAACCTATAGTCTAACGCTAAATATATTCTATAAAAAGAATATATTTGACTATGTTTTAACTATATCAATATACTTAAACTATTAGATAATCATAATCAATGATAACACCACATTTTTCAAAGCTATTCCAAAACGTATACTTCTCCTCCGATTAAAAAAAAAAGAGAGGATTTGTTAGAGGTGAAGCACACGGTCCATTTAAACCCCTGACTAAATACTCTACTAACCGGACCGCTATCACGGCCCATAGCTGCACTCCACATCAGCCTAGGCAAGGCCAGCAGGCCGCAGGCTAGAGCCCACGCAGGAGTCCGACGACCCGCACGACCCCATGCTCGTGGCTTCCTTCTCTTCTCCCTTTCGCTCCACCCCGATGAAAGCCCTAGTTTGGTTTTGGCTAATTGATGAAACCTAGGACTAACCCTATTGCTAAGTGTGTAGCATTAGAGAAAAGGAAGGTCCAAGCCAAAGGGTTGAGTGGAGATCAAGGTGATGGTGGAGACCACAAGTGATCAAGTGCCACCCTTGTGGATGAAGGAAGATGAGGAGCAAGATGGAATACTAAAGGCAAAGATATTTATTAGGGCATTTCCATTTTGCCGGCCATAGGCGAGTAGAGAAGTTGATGGCCGGATTTAGAATTGATAACCGTACTATTAAGAGGGGCAATGTCGCGCAATATCGGTTATCTAAGTGCCACTAAGTGAGCAATGACTTTGCATATGCATTAGGGACCTAGTGTGCTAACAATCTCTTACAAAATTCATTTGAAAATGCTAACACACGTGCACAAGTGGAGAGACACTTTTGTGTTGGCACATGAGAGCAAGAGGTGATGGTGTTTGGGTGTGAAACCCTCCCGCCGAGCTTGCGAGGCGGGACTCAGAAATTTTCGGACGAAACGGGGTCACTCAGAGGTGACCGGACGCTGTCCTGGTAGGGACCGGACGCGTCCGGTCAAGTGTGTGCGTCCATCGTTTTTCAGGGGCGACCGACTCCGAGGGACCGGACAGTCCAGTGCAAGGGTTTGGATGCCACCGTGTGAGCACAGTGTGGACCGGACGCTGGGCGTGTCCGGTCATGGGGCAGCGGACACGTCCGGTCAAGATTTTGCGTTTCTGGACCTCTCTGGTGGCCGACCGGACGCCACTGTTGGCGCGTCCGGTCAGGACACAGGACGCGTCCGGTCGATGCTGACAGCGCGGGAGTTGGCTTGTGACGTTGGGCGCGAAGAGTGGAATTCAAACGGCTAGTA
The DNA here is from genome assembly GCA_015844335.1 of Chrysopogon serrulatus. Taxonomy (NCBI): domain Eukaryota; kingdom Viridiplantae; phylum Streptophyta; class Magnoliopsida; order Poales; family Poaceae; genus Chrysopogon; species Chrysopogon serrulatus. The sequence goes on along the minus strand of JADLZL010004454.1, from coordinate 9,114 downwards.
CACGTGGCCAGTTATGTTGGACCGGACACTGGACCGAACGTGTCCAGTCAGGGCGTTTCGGGCGCAGAAACTGTGTTTTGAGGGTAACGGCTAGGTGCTTTGGTGGGCGCCTATATAAGTGATTTGGCCGGCTCTAGGGAGGCTCTCTTGGCACCCTGACATACTTGACATCCTCTAGAGCTAAGAAAACCTCCTCCCTCACTTTGCATGTCTCTTGATTGATCTAGAGAGTGATTGGGAGAGCTTCTAGTGTATTTGTCTTGAGATTGAGCATCTAGTGGCACTAGTGAGCGTTCTTGCTGCGATTGAGCTTATTTCTCTTGGTGGTTGCCACCACCTAGACGGTTGGAGCAGCGAGTCGGAGTTGAGCAAGCTTAGAGATTGTTCTTGGCCACTCCAGAGGTGTTTGTAAGGGGATTTTGACCTTGTCCCCGCGGGAGATCGCAAAAGGTACTCTAGTGAAATGCTCGTGACTTGTGTTGCCCTCATTTTGTGGTGATTCTTGCGGTGCCCGTTGGAGGCTTGGTGTGGTGCCAATTAGCCGCCGAATCCCAAGTGAGTGTGCCGTCACAACGAGGACGTAGCGTGTTGGCAAGCACATGAACCTCGGTAAAAACTCCGGTGTTCATTTAGGATTGATCCATCGAGATCATATTTGGATTTCATTTGATTGATTGGATCATCACCTTGGTTTCTCATTGTTGATCAAGAAGGTGATTGGCACGACATCCCAAAGGCACGGTTTGCATCCCTCGGTTCCTACCTTGTAATTACATTCGTGCCAAGTAGCATATTAAGTTGTGTAGCATAATTGAATTGCTAAGGACCATATTCTTAGTGTGTATAGTATATTAGGATTGCTAGAAGTGGGTTAGGTTGGCTTGCAACCCCTTAGTAGGCTGGCGCAACACTTGCTCCGCTATTTGTTATACTAACCGGTTTGTTTAGTGTTTTGTAGAAATTTTAATTAGGCTATTCACCCCCCTCTAGCCATTTAGGACCTTTCAAGTGGTATCGGAGCAGAGGTCACCGTTGATAGAGGCTTAACAACCTACGATGTGAAAATATCTCAAGTCAACCATATCAACCATGTGGGAAAGCCGCCACACTTTGATGGAACCGGATATGATCATTGGAAGCGCAAGATGTGTGCATACTTGAAATCACTCAACTAGAAGGTTTGGGAAGTAGTGGACAAGGATTTTACGGTGATCGACCCCAATGATCCCACCACAAGAGAGGAAGAGAAACTCCAATTCAATGACATAGCAATCAACACATTCTATGAAGCATTAGAATCAAAGGTGTTTGAGCAAATCAAGGATTTGAAGAGAGCTCATGATGTGTGGACTATGTTGGAGAAAACCTATAAGGGCACACAAGCTATGAAGAGTGCCAAGCTATACATTCTCAAAGACAGCTCTCAAGTTTCAAGATGCAAGAAGATGAGAGTGTGCCGGAGATGTTCCACCGCTTGCAAGTAATAGTGAATGACTTGAAGAATTTGGGTGAGAAGGTGGAAAATGCGGATTTCTCTCACAAGTTCCTAAGAAGCCTACCATCAAGATTTGAATTCTTAGTCACAATATTGGTGAGAGAAGGATTGGACACTAAGACCCCTAACCAAGTACTAGGAGAGGTGATCACACATGACACCTACCGTGTGGAACGGGAAGGGGGCTCTCAAAAGGATGAGAAGGACAAAGAGAAGAAGAAAGACAAGGAAGTGGTTGCATTCAAGGCTACTTCATCAAGAGGCAAGAAGAAGCAAGAATCAAGTGATGAAGCTAGCACAAGCTCAAGTGAGGTGGATGATGAAGCTATGGCCCTCTTTATTCGCAAATTTGGAAAATTCATGAAGAAGAAGGGCTTTGGTGCACGAAAGAGAAGAGATGCAATCAAGACCAAGAGATGCTTTCGATGCAAGAGCAAAGATCACTTCATTGCCGATTGTCCTCTCTCAAGTGATGATGATAATGATGAGGATGACAAGAAGAAGAAGAAAAACAAGAAAGAGAGGAAGGACAAGAAGAAAAAGAAGCTTGAATACAAGAAGAAGAAAAAAGGGCAATCTTATTGTGTCACATGGGATAGTGATGCCTCAAGTGATAGCGATGATGAGAGTGAAGATGACAAGAAGTCAAGAAAGAAGGCGGTTGCTAGTCTTGCCATCTCCAACAAGCCTTCACTCTTTGATGCTCTATCGACATGCTTAATGGCTAAGCCATCCAAGGTACAATCCGATGATGAGAGCGATAGTAGGAGTGATGATGATGAGGAGTACTCAAAGGAGGACCTCATTAGCATGATACAAGATGCTCACTCTTACATTGAGGAAAAGAGGAAGGAGTGCAAAGAGTTGCGCAAGAGCAAGAAAGCTCTTGAGCAATCCTTTGATGAGCTCAATGCTCTTGATCAAGCTAAGATTGAGGATGTTGTAGACACATGCAACGTAGGAGTTACTTGTGATATTCTTGATGAAGCATCTATACTCCTATTGTTGTTGGTCCCACTAACCCCTCTTGTAGCTCAAGCAATGCAACATCTACTGTTAGTGATGGTTTCACTTGTGATGCCTCACTCATGGTGGAGAATGAGACCCTCAAGAGAGAGGTGAATGAGCTCACTCATGCCCTAAGCAAGGCCTATGGTGGAGATGCCCGCTTGCTAAAGTGCTTGGGTAGCCAAAGGTTCTCCCTAAACAAAGGGGGATTGGGCTATACCCCCAAGAATGGCAAGGCGGCCTTTGTCACTCACAAGACTAGTTTTGTGAAGGGCAATGGACGTTTTTGCTCTAGTTGCAAGCAAGTGAGGCATATAGAGCAATATTGCAAGAACAGGAAGAATGCTAACATATCCTCTATTCGTTTTGATTCTTGTTATTTGCTTACCAAGGGTACTAATGGTGTGAAGGCTAAGTTCATTGGTGCTCCCATTATTGGCCCAAAGAAGAAGGCAATTTGGGTGCCCAAAAGCTTAGTGACTAACCTTGGAGGACCCAAGCAAGTTTAGGTACCTAAGAAGAATTGATTTGCTTTTGTAGGTCAATTACAAAGCTGAAGGAAGGCATTAGGTGCTTGATAGTGGGTGCACTCAACATATGACCGAGGATTCTAGAATGTTCAAATCAATCTCATCAAGTGGCAATGGTGTTGATAGTATAACTTTTGGTGACAATGGCAAAGACAAGGTGAAAGGCTTGGGAAAGATTGCAATCACAAATGATATGTCCATCTCAAATGTATTGCTAGTGGAATCTCTCAACTTCAATCTTTTATCTGTGGCTCAATTGTGTGATCTTGGATTCAAATGCATATTTGGTGTTGATGATGTTGAGATAGTGAGTGTTGATGAAAGCAACTTAATATTCAAAGGCTTTAGATATGAGAATCTCTATCTTGTGGATTTCAATGCTAGTGAAGCTCAATTGACAACATGTTTATTCTCCAAATCAAGCATGGGTTGGCTATGGCATAGAAGGCTAGGACATGTTGGCATGAAGCAACTCAACCGGCTAATCAAGCATGATCTAGTTAGAGGGTTGAAGGATGTGGTGTTTGAGAAAGACAAGCTATGTAGTTCATGTCAAATGGGCAAACAAGTTGGCAACACTTATCCTAACAAGAGCATGATGAGCACAAGCAAAGCATTTGAGTTGTTGCACATGGATCTATTTGGCCCAACCAAGTATGAGAGCATTGGTGGAAACAAATATAGATTTATGATAGTGGATGCCTACACTAGATATACTTGGGTATTCTTTCTTGTTGACAAGAGTGAGGTATTTAACACATTCAAGACATTTGTCAAGAGAAGCCAAAATAAGTTTGAGACATCAATCAAGAAAGTAAGAAGTGATAATGGTAGTGAGTTCAAGAACACAAGAATTGAGGAACTTTGTGATGACTTTGACATCAAACATCAATTCTCGGCCAAGTACAGTCCTCAATCCAATGGGCTAGATGAAAGGAAGAATAGAACCTTGATTGACATGGCAAGATCAATGTTGAGTGAATACAATGTGGATCATTCATTTTGGGCTGAAGCAATCAATACGCCAACTATTGCTCAAATAGGCTCTATTGTCATAGACTATTAGAGAAGACACCATACGAGTTGTTAAATGGTAGAAAGCCCAACATTGCATACTTTAGTGTTTGTATGCAAATGCTACATTCTCAAGAAGGGCACTCGATTGAGCAAGTTTGAGAAGAAGTGTGATGAAGGATTCCTACTTGGTTACTCCACTACAAGCAAAGCATATAGAGTTTGGAATCTCACTCATGGCATAGGTGAGAAAGTGCATGATGTGGAATTTGATGAAACCAAAGGCTCTCAAGATGAATAAAAGAATCTTAATGATGTGAGAGGTACTCAATTGATACAAGCCATGAAAGAAATGGATGTTGGTGACATTAGGCCAACACAAGTGATAGATGTTGAAGATGACAAAGATCAAGTGATTGTGCCTCCAAATGTGCAAGCTAGTGGTTCTCAAGATCAAACTCAAGCTAATGACTCTCAAGTGCAAGATCAAGTGGCTACTACATCATCTCAACCAAGTGATCAACTAAGTTCAAGTGCTCAACCTCATGTTCTCCAACCAATTCATATTGCAAGAGATCATCGTCTAGATCAAGTGGTTGGTGATATTAGAAGTGGTGTACAAACAAGATCAAGATTGGCATCTTTTTGTGAACATTACTCTTTTGTCTCATCCATAGAGCCAAAGAAGATAGAAGAAGCATTGATGGATTGTGATTGGATCAATGCCATGTATGAAGAGCTCAACAACTTTGAAAGAAATCAAGTTTAGGAACTAGTTGAGCGTCCGAAGAACTACAATGTCATTGGCACCAAATAGGTATTCCGGAACAAGCAAGATTAAGATGGCATAGTTGTGAGAAACAAAGCAAGATTGGTTGCACAAGGATACACTCAAGTTGAAGGTCTTGACTTTGGAGAAACCTATGCACCAGTTGCAAGATTGGAGGCAATTAGAATCTTATTAGCCTATGCTTGTGCTCACAACATCAAGCTATATCAAATGGATGTGAAAAGTGCTTTCTTGAATGGATTCATCAATGAGCTAGTGTATGTTGAGCAACCCTCGGGATTTGAAGATATCAAGAAGCCCAACCATGTCTACAAGTTGAATAAGGCTCTCTATGGCTTGAAGCAAGCTCCAAGGGCATGGTATGAGAGATTAAGAGATTTCTTACTCTCTAAAGGGTTCAAGATGGGGAAGGTTGATAACACTCTCTTCACCAAGAAGATTGGAAATGACTTGTTTGTGTTGCAAGTCTATGTGGATGACATCATCTTTGGATCAACCAACCAAGACTTTTGTGAAGAGTTTGGAGAAATGATGGCAAAAGAATTTGAGATGTCTATGATTGAGAGTTTAGTTACTTACTTGGTCTACAAATCAAGCAATTGAAGAAAGGCACATTTGTGAGTCAAAGCAAGTACATCAAGAACATGTTGAAGAAGTTTGGAATGGAAGAAGCCAAGTCAATTGGGACTCCAATGGGAACAAATGGTCATCTTGACTTAGATACAAGTGGCAACATGGTAGATCAAAAGTTGTATCGGTCCATGATTGGAAGCTTACTCTATGTGACCGCTTCTAGGCCGGATGTCATGTTTAGTGTGTGCATGTGTGCAAGGTTTCAAGCTTCACCAAGAGAAATTCATTTGAAGGCAACCAAGAGGATATTGAGATATCTTAAGCACACATCTAATGTTGGATTGTGGTATCTCAAGGGGTCAAACTTTGAGTTGATTGGATATTCGGACTCCGACTATGCGGGATGCAAGGTGGATAGAAAAAGCACTAGTGGAACATGCCAATTATTGGGAAGGTCACTTGTCTCATGGTCATCCAAGAAACAAAATAGTGTTGCACTTTCTACCGCCGAAGCCGAATACATTAGTGCGGGAAGTTGTTGTGCTCAATTACTATGGATGAAGGCCACATTGAAGGATTTTAGAATCAAATTTGGACAAGTGCCATTGCTATGTGACAATGAAAGTGCCATGAAGATAACCACCAATTCGGTTCAACATTCAAGAACAAAGCACATTGATATAAGGCATCACTTCATTAGAGATCACCAAGCTAAAGGGGACATTTCTATTGAGAGTGTTGATACCGATGATCAACTTACCGATATCCTTACCAAGCCACTTGATGAGAAGAGATTTTGCATATTGAGAAATGAATTGAACATACTTGACTTCTCCAACATAAGATGAATACACCTCCAACTATATGACATGCCTCTCCTTCGACTATTGCAATGGTAAAATTGTTTGGCATGATGCATTCATACTTAATAAGGACTTGATTAGAGCATATAGACATTTCTTCTAGTGGTATCTCTTGCTATTAGGCTCATTCATGAAAACAAAGTGTTTTTGAGTACATATTATGCCGCTATTGCTTCTATGTCTTGTATGATCTAGTGGCTAAATATGACTTGTTTATGAGAATGTGACCCTAGTGTTTGATCTAGTTAAGATTACTAGTTTGAACCACAAGAGAAGGAAGTTTATGTAAACAAATAATCCTCAACTTTAAGTGATCATCTCTCCATGATTTCAAGTCTACACTAAGCATGATCATATACCTTTGTGGTCATTGATGACAAAGGGGGAGAGAATACAAAGATAGCATGCATCAAGGGGGAGAGTAGATAAAGATTGAAGAATGGAAAGGGATTAAAATTTTGAAGCACACAAGTAGGGGGAGCAAGCTCATGAACACAATTGATTGCACTTGAATGTGCATATCCATATGATTGTTTGCACTGCACTTAGGTGTATTCTTTTCATAAGTGATTTCATAAGTGGTATCTCTCTTGCTTGTGTGGTACTTGCTAGTATAGATCTTGATTGATGAATTGATTACTAGCATGTATAGGTTCTAGCTAGAAGTAGCATTTTTTTTTGTGCTTTCCAAGTGGTATCTAGAAACCGTGCTTTTAATGTTGACCTCATGGGGTTTCTAGCTATTTGATGTTTCTAGCTAGTTTTGGTGCTAAGGATGGTTCATGATGTGTACTCCGATGGTATCACACTTCAAAGGTCCATTCTATACACCTTAGCATCAATTTGGTAGAAGTGACTCTCTCAAAACTGATTTATCCATCATGTGTGCAAAGCTTCTAATCTAAACTCTTAGCACACATGTAGGGGGAGCCATAGCTACCAAATGTGTTTTACATGACTTGTCCAATTCTTTTCATAAGCTCAAATTGCTTGGACAAGTGGTGTAAAGCCAAAATTAAATTTAATTCCTATCTTTGTGAAGGTTGTCATCAATTACCAAAAAGGGGGAGATTGAAATCTCTAGTTTTGTTTTGGCTAATTGATGAAACCTAAGACTAACCCTATTGCTAAGTGTGTAGCATTAGAGAAAAGGAAGGTCCAAGCCAAAGGGTTGAGTGGAGATCAAGGTGATGGTGGAGACCACAAGTGATCAAGTGCCACCCTTGTGGATGAAGGAAGATGAGGAGCAAGATGGAATGCTAAAGGCAAAGGAATTTATTAGAGCATTTCCATTTTGCCGGCCATAGGTGAGTAGAGAAGTTGATGGCCGGATTTAGGATTGATAACCGTACTATTAAGAGGGGCAATGTCGCGCAATATCGGTTATCTAAGTGCCACTAGGTGAGCAATGACTTTGCATATGCATTAGGGACCTAGTGTGCTAACAATCTCTTGCAAAATTCATTTGAAAATGCTAACACATGTGCACAAGTGGAGAGACACTTTTGTGTTGGCACATGAGAGCAAGAGGTGATGGTGTTTCGGTGTGAAACCCTCCCGCCGAGCTTGCGAGGCGGGACTCAGAAATTTTCGAACAAAACGGGGTCACTCAGAGGTGACCGGACGCTGTCCTGGTAGGGACCGGACGCGTCCGGTCAAGTGTGTGCGTCCGTCGTTTTTCAGGGGCGACCGGACTCCGAGGGACCTGACAGTCCGGTGCCAAGGGTTTGGATGCCGCCGTGTGAGCACAGTGTGGACCGGACGCTGGGCGTGTCCGGTCATGGGGCAGCGGATACGTCCCGGCCAAGATTTTGCGTTTCGACCTCTCTCGGTGGCCGACCGACGCCACCGTTGGCGCGTCCCGGTCGGGACACACGGACGCGTCCCCCGCCGATGCCGACAGCGGGGGAGTTGGCTTGTGACGTTGGGCGCGAAGAGTGGAATTCAAACGGCTAGTACACGTGGCCGCTTATGTTGGACCGACACTTGACCGGACGCGTCCGGCCGTGGCATTTCGGCGTCCGGTCAATCTTGTGACTGTGTTTTGAGGGTAACGGCTAGGTGCTTTGGTGGGCGCCTATATAAGTGATTTGGCCGGCTCTAGGGAGGCTCTCTTGGCACCTTGACATACTTGACATCCTCTAGAGCTAAGAAAACCTCCTCCCTCACTTTGCATGTCTCTTGATTGATCTAGAGAGTGATTGGGAGAGCTTCTAGTGTATTTGTCTTGAGATTGAGCATCTAGTGGCACTAGTGAGCATTCTTGCTGCGATTGAGCTTATTTCTCTTGGTGGTTGCCACCACCTAGACGGTTGGAGCAGCGAGTCGGAGTTGAGCAAGCTTGGAGATTGTTCTTGACCACTCCGGAGGTGTTTGTAAGGTGTTTTTGACCTTGTCCCCGCGGGAGATCGCAAAAGGTACTCTAGTGAAATGCTCGTGACTTGTGTTGCCCTCATCTTGTGGTGATTCTTGCGGTGCCCGTTAGAGGCTTGGTGTGGTGCCAATTTGCCGCCGAATCCCAAGTGAGTGTGCCGTCACAACGAGGACGTAGCGTGTTGGCAAGCACGTGAACCTCGGTAAAAACTCTGGTGTTCATTTGAGATTGATCCATCGAGATCATATTTGGATTTCATTTGATTGATTGGATCATCACCTTGGTTTCTCATTGTTGATCAAGAAGGTGATTGGCACGACATCCCGAAGGCACGGTTTGCATCCCTCGGTTCCTACCTTGCAATTACATTCGTGCCAAGTAGCATATTAAGTTGTGTAGCATAATTGAATTGCTAAGAACCATATTCTTAGTGTGCATAGTATATTAGGATTGCTAGAAGTGGGTTA
>JADLZL010004453.1:0-213588 GCA_015844335.1 Chrysopogon serrulatus | reverse complement strand
GGTAAATACAAAATGACCATCACGATTAACATTTCTGTAGTAGCTGCCAAAGCTCTTACAGGACTCACTACTACAGAGATTTTTACCGAGGCGGGCAAAATAGCTTTTTCGAGGCGGTTTTCCCGTCCGCCTCGGCAGGAAGGTCACGGTAAACCAGCTGATTTACCGAGGCGGACCAGCGCCCGCCTCCGTTAATAAAACAAAAAAAATGATGAGCCGTCCACGAGCCCATCCAGGGCCCGGGGTCGAGCCCATCCACTGTTGCCCTCGCAGCGCCGCCGCCGCCGCGCACGTGCACGAAGAAGAAGGGATCGATGGAGGAGCTCGAGGAGGACCGCCGCCACCATTTCTGCAGCTGGGGGAGAACCGCCGCCGCCAGATCTGCAGCCGGGGGAGGACCACCGCCGCCGAATCCCGATCTGGCCGGATCCACCGCGGGGAGGCCGGATCCGTCCACCACGCCATCGGATCCGGCCTCCACTTTGCTTGTGCCCACCGGATCCACCGGGAGGGAGCCGCCGAGAGGTAGAAATGGGGAGGCCCGCCGCCGTCGGCGTGGAGGAGGGAGGTCGCCACCACCGGAGCCGAAGCCCGAGCACCGCCCCATGCCGCTGGATGGGTTGGAGGAGAGAGCACCGCCCACGCCGGAGAAGCCCGCCCGCGCCGCATCGTCTTGCCCAAGCAGAGCGCCGCACCGGAGAGGCCCGGCCGCCGCCATCGCCTTGCCCGTGCTTGGAGGGAAGAGGAGGGGCTAGTCCGACCGCAGAGAGAAGGGAAGAGAAGGGACGAGATGGAGCGGCTGCTGTGCTTGGGAGAGAGGGAGTGAGGATGGAAACCCTAACTTTGCTATTTATATAAGTCCAAGTGGAGTTGGGGTTTTGGGCTTTGCCCGGGCCTATTGGCCTCGGCCTATTTACCATGGCGGGCCACTTAGAAGGTCCACCTCGGTTAATAGGACTATTTCTGGAGGCGGGCTTTTTTATAAAAACCGCCTTAGTTAATAAGTTTTGCGAGGCGGTTTTTTTAAACCCCTCGGTTAATAAAAAAGTGACCGCCTCGATTAATCGAGGCATTAACCGAGGCGGTTTTTTTTGGCTGCCCGCCTCTGAGAGCAATTCTAAAGTGCCTCGCAAGAGATTTTCTGTAGTAGTGAGTAGCTTGTTCAGTTTGGCCATACGTATATACTAGGATTTTTTTTCCTGTGAGAATGGGTGAGAGAAGACAGAGAGGTGCACATTTTAGCTTCTTGATCTCGACAAGAGAGTGAGGTCAAAAAAGGATCTTTTTAACTAGACGTTTGGATACTTTTAGGGATATCGATGGCGGCTATGCGCATACAACCCAACTTTGTTTGCATTGGGATGCTTTTAAATATGGTTTCGAATTTTGAGCATGGGCTTTGTGAAGAAACTTCAGATTTAACAAACATGTATGCTAAGAATTTACATGATAAAATTCTATTTCTTCCAAACCATGAATTTAGACAGATTTTTCTAGATTTTTGGAGTCCATTTGAGGCTAAACAGGTTAACCTAACAAATATAGTATTAAGGGACGAAGGATTTAATTCAAAACTACAAGAGGTATGATGCTACATATAATTATGTAAAAAGGATTGTGGTTATTTTCTAGCATCTATGTAAAATGTTTGAAGAATTTTAGAGAGAGATACATAAGTCATTTTTTGAATTGACAAAAAATTAAAAGAAATCAGGATAGTCCTATGAACTTTAGACACAAGCTAGCGAGTCCTATGGCGTGACTCAGTAAAGTTCTATGTCGGTTGCTTACATAGAAAGTGTTATACCAGTGTATATAATTAATCACGTCAATGCATATGGCGTGATCGACTAAAACAGGCTAATTCTTAAAATAATTAGTTTATGGATGTGTTCTTTTAAAATACTTAGAACTGAAAGTGGACTACTGTTATTGTTATTGGTATATGATTTGTTAAAGGAATATTTTTCCATCCTTCAGTGTGTGTGTAGAGAGAGAGAGAGAGAGAGAGAGAGAGAGAGAGAGCATTCAGCATGGCTTTTAAATTTAGCGATGTTACAAATGTGTAATATATAATATATATAACATACTTTATTACTAAATTATTTTCATAATAACATATGTTAGTGTTTAGAGGTATGAGGAATAGTTTATCTATATTTTACAATGATGAAGCAGGTAATTTAATACAAATAAACAAAGAGGTTAAATTATATTAGCTTTATATGGTTATTAATGACAAATATGGTAATTAAGATGTAAAGTTAGTGGTTAATTCATATTATCTTTTTCATAACTACAAAGTTGAGTAATCTAGATACAAATTCAGTCGTTATTTTAAATTATGTTTATGAAGATATATGTGAGTATTAATTCTGATGCATACCTAGGGCTTAGTTTAAAGTTATTTTTCATAGTTACGGAGGTTCATAATTTAGATGCAAATTTATTGAGTTACTTTATAGATTTTTTTTTTATAAAGATCAATGTGAGTATTTTTTTATAAATATAATAGATTCAATAGTTATTATTTTTTTACTGAAAGGACACAATAGTTACTATTGGCGTTGATGATTAGAGTCTAACAAACTAGGTCTGAAAAGATCTGTTTGGATGAGCTAGGGCTAGTTACTAGTTGAGCTAAGCTCAAATTATAATTAGATGAATTTGGCTAGCTAGTTGGTTAACAACTAGTTGGAGAGTTGGCTAAAAAATTAGCCCATCTATTAGCCCTCTTGTTTGGATGTACTAGGTTTAATTTTAGCTAATTTTTAGCTAGCTAGTAATTAGCTCTTGTAGCAAACTTTTTTCCTAGTACATCTCGTGACAACTAACATAAATACTCTTTTTAGTAATAGAAACATGTGTAACCTAGAAAGAACTCATCGATAACCCAATAAATAAATAAATACATAAAAAATAAATATAAATGGATGAACATATAATGTATACATATAGGGTGTAACAGCCCGGGTTTTACCAAACACCAAAAATCTGAACTTTTTAAAACTTTTTCTGCAAACGTGTGAATCATGTAGTTTCTAGGACAAACGTGGAAGAGTTGGTTACCGAATCGTTGCATACATGTAGATTTGGTTGTAGGGTTTTGCCATCGGGTTTGAGTTGTTTTGAGTTCCGTGTTTGAATGGATTTAGGAGTGCACAAGTCCATAGCAAAACTTCTTAAAAATTCTTTTATCAACCCCTCCTAAGTCCGATCATTGAATCAGATAAACTCCCTTTCCTACTTTTGAATTCCTCTCGATCTCCTCATTTTGATTTCCCTCAACCCCTCGGCAAGTGCGGGAAGATGTCTTCCCATCTAACGGAAAATTCCACAAACTCCGTATCAAATGCCTTCCTTTGATTTATCTTAGATTTCCTACTTGAAATCCCTCTTAAATCAAGTCATAAAAAGGAGAAAGATCATCTTTCCCCCTCTTAAATCCCCTCAATCATCCTTGACTTCCCTTCCAAAATACTCTTTTGAATTTTCTTCCAAACCCCTTCAAACATCAAAATGGGAAAGTTAGCACCAGATATAGAAAAAGGAAAAAGGCCCTAATGTAATCGGCAGCCGGCCCAACCTCCTTCCCTCCTCTCTTCAGCCGCATGGGCCTGGCCCCAGTCCAGCCTGCTGGCGCCCTCTGCCGCAAGCGGCCAGCAAGCCTGGCTGGCTCCCCGCACCCAGCATGCCGCAGCTCCCCCTCCTGCCCAACTTCGGCGGCCCGCAAGGCCTCCCTTCCTTCTTCGCCTTGCGGCCCGCGCGAGGCCTGCTAGGCCCCGCCCGCGCCACGACACCCAAACCCTAAGGGCGGACACGCTGCCCCCAGGCGCCGCCGCCACCGCTCGGCCGAGAGGGAGAAGCCCCGCACATCTGCGCCTCGTTCCACATGCCCGCCGCGATTAGTGCCGCGTGTCCCGAATGCCGCCGCGGACGCCGAGGATGAGCGAGCTCCCGAGCCCTAGAGCGGCGTATAAAGCCCTCGCCAGCCGCCCGCTTTCTCATTTTCCCTCCACCCGCCGCCGCCGCTCTCTTGCCTCGCTCCACTCCTCCATAGCCGGCCGCGCCCCGCCCTCACGCGTCGGCCGCCGGAGTTACACCACGACCGCCGCGCCGTGCCACGCCGGTAGCCGCCGCGTCTCCGGCCGCCCCGTGCGCCGCCGGGTGGCTGCCGGCGTCCCCCGGCCGCGACCTCGCGCCACAGCCACCGGGTTCGTCACGTACGCCGCCGCGTCCCGCTGGCTTGAGCCCCATGCCAAACCACGCGACAGCAGCGGCGCCAGCCGCCGCGCCACCTTGACGCCATCTCCCCGCCATCGGCCAGCTACGGCGCATCGCGCCACGTGCGCCGCGCCAAGCATCGCGACGCGAGCCGCCACCCCGCCTCTCGTCGTCGCGGCGATACCGTCTACCCGACGCCGACGCCCGTGCACTCGTCGTCAGGGCGAGCCCGGCCACCACGTCAAGCTCCACCGCGCCCGGCACCTTGACGACGACGCAGCTACACCACCGCGCCGAGCCCATCTCCGGCGGCTGCGTCGCCTCGAGGCGGCGCCTCCGCTGGCGTCCCCTTTTGCGCCCCACGACGCTGCTGCAACGCCGGCACTGCCTCCGCCCCGAGCTGACTGTCGCGCCACGCGTCGTCGTCACGCGCCCCAGCCCCGCCCGCGTCGAGCACTGGCGGCGAGCCTGCAGCAACACCGCGCCGTCACCACCACGCCCGGGCCGCGCCGCGCCTGCTGTCCAAGCGCGCCACCAGCTGCTGCTCTTCCCCAACGGAAGCAGAGCCCCCCACCGCGTCACCGCTGGAGCCTCCGGCCGCCTCCACCACGTCGATGGCGTCGTGCCCCGCCCTGCTGCGCGCTACCCACGGCGCGGTCAGCCCTCCATCCGTCCGAAGCGCCTTCTTCCCTTGTCGTGCAGCAGTCATCGCCATCCGTCTGCGCCCGTCGGTGAGCCTCGCAGCACCAAAGCCCCTCTTTTCTCCTCCTTGCCGACACCCAAAGCTGAAACTGGCCTTCGTGCCGCTGTTCTTCACCTCCGCAGGGAAGCCGGCCACCCTTCGCCGCCTCGCTGCTCGTCCTGGCCAAGCCCGGCCTTCTCTGGCCAGCCACAGCCAGCGGTAGCCAGCCGCTGCTGGCCAGGAGCAGGCTGCAGCTGGCCAGTGGTGGGCACAGCCGGCCAGGGCTGGCCGCGGGTGGCTACGACAGGCCACGGCAGGCTACAGCTAGCCAGGGCCAAGCACCGGAGGGCCGTGGACTTGCCGCCACCTCCGGCGCCACTCCGATGAAGTTCTTCGGCTTTGCCTTCTTCCCCGCCAAGGTCGAACCCCCGAAACCCGCCGACGCCATCCTCGACGTCGGCAAAGCCCTTGTTTTGCATACCATATACTCACATGTCGCGCTTTATTATATCTATACCTGCCTATCTATGCATGCACGCCGTGCCATCGCCGCCTCCATCTCCCTCATGCTATGGATCCGTGCACTCGCTTTTGTGATGGTCGTGTTGGTTTAGTTCTTGTATGGTGTTGTTGTTTCTTGTGTATTTGCGTGGTGCTTGTATGTGGACCGAGCCTTCGAGCCGGTCAAGGGACCGTACCTCGTTTGAGCGTTTCGATCGTGGGTTCGTCCCCACCGTGACCGCGACGACGCCGGCGTAACTCGTTCTCTCGTGCTTTAGTTGTCTTCGTCGTACCGGAGTGTTAGCTTCTACCTTCGGCCCTAGGGCGTGGTCATAAAGGAGCTCGATATCGCTATCGATGCGGATCTTACCAGCGCACATTGAGCCCCTAAGACCTAGTCTAGTGGAAATGAACTAGGAAGCAACTATCGTGGGGACGGCGGGAGCCAAACCCGTGTAGGTAAAGCTTATGGCCGCGAGTCATCTCGCCATGACCATCGGGCTTCACCTCTTTTCTTTCCTTTCTTTTTCTTGTGCTATTTTCCCCACACCTCGTATGCTTGCACCACCTAGACACGGGCATTCCTCGGTTCTTGTGATGACAACCGCATCGCTATGAACCCGAGGAATAGCTTTTGCCGCTTTAGTTGCACGGAGGTCGTGGTGCCCTACGAGTTAGTGTGGATCAAGGGACCGTGCGAGACTTCCGTCTCCTTTCTTCCGACCACCATCCCTTGCCATGACGAGTAGGTCGAGAAGAGTGCGGGGCCTTTCTTCCTTCTTTATCCTTTCGATCCTCGCCGCTAGTTCAGTAAGGCGTGGATTGACTTTCTTGACTCCGAGTACTTTGATTATTGACTATTGCCATGTCAAGTGGACCGGAAATCTTGTGGAACCAAAATCCCGTTTGATGTTCGATCGAGTTCGTCGGTGTTCTATTATTGCTCTCCCCGATTCCATTCCTCGATTCCCGTCGATTGCAATGGCGAGTGGATCAAAGGAAGGCGAATCTCACCTTTTCTCTCTTGGGTCCTTCGTGCTTAACCCCCTCGTATGTGTGTACCTAGAATAGACCATGACATCCCTGAGTTCTCACGGTGACAACCGCACCGCTGAGACCTCGGAGAATGCCTTAGTGCATATAGTGCACCTTGGTCGAGGTACCCTACAAGTGGTTTAGGCACATGTGATCTCTCGTGCATCGCTCCTTTCCGATGTCTCGCCTTCTGCCATGGCATGTGCATTGGAAGGGGTAGACCACCGCTCCCTCTCTTTTCTACCTGTTATTTTTCCCCGCTAGCCCGTTCTTTTCGATCCCGTATTAGCCATGACAATTGGATCAAAGACCGGACTAACTCTTCTAGTTAGCGAAGCTATGGTCTATGTCTCGTTCTCAGACCGTGTGAGTCGACCCGATCGACCGTTGGAAAACCATCCTCACTAGGGATGTGATCGAGGCCGTGACATGGACATGCCTAGCTAACTCTCTCTCTCCCCCTGATGAGATACTCTCTTCTCGACTCCTGATGTTATTGTGTCGTGCGGGTCGAGGGGACCTGTAGCCGCTCTTCTGTTGTTGTGTTCCAATCTCTTTTGCTACCGTCGGCTACCATGACGGGTAAGCTAAAGAGCCTCAGAACCAAGTCACGATTTCTCTATTTCGTGTTAATTGTTCTTACTCAAATCTTATGTAGTAGTTGTGACTTGCAGGTTAAAGGCCACAAGGGCCAAACCCTGTTGTTCCTTTTTCCCTTTCCCTCTTGCTTGTGATCCTCCAGTCCCCGCCAATTTCCATGACGTTCGGATTGTGAGGCCACAAGCCGTAGTGTTTGTTTAAGACAAGTTAGGATCAAGGCCTCTTCTCTTGGAGCTGTACAGGTCGACATGGTTGACCCGGGACGTATTGGCTATTCGAGGCCTCGATCCGAGCTTATGCTTAACAACCAACCACTTCTGTTTGTTCGAAGCCCGAGGGATGGACACTCTCCGTGAGGGCTAAGCCTTTTGGAGTTTAATTGGAGTTATCTAATTCCATTTATATCTTATTTCCTTTTTGGGGAGTATTGGATTTTGGTTAGGGATTGATTGCTCCTTACCTTGTTTGTCGCTATACGGAGGTAGTTATATCGCGATGATGATGGATGGGCCGAAGACCTACAGGAAGCAGAAAGCATGAGGACAATTGGATATGGATGACTATGGATTGCTATAAACAGGTGCCACGTCCCACCCAACCTCGTAGAATCCTATTAGACATGCAATATATAGCTGCTAGTGCTTTACTTTATGCAAATAATCGTGATAGGATGCATGGTAGATTGCTTGATAAGCCATTACCTTGACGCAACCTTTCCCCCTGCACACCCGCTGCTAGGATAGACGCTCGCCTACTTCATGATACTTGCTACACACTTACTCTTTACTCATACATGTTTGTGTGTGGCTAAGGCACGTGGTGCCGTAAATTGGATAACTGGGTTAACATGGAAGAGATCTTGGCGTGTGTCTTGGGTGTGTGTGGTGAGGGTTGTGTCGATCGGCGAGATCTACGACTAGTCGGGGGACAAGTCTTGCCGGTGGAGTGTGATCCGGGCACTCCCTATGTGAGAGAGTACCTGTGGCGGGTACATGTGATGTGAGTAGATTCCGGGGAGGAGTGTCTTTGTGGGACGAATCCCCGGAATGGAGGTGCCGCGTCGAGGCACGGGCGCCGAGCCCCTTGTGAAGATATCTGTCCCCCAGTCCTTCTAAGGACTGGTTTGGCGCTCGTCCGGTTCACGGGACCTTTTCGTGCACACCACTCGTCGTCTACGAATGGGCGGGGTCCGACTTGACGACTAGGCGGCCCCCCCTCTGCTACTACTAGGTTGATAGGTGATAGTGTAGGGAGGTGCGGTGCCGAGACCCACACCCTCCCGAGAGGCAGCGTGGTATCCACTGGGATCCGGTACCACGTCTCACGCCTCGGCGTGCCGGTGGATCTCCGGGGTGCCCCAGAGCTGAGTGGTAGAGTGGCATCGGGCCAGTTAGGCGGCAGCTTGGTATCAGCCTAGACGAGGCATCGTCGATGATGGTGATCTTGTGGTTCCAGTGTACAAGCTCTGCAGAGTTACTAAATCTATACGTATAGCCGTGTCCCCGGTATGGACATTCTTGTGAGTACCACACGTTCGTTATAGTGAGTGGAGTCCTTTTCTTTCCCCCCCGGTGTTGTTGGATTCCGGCTTAGGCCGTTGAGGCAAGGAGGAGCGGGGAGTCTTCCTTGCCGACTAGAGTGAGAGTGTGGTGAGATGTGTGGTTGTGGATGTGGATGTGGATGGGATGGATGGATGAGTGGTTGAGATGGGTTAAAACTTGATGAACTATATCATATTTATATTATGGATTTGCATAGGAAAACTACAGCCAAATATAGGCTTCATCTCTATATCCTTGCATTCCACTTACCACATAGCAAAGCAAAGCATAGGGTGGGAGCCAGTGGCCAGTACAAACCGTACTGATAGAGTTGAGCAGGTTTGGGACCCGAGGATGACGACGACGACAACGGTGTTGGAAGGATTAGGTGGTCTCGTTCCTACACTCAAGTTTGGTTAAGAAGATCAAGTCTACACCCGCTGATATTCTACCCCACTCTGATGGTCGCCCGTGAAGGAGGAGCCTTCACCCACTATGGCGCTACGCCTACTCTGATGAAGACCCTTGCGCGTATATCGCGAGGATACGTTGTACCTAGGTGTGTCTCCAAGTGTTGTAAAACCTTGTAATTTGTATCTTTCGCGATGTATGAACTGTGGTATCAACTGTAAATGATGTACTCTGTGGATTTCCCTTCGAGGAAATCGCGGGTCGTTTCATAGGGATGACGTAAGCATATGTGTACACGTCATATGCATTCACATGGAGAGAGAGAGAGCGCTGGAGCTAACTAAACAGTACCAAACAGTTTTTTTCCTCTAGAAGACACACAATCACTAATCATGACAGTGATGGCCACAAAGGAATCAATTATCACATAACGCAACCCGGTTAGTTGGGGAGACATTGATTAAGCACCTCAACGAACACCATTCCTGTGGACTAAAAGAAATTGCATAATATATGCGCACTTTTATCATCCTTTTGAGCTTTCACCGATCGATGGCTGATCAAATCTTCCGTCCCTACCTATGGCCGATCGATACAGAAATGATAGCAGCACGTTAATTTATATGCTCAAATATTCAGAAACCTCAATTGTTGCACTCAAATTTTCTGAAAAAAAATCGGCTTGACAAATGTCACTTGGCTTGGCTGAATATATTTAGATTCATTAGGCTACAGTTGACTGTCGGTTTTGTTGCAGTAAAGTTCCAACGCCCAAAGAATTCAAATGCTCGGACCGCAAAAATCACATCAAATAGAAGACAAGGATTTCTCTGGTTGCTGCTGACAATTGGCAAAATCACATCAAGTTGCAGTGGACCTGCAAAAACCATGATGACTAGTTTTTAGAACAGTCCTAGTCTGTTTTTAATAGATTTGTCCAAAAATCAATATACACCTCCTTGGAGAAAAGACCCGTCAGAAAAACATGCATAGGGTAGTTCTAGATCGGCAGGACAACCTAGTGAAAAGACCAAGATGTCACATAGAGGGGATGAAGATAGGCGTTTCCTACAAATTCACAACGTGGAAAGCAGCGGATTAAATAACCTTCAAAAGTTCCGAACAAATATCCAGTACTTTCAGACATCTAGAAGTTTTCATCGTAATAACAAAAAGTCCAAATAAAAAATAAACCTAGAGAGTTTTAGCTCACCTTATTATGTCTCATTTATTATTCACAAATATGATTATCTTCACATGATGCAATGATATCCCACGATACATAAGCCATTTCATCAAATCCATCTGCACTATTGTCCTCTGCTTGAACTAGATCATTTTCATGATGATCTTCTAACACAACAACACACAATTTGACTTTTGTTTCATCATACCATGAAATACCATCATATTTGTCTTCTTGTTAAACCTTTGATACACTTCAAATCATACAATAATTTTCTATTCAAAGTGTATGCAATGTCTGGAGAGAAAAAGAGGTAGG
This sequence comes from Chrysopogon serrulatus, assembly GCA_015844335.1. Lineage (NCBI taxonomy): Eukaryota > Viridiplantae > Streptophyta > Magnoliopsida > Poales > Poaceae > Chrysopogon > Chrysopogon serrulatus. The sequence continues at coordinate 203,090 of JADLZL010004453.1, read as the reverse complement.
GAAGAATCTATGTCCACAAAATTATGGGAAGTCAATATCAATTATTTCCCCACCTTTATTATATGCTTGTAGGGCATAGTAGATTGGCATGATTGGAAATATATGCTGAGAACACGAACGCCTGAATATATATAGCCCAACTAAGCTGCTGGCCAGGAAAATTAAAGAGGCTTTACTCTTTCGTTTCTTGTACAATTTTAGAGAGGACTATGTGTAAAGTTGGAGCTAAAAAGATCAATGGATCTACTAATGGCATTATTCTTGTATTTTACATAAAGGCTACACATAGTATAAGTGTCGTCACTATCAGTGAGATATCACACCATTTGGAGAAAAAGATGGCGGAACACCATATATATGATCTTTAGAGAGAAATCGGTGCAGGGGGAAATTAAAATCTTGCCAAAAAAGAAGAATTCATCATTATGCAACAACTGTATGAGACATATTCTTCTAGATGAAAACTACGGAGGGGGAAAGAGAGCGATCACTAAAGTAGTAAAGTTAAGCTCACACTGTAAGAATCCTTCTGTCTAGTTGCTTGTTTGGACTATTCACACACATATATTAAATAAGTACCGCAACTTTTTCTGACATGGACTAATGCAAGAGCTAGTTTTATGTACAAGCAGGACTACTTTTCTTCAGATTACTTGTTTATTCAATCACCAGAAAACTACATTTTTCAGATCATGATGAATGTAATTTCTTTTCTCTGCATCACCAATCACCAATATTAGATAGATGATGCACACTTCACTGCTAGCTCTTGCGTCTTCTTCACCTTCTACAAGGGTTAATTAGGGCTTAAGTACACTAGAGTTTATGAGGTCCACAAGGGCCACTAATAGACTTGGGGCCATGAAAGGAGGCAAATAATAAGGTGGCAAAATAAAGGCACAGTTGTAGTGATGGTGAAAGATGAGAGAGATACCTTACACGTTGTAGTGGTGAAAGAGGGCGTGGGGGCAATAGCTAGGGAAGATATTTTTTCTAGTTATTTTGGGCCTTGGGCGTGGTGGGGGTGCATGCATGTGAGAAAGAGGTTAGGGTGAGTTTTGTGTTGTTGGACATATATATAGGAATTAATATATGTTGTATATAGAGAATCTATATTCTAACCGAGCTAGGGAGAGAGAGCATTTAGATCCAAAGGATAAGGAAGGGCTAGGACAAAAGGGATGTTTAAGCAGAGGCACTTGAGGGCTGAATTGACCAATATGTGCCCCCCCCCCCCCCCCCCCCACAAGATAATATCATCCGATCCCTGCCCGTTTGATACATGCATGATAGGCATCAATTGTCATGTTACACGTCATTCGAACAAGATGTAGTGTCTCCATTAGACAAATAATCGATGGCAGGTACATGTTTCGTGTACCATACGGCGTGGATTATTGAAACCGCATGGGGTCTAGTACATGCATGGTGAGAGGCCGGGATGATTATATTGGTAGACTACTGTCTCCCAAGCCATCATCGTAACCCTATACCAAAAGTACCAAAACAGGATCAAGTAACTAAGTTCAGGACATAGATGATTATCCAACTAATTAATAAGCATAATATATTACCTACTCTCTCTATTCCAACAGAATGCAATTATCACTTTTCGAGGATCAAGCCGTTTTTAGCTTGATCAAATCTATAAAAAAGTGCTAAAACATTTATAGTACCAAACAAGCAAGCACACCATTAGTTTAATCATAGAATATATTTTTCATAATTTGTATACATATTTAAAGACATAAGTGTTAATAACTAAAGCTAACATACCCCGTATGTTGCCACAGAAATTGCTGATGATTTGAAATATAATTACTTATACAATGGATAACGTGGCATGCTGATGTGGACAACAAATTGTATGTTTGTAGATGATATTCTTAATATTAACATGTACATCATAATTATAAATGCTAGTTAACCATATATGTATCCGATAGTGGACTGATGAGGTAGATTAGCTTACATGTTGAGAAAAATAGCTACTGGTGTTTAGTTCTATAAGAGTATTTATATATAGATATGTTTCTATAAACTTAGTTGAACTTAATAAAAGCTCGGCCCAATCCAAAATTGCCTTACATATATACAGTAAAAAAGGGTATACATAGTCCTCCATAAAGCCCTCTAGAGATGTCGTCATACATGGTAACTACTACTAGCATCCGGAACAATAAGCTAATTAAATTGCCACACCACTGTCAGTCCAGGACAAACAAGCAATCCAAAAAACATTTTGCTTTCTGCAAATTTAATTAATGAAATGAAGGTGCTGGGCTAACTAACCCCAATTAATAAACAACCCACAAATTAAAAGAAGTGGCTACAATTCCGCGCGCATTATTTTAGGTTCCATTCAATAAGACCCAACAGCACGAGGTTTGTCGTAATGCATGGTTCCGACCCCATCGCTCTTGATTCGACAATTAACCTCGACGGCTGAATTAGGTCGCAGGATGCATCCATCCATTGCATGCATGTGGTGTAGTATGTATGATGGTACTAGGAGGCATCAAGGCCCTGCTTGTTGTGGCCCACCCTTTTTTCAGAGAGAGAGAGAGAGAGAGAGAGAGAGAGAGAGAGAGAGAGCTGTTTGTGTTCCCAATCCTAACGTATGGAATGGCATCGATCGGCTAGACCTATCACAGGTTTCCTTGAAACCGAAGGCTGCGAGTGAGAGATAGAAGGGCCGGGAGAACGTACGTGCACTCGCAATATTGCATGGCCGGGTGCCACCGCGCGATGGATGGATGCATGCGTCCTGCTCCGATCAGGCATGTAGCCTATCGAATCCTCCTTTCCCTACCCTTCCATCCACGGCAAGCATATGCATGTGTCTGTGTTGATTCCATTGTATTCATTAATTAGCTGCAACATGTAGCAGAGAATTCAACGTAGTACGTAAACCATTCTGGGTTTTTGCAAGTCCATCACATTTATGTAGTAGGTACTACACCCAGCTCAGAACGTTTGACTTGCATTATTGGTAGCCTTATTTTATTTTGATTAACCGATAGCTGCTACAGCTTGAGTAGCTAGCTGATCTAGGGAACTTGCAATTCACTATGGTGATGCCTCTAAGGAGGAACACACAACATGGCGAGGTTTTCATATAGAAGATCTGACAACATAGAGAAATGAGGGTGTAAAACCATGATAGATATGCCTCCAAGAAGGAATATAGCACTCTAGAGAGCATAGTTGTCGTTGGTCCGTTGGAAGATCAACAAACAATGGCTTCCACCTATCACTCTTGAATCTCTTGACACATAGGCCCACATGTCACAATGCTGGTCCTCCCAAAGTAGGACGAAGCATGTCCTAGCTAGGTGTGTAGAGGGCTTTGTTAGTTGTGTGGCGATATCTTTTTTACAATGCAATAGCACATCTTTGTTCCGACCGTTGTATATGTTGTGTGCATTTAACCATCTATTACTATGAACTCATACTAAACATATCATAGTGTATTATTAGTAGTAGCATTCACTCATGTGGTTGGCAAAGATGTCTATGACCACCGTTTCCAATCTTTTTGGCTGAACATTCTTCTTTTGTAGTAGAGGCAAAAAAAAAGCGAAACCATGTGTGGTGAACAATGTTTCTGGAGCACCTCGTTAGGTGTTGTGATGCATAAACTTTGTTTCACAAACTCTAATATATATGGAGGAGCTCCAGAGAACTCTAGAGTTTTGGGAGCACCTTTTTAGATGTTCTCATAACTCCACTTTTTTTCCTAAAACAAAGTTTGTGGATCTATTTGGCTGAAAAATATGGAGCAAAGCAGTCTCAAATAGGCCCTCTTGCCATTGCCAAATATATATCATAATTACACTACAATAATCAACACTAGTCCGGTATATATATATATATATATATATATATATATATATATATATATATATATATATATATATATATATATATATATATATATATATATATTCTAAAAGGGAAAAAACTTGTCCAATCATCGTCGTAGACTTGTGACTAGCTACTTCACCAATATATAGATTACATACAAAGAAGTTAAATAAATTGACAAAAAGGGAGCGAGAGATACGGTAAAATCGATTGCCCAACAGAAAGGTAGAGCGTGACGTGCACGATGGGTCGATCGAAACCCTTCCACCAACTTATGATTTATTGACGAATTAACGCCGTGTCAAGTCAAACAAGAGAAAGCAGAGAGAGAGAGAGAGAGAGAGAGAGAGAGAGAGAGAGAGAGAGAGGCCTCGATCGATCAATCACTAATAATAAACGCAAAGCGAGGGATCGGAGGAGAGCAGCATTTTCGTGCATGCAATTATCTTGCCGCGCGCAATATGAGAACGGGCGGATCCCCGTGGCCCCTTTTTTTCGCGCGCGCGCGAACGCAGCGGCGGGCCAGGCATCGACGACGACGCAACTAATTTGCTCGGATCGCGCTTTATTTTATGGTCCATCGATGATGCCACTATTATTTGGACAAATCATGCAGCTTTTTATTGTCGGCACATGACCTTTTCCTCGGTGCAATTGGTGTGCGTGGGCCATGCATGCATGCATGCCCATTGTGTCTCCCTCCCATGCATATGCATCTCTTTTTTTAACAGATTAGTATAGAAGTAGATCCTCCTACAAACATGCGTATATATTAAATTGGTTCAGTAAATCTTGAGATTGGCAAAGTTATTATAGACGTCTAGCTATCCGTGAACACGTTTCAAATTAAGAACTTAAACTTGATAGACATGTTATATATTTGACCTTATGAAACCCAACCAGCTGAGTAATACTCAGTTCCCACGCATAGACATCTCTCTCCCAAAATATTATATTATATACTACAGTGCATGCACGTAAGATCCATTATTGCTCATTAGTTTTTCACAACTTTAAGGAAATATACTAGTATATATAGCCAGGAGACAAGGAAAAGTGGAGAGAGAGAGAGAGACAGACAGAAAGAAAGATCTCGTCGATTGAGATCATGGGATTCTTAATTAATTATATTCATCAGCTAATCAAGCGTTGGTTTCTAGTCAAATGAGAGGATCGATCGATGGACACACTAGTGGTGGCTCTAGTACTAGCAGGCCTATACATGCATGACGACGAGCCTCTCCTCGCATGTGGTGGTCATTTTTGTTGGTGAGTCGCTGCTGGAGTTTGGACGACAACTAAGTGACTGCAGGAGATTGGCCTGGTTTGTTTTCAGCATGCAGCAGCAAATATTATATAGAAAGATGGCGATTCTGATCACTTTCACTATTTTAACTAGGGCAACTTGATTTTAAGCACTTTGAAGTTGTAGTGGCTGTTGTAGTCTATCGACCGACAATAATGCATGAATCTATTTCCTGTGCATATATTGAGAGTAGCTCGCTCGATGGATGCTATAGCTACTAGCGCCATGATCTTTATAATCACTTGTTTTATCCAGTCAATCAACTTGTTACCGCAGTGTTAAACGAAGATACCACGTTCGATGGGAGGACCTAGTAATTATGAGATTTTGAACTCATCCAATGGTAAAAAAAAAAGTATAATGGATGGATGTGTTTATGCATGTAGACTCCAAAATACCATGCATAGATCAGCCTTTCACAACTTTAAACTTGATTTTAAAATCAGTTTTAAAGACCCAACAACCAAAGAATAAAATTATAAAAAAAAATTTAGGGTGATAAGAAAGAAAAGAGTATGCAATTGATTTGAAAATTTTAATGATAATCTAACAGTAAAAAAGTAACATAACAATACATGTCAAATGTGATTAACACATAGCTAAGTGTACAGTCTAAAACAAATAATTCTATATTAAGTAATAAGTAAATAGCCAAACTTTCAGTAAAAATAAAAAGGTTTTTTTTGCCTATTTGGATTAAAAACAAAGTATGTCAAAATAAAGAACCCATGCATATAGTTTAAACAAAGGTTACAGTAAAACACGTAAACAAAAAAACCATACCAAATAAAGTTAATAAAAAGGTAAATTTAGAATAAACAAAATGTCACGCCTCTGACGCAGCCGGTGACCGCCGACAACGAGAACGGGCCAAGGGCAGCCCAAGAGAGGGGTGTCGCTGCTCCCGACGGGCCCCCACGGCCTGCCCTAGGGCAGGAGGAGGCGGGCGCACGCCCCCAAGGGGTGGCTGCTCGGCGGCGCCGCCGCCGCGCCATCCGCCATCCGCCCTTCCCTTTACGTCTCCGGTTATCTTTTTAGTATTTTATCAATTTAGAAATAGTTAGTTATCAGATGGAAAGAAAGAATCTGTGTTTGATAAGGATCTTCCGACTTTACTTGCAAGTTAAGTCCAGTCGGGACTATAAATACTAAAGAGTTGTAATTAGATCAATCAAGAAAAGTATTGGGCGAAAACTCTCTATCTCCTCTCTCCTCCACCTCTCCCTGCGCTGCCGCCCCTCTCTCCCTCTCTCTCTTCCCCACGCCACCAGCCTACCCCAACGCCGCCACCGCCAGCCCACGCCGCCCCTAGCCCTAGCGCCGCCTCCTCCCCTCGCCGTCACCGCCGTAGCCCATCCACCCTACCCACCGCGCTGTTACAGTTGGTATCTAGAGACCAGATCAATCCGATGGCTTCCAACACCGCCGCCGAACTCAAGCAGCTTCTCCAAGGCTTACCACCGCCTTCAACAGCTACGTTGACCGGATGCATCTACGCCTCAACGACATCTACGCCTCAACGACATCGACGTTTGCATCTACGCCTTCAACGGCTATGTTGACCGGATGCATCTACGCCTTCAACGGCTACGTTGACTGGATCCATCAGGGGCGCCTCCATCGCTGTGGCTTCGGCTCCATCCATCGACAACCCGACGATGATCACCAGCAACACCACCGTCGTCGTTCAATAGGGCACCACGCCACCACCACCATGGGTGCGGTGGAGCAAGGTCGGCCCCCATGGGCACCACCAACATCGTCGCTCGACCACCAACCCCCAGCGACATCATCACCGGCAACGGCATCACGCAGGAACACGCCCCCCGGGCATTCCTCCCACAGCTACTACGACACAGATCGTCTATGATAACACCATCGACATTCTGACAAATGAGACATCACAGATCATGTGGGACGCTGGCCGCTCGTTCCACCAGAAAAAACTAGATGAGCCTAATTTGTCCTTGACTCTAGCCATCGTCGAGAAGGTTGCAAGCACTCTTCTGGCTCCACCACTACAGGCACCGGCGCCTCCATCACTGGGCATCATGGGGGACACCCCAATGTGGCAACCTCGATACACGGTCCAGATACTGACACCGACGTTCAACGGCACTACGGATCCGTTACCGTGGATCTCTAGGATGCAACTCCTCTTTAGGCTCTATAGCATGGCTAAAGAACAACAGGTACAATATGCAGCATTCCATCTGACAGGTGTTGCATATCTGTAGTTCATGAAGGAGACTTTAGCGGCCCCGATCAATGAATGGTCGATCTTCTCAGAACTCCGCCACAAATTTGCCAATTTCATGGCCACCGACTATGCTACACCACCACGACAGACTGGCACAATAGACAACTACTATTGATGGTCACTAATGTTAATTATAAACCATCAACTATTGCATAAATTGATTTAAAATAAATTGCAATGTACAGTTGTAGGTTTTGATTCTAACGAGTTCTACGAATTTTGGTGTTCTCACTTGTCTTGCAGGAGTATGCAACTTTTCATCAAATAAAAGTATCTCAACTAAGGAATTAGACTACACCATTACAACGAGCTCGTCGAGACGATCGAAACGGATATGTCGTTTGCTATATTTGGAGTCCAGAATCAAGAGATATCAATACCACGGCGAAACATACATCATTGGGCTTTAGAAGGGTCAAAAAGACATATCGTCAAAGCGGAGCCCGAGTGGGCTTGGGCCCAAGTTGGCCGGCCTAAGAGCCCATGCCGCCTGGCCCTCCACTGTGCTGCCTCGCCTCTGGCTTCTAGAAGCTTTCTCCACCGACCTTGAGGATTAATCTTAGTCCTATGTAAAATCAGTTTGATCCAACGGCCATCGTTTTACTCACTGGGCTATAAATATAGGGCCAGACCCCCCCGAGGGAAACACATTATTATGAAGATGTAGAGATGTCCCTCAAAAGGATGATCTCTCAACTCTAGAGAATTAGAGCTAGACTTTCCAATGTAGTAGATTAGCTCTATGTTGATGGTCCTTAACGCTCAAATCCAACCGTCAACTAACCTTTCAAAATGATATAAAAGCAATTCATCTACCTAGAAGTAGGGTTTTGACTAATGAATTCTACGAGTTTTGGTGAATCAATGGTTTTACAGGTATACACTGGAAACGACACACTTTTGAGCCACAAAACAATATAGAATGCAAGATTGGATGCCACGGCTACACAGAAAGATTCCAGAAGGGACGATAAGACAACGGACCGAAGCGGAGGGCCAGCCAGACACCGGTCGAGACCGACCCGGTCAGGCCTGGACCCGGACCGATCTAGGGTCCTTGCCGGTTCGCGGCTCGGTTCGTCCGGTTTACTCCACCGCCTTTGAGGATTGATCTCCACCGTCTGCCAATGTCGGTTTTGTGTAACACCTCGGTGTTAAGCATGCATTAGGCACCTAATTAATTAACTTAATCATCACTAAGCATGGCATGAGCATCATCAAGCATAAACCCTAAGTTGCATTTTGTCATTTCATGTGCTTGCTTTTAATTCCTAACCTCATGCTTGATTGAAATGTTAGTTAATTAATTAGCTTGCTAATGACTTGATCAAGTTTGGATTCATGTGCCCAGCCTTTCAAAATGATTTAACAAATTTATTGCAAAAAGAATTGGTGCATTTTGGAACAAAAAGAAATTAAATTGGAAAATTTCCTTTTTATGCCCTAAAATTCAAATGAAATTGTATTTCAAATTCTGTTGGGAATTTTTAGTTGAGCCCTAAATGAAAGTTGTTCAGTTTAAAATTCTCTACAACTTTTATTTTGGGCACTTTTCATGAAAAAAGCTTTTAAATTTGTCAAATAGTTGCATTTGAGTTGGATTCAAAATTTCAAAAAAAAAAAAAAGAAAAATACCAGGCGCAAGCCACCGGGCCGCTTTCATTACGCCCGGCCCACCCGGCCCGCTCCACTCCAGCGCGCCCAGCCGACGCCCGTGGCCGACCGAGCGCAGGGCGCGGGCGCAGGCGCTCCATCCATGCGCGCCGCCGCCCGGCGCCAAGTGGCGGCCGGCGCCGGCGAAGCGGGCCCTTCGCCCAGCGGCAGCGTCACCCGGCCGTCGCCCGAAATGGAACGCCCTCGTCTCCATTTTCGCTCACCGCTTCGCTTCTGCTCTCTCTCTCGCTCTGCCCCTCGCTTCGCCCGGCCAAGGCCACCGCCGTTCAGCGCGCCGCCGCCGTTCTTCTTCCTCGCCCGAGAGCACCCACGTCCCGCCAAAACTAACCACGAGCCGCCTCGCCCTCCTCCACACCCGCCGCTCCACCCTTTGCGTCGGCCGAGCAAGGTGAGGGCGCATTGCGCCCGTGCCCTTGCTTGTCGCCATGGCGGGCTTCGGAAGCTCCCTTGCGCCGCGGCGTCACCGCCTCTGCTCCCTTCCATTCTACCTATGCACGCGCCGCCGTAGCCGCCATACACGAATCGACCGTCGGTAGCAGCGCGCAATCGAGGCAATGCGCGTCTCCGCGCCGCCCCAGCGGCCAGAGCTCACCGGAGTTCTCCGCCGCCGTGGCTGCCATGCCTTGATCGAGCGCTCCGGCGCTTCATTCCACCACCTAACCTTAGGTCTAGCCTTGCCGTGCACCACTGCCGCCGGTGCGCTCCCTCGTCGAGGCTTCGCCGTTGCGGAGACGACCACCGCGCCTCCATGCCGAGCCGCCGTGCCGCCATCACCGCCGTCGCGTAGCTAGGGCTCGTCGCGGCCTTGGCGCTAAAAGGTGTCACCGAGGGTGCGCCTCGTCGCCCGGAAAACGCCGGCAGTGCCACCGGTTTCGCCCGGAGAGCTCACCGTCGGCGAAGCCGCCCGGTGCGGCTCCCTCGCCGCCGACCGGCCGGTGGACCCGTGGACCGCGGGGTCCCGCAGGCCAGTGACTCTGGTCCACTGGACCGAGTCCATGGACCCTGTGGGCCTGGGTTTTTGGAATTAAAATGATTTCCAGATTTTGTTTTAAATAGGTTTTTAATTTGTATCTGAGGCAAATGGAGTCCAAATTTGATGATTCTTGTTTTGTTGGGTTCCTGATGAATAGATCTATCTAGTAAAAATGTGTGATGCAATTTTTGTGGAACTTTTCTGTGTAGATTTATTTAATTCTTGAAATGGCTGAAAACTGAGTAAATGCTTTATAAATAGAATATTGCTCTGAAAAATGTGATTTTTGTTTTGGCTAGACTTGTTTTGTGATATAGTTTCTGAGAAAAATATATGGCATGCAGTTACTGTGTAAAAATATTGGAATATGATTTAATTTCATTTCTGGGCTGATTCTTGTATGATTTTTAGTAAATAAATTATAAGGAATTAGGCCCTGGTAATTTTTGGTGACTGTTCTTATGCTAAGTAGTTATAGATAAAAATATGAAATCTGTTGTTTAACACTTTTCATAGTGCAAAGTTGTTAAATGTGCTTTTCTAGCCAGTAGCTTCATCTTTTTGTGTAGGCTGTTGTACTTGGTAAAATGTGATGAAAAATTTATCATGGCTCTGTTGTAGGATAGTGTAGCTCCTGTAATTTTTGTAGAATTTTCTGAACTGTCTAGACAGAGGTCACAGTTCAATCCTATTTATTCACATGAAATGATAAGTAATTGGATTAAATGATTTAATGGCTTTTATATCAATTCTTGTGTTTTTTTCAATTATGTTGTGCTTGCTGGTCATTTAATGTAGTGCCATAACTGAAATGAGATGGTTGGCTATGAGTAGTGATACTTCTGTTTAATCGTGTGTGTGTGTGTGTGTGCGCTTATGCGCCCACTCTTCTTTATGCACTTCTCTAAGTGTTTAGGGAAGAGTTATGCACATACTCGAGTAAATGAGCTAAGTTGTAGTAGAGAGGAGATATGCACCTACTCACGTCAAATAATTTATTAATCATCTTCATCCATGATCATCATACGTTGTGCATTCATGATACTTATGCACGTGCATCGCATCATCTGAGGTTCGCAAAGAGGACCTCCCTTATTCGGAGATCGAGGAGAATCGTCCCGGGAGGAACCGCAGCAAGAAGTGCTGCAAGAGGAAGGAGAAGAGGAGGAGCTTCCGGAGTGCCCCGACCACCGCGTGTCTGACTTCGTGCAAGGCAAGCACCGGAGCATCTACTTACCTATGCTTTCTAACCGTCTAATTATGATTTATGAGTGCTGCATTAAGTATAGGAGTTGTGTGACACCGTTGCTGCGTTATATCCTTGCTTTACCATTGATTATCCTACCTTGATACACCCTGCTAGTCTAGGGCGAGTTTTATGCTTAGCTTGCTTAGACGGTAGAAGTCGGGTGATTCCCTGTCATCCGCGAGATAGGTGGTTACCTATGATTGGTGGAAAATGCTTATGTTGATATCATCTGGTTAGTGGCTATGGTTGATAAATGGAGACCGGACGGAGTCTTGTGGGGTTGTTGGACCATAGTGATTCCGTGCAGTGTCGATTAAGGACCGCATCAAGTTGTTGTACCCCAAGTCATGTTGAACGCATGCCTCATGTTTAGCTGGCCGGATAAGTCGTTCCGACCGCGAAGCCCAACACTATCCGGGCGGTTCTCGATCCGTTCGCACCGTATTGGAGATGGATGGGGACCACGGGGCGCGCGAAGAGTAAGTCCGAGGTCCAAAGATGGTCGGCTAAAGGCGATCGGGCGGTTCCCGGTGCGGTGGTTCCGTGCGAGTCCGCGTGCTTGTCTTCCCCGGATATGTGCCATGGTGATCTCGTAGCTCACCGACGGGTGAGTGTGGTTTGCATGAGGAATACCCCCTGAGCTCGGTAGTAATCGATTCGAATCGCCATCGTTCCTGGACAGTGAACACTTGACTTGAGCTGCACCATCGTAGTAATGATTATGGAATGTGGTTAATGATGATGATGGGTTAAGCTGATGTTTATAATTATGGATACTACTTGCTTGCTTAATCATGAATAATATACTATAATGATGAATAGTATAGGTGCTTACCTAGCTTAAATAGGAATGATTAAGCTGAGCTGTCACTTTAATTATCACTACCGCTTTTATGCAAATGAGTCAAGCTACCTCCCGATAAAGCCTGTCATACTCCTTGGAGTCTTTTACTTTTGCGTCAGTCGGGTAAGTCTAGCTGAGTACCTTCTCGTACTCAGGGTTTTTCCCGCTTGTTGTTTGTGCAGACGGGCATACCTACCACGGGTATTGCGAGACCTGTCTTTTCCCAGTGGACTAGAAGGCCTTGGGCAAGGTTACTCTTAATATTCTCCCCCAACTGCTTTTGATGGATAGACTGTGGCCTGGCACTTTATCTATCTGAAATGTGTGAGTTGGGTTGAGCTTCTAAAACTACTTTCCTTCCGCTATTTGAATTTGAAGACTCGGTTTGTAATAACTTTATTTTCCGCACTCTGATGTTGTTTAACTATTTGTGAAATGTTGTAACATGCGAATGGTGACGCTAAACCCGTCACGATCTTGGTTGGCGATGTTTGGTTTGAAATCCTTCGAGATTTCCGACTACCGGGTTTATAACGGCTTAAGTGTGACAATTGCTTGCTTAGCGAGTGATTTTTCACTTATGCTTTTATAAATTGGTCGGTTCTTTACATTACAGCATCGAGCAAGGTTTAGTGATTACTGTTCACATGTCTATTTAAAATAAAAGAATTTACTTTCAAAACTGGATTTTTACTTATAGACCTATAAGTCTTTTGAGAAAATTCGTTTGCAAAACTAAGAGTGTGCCAGTGGTCATATCCTTTATGCCCAAATAAGGACTCTAGGTGGCTATTTAAGTACTAACTTGGGGGCTTGCATCATATTTTATTTTGACTGTTGCCCATGCAGCAAGGTAATTGTATGGGTGCCATTCGTTTGGATGGTAATGTATGGTTCAATTTGCCTCTACGCCTCGGTAAGTGGGAGTTGTGAGAGCATGGTTGTCCAACCGGCAATCTAGGGGAGTGCTAGTGTGATACCGGAAGTACTTACATGTCAAAACCATGTACTTACCAAGGTGTTTAATTGTGGGTTGTGCCGTCTCTGTTGAGACGATGCCGTCTTTGGACGAGGATCGGGTAGTTGTACTACATGTGCGTGTATTTGGGAATGCACGTGCGTGTGAGTGCTTAATCTTTACTTTCTGCAATGCATTTATTCATACTGTTGGGATGGGCTGAAGTGGATTTTCTGCAGGTACATAACAGCGATTCGTGTAGAACGACTAGTTATACGCTATGAGAGAACGTTGTATGCCACCGTATATCCGCTAGAATTATTTTGCTAAGTTTGTGAGAACGTAAGATACGTGCATACATCATGTTTGTTCATCTCATGTCATTGCATTTACCTTCCCTTATAAACTGATTCTTACATTAATTAAAATTGGTTAATTAATAACTTATCTCACCGGGATAAATTTACGACGGATGGCTCGCACTAAGCAAACCGCCGCACGCAAGTCCACCGGGGAAGGACACCTCGCCATCGGCTTGCACCACGCACGGTGATCCGAGAGGGCCACTTTCTTGAGGAGTTTGGCATGCCCACGCTCCTCCGGAGGGTGCTTGCTCACACGGGGTATACGGAGGACCCGGCGGCCCTGTCTACTCTGGGTCACCGAGGAGCCGCCTCGTGGTGACGACTTGGTCGCCGTGGAGATCACTGTTCCTCCACTCCACCCGCACTCCGAGTGGGGCGGATGGCGTGTTCGTGCCACCGGTGTCACCGCTCGAGGATGGGGCCGGTCGAGCCGCATTCCATGTCCTTCGCCGATCATGGATCGCTCCCCCGAGCCTAGCAGCACAGGCCTTGGCGGGGACTTTTCCCAAAGATGACCCTACGCACCTTTGTTTGGGGAGCAGTCCCCTAGCCGAGCACGTTGGCCAGGAGTTGATGAGATTGATGGCAGTGACAACACAGCTATGAGTGCCATGTTTGCCTTGATGCAAGCATATGATGCTACTGAAGCCACGATGTACAAGCTCAGTGACTGGAACAGAGATCTGTGGAAGAAGGGGAAGGAAGAGAAGAAGAGGCACTCGGATCATGTCAGAGATCTGAGGCTCCAGATAGATCTTCTCACCGCTACCAGGAATGACACTGAGGCCCGTGAGAGAGCTGCCAACAGGGAGATCGCTACCTTGCGTGCACGTGTGGCACGCTATGAGCAGTACGAGCGGAATGCCGACAGGATGATGGCCCAGTTGGTCACTGAGAGGAATGAAGCCCGGAACGATGCTCACCAGCTGGGGCACTGGCTCTTTGACCGCGAGCAGTACATTGACCAGTTGCACGAGGACTACCACGTCCTGTACAACCAGGTTCATGGTCACCATGGTCCTGGAGCAGCTGAGATGGAGCCGGGAGTCATCGACCCCGATGGAGGCGAGGAGGACGCTGACCTTCCACCTGCACCTGCGCCTGCACCCGACGACGACGTTGTTCTGGCAGCTGAGTCCGACGTCGGTAGCGAGCACGAGTAGACTAGTAGTCTCATCGCTAGTCGTAGCCGCGCTCTTGTTCTTTTGTTGTTGGTCTGTAACCTTATGAGATGTGACTCATGTGAGTGTTGGATGTCCTGAGTTGTGGTGCTACTTGAACGCCTAAAGTCCAGTGTATGTATGCTGGCAATTTTGGATGTTGTATGCCTCGGATGACGCTTTGTTCAGTAATATGATTAGTGATGTTATGGATCGTGGAAATGAATCTTTATGCCTGTGTATTGATGAATGAATTCATTTTCTTCCAATAATTCATTGGCATGATTATTACATTCGCTTACAATGTTGTAACATCACCTAATAATTACTTGATGCTGAAATATGCAGATGGTTGATACTCGCCGCACCGCTAGTGGCTCTCAGTTGGAGATGGTTCCGGCCAGGCGGTGGAGAGCAATGGAAATGGTGGAAATGGTAATGGAGGCAACGGAAACGCCGAGGGTAACCTGCCACCACCACCACCTCCTCCACCATTGACCGCTGAGCAACTATTTCAACAGTTCCTTGGCAGTCAGCGCAACATGGAGGCCGTATTGCGTGACATTGCCGCGAACACCAGTCGCGGGGGCCACCGTGACCGTCCCGCCAACCAGTATAGCACTTTCAAGGACTTCTTGGATACGGATCCACCCAAGTTCTTGCAAGCTAAGGAACCGCTCGAGGCTCTCGAGTGGATCAACACGATGGAAGACAAGTTTCGTCTTCTGCGCATGACCGAGACGCTGAAGGTTGAGTACGGGGCACATCAGCTGCAGGGGCCGGTTGGAATGTGGTGGTCTCATCAACGTGCCACTTTCCCGCCAAACACCCCAATCACCTGGGCGCAGTTTACCCAGATGTTCCGCAGCACTTATGTTCCACCGGGTTTGGTGGCTATGAAGGTATCCGAATTCATGAAGCTCACTCAAGGTAACAAGAGCATGAATGAGTATCTGCAAGAGTTCAATAATCTGTCCCGTTATGCTCCGTCATACGTGGACACTGAAGAGAAGAAGATAGAAAGTTTCAAAAGAGGTCTCAATACAAAGATGGCCAAGACTATGGGCATCAGTTCAAGAGCTACCTTCAATGAGTTCATCAGTGATTGCTTGACTCAAGAGAACAACAACAACTTGCACGCTGCTTCCAAGAATCGCAAGAGAAGCTTCGAGGGAGGATCTTCCCAGTTCCGACCTCCAATGCCTAACCGTCAGCAGTATCGCCCTCCTGTTCAGAACTCAAGGTTCCGCGCACCTGTTCCAAAGAGGAATGCTCCACCACCTCCGAAGAATCAGAGGGGCTATCGCCCACCTGCACCTCAAGCTCAAGCTAGGGGCCGGTGGTCCCTATCGCTAATGCACCTGCTTGTGCGAGGCCCGTGCTTCAACCGCAATCAACCAGGTCACTTCGCCAAGTACGCCCATACCCGAAGAAGCGCACAACCTATCAAGCCCGTGCTCACCACACCTCCATTAATGAGATTCCTGATGGCGAACCGATCCTTTGCGGGTACGTTTCTTGTCAACAAACATCCTGCAGTTGTTTTATTTGATTCTGGATCATCGCATTCATTTATGAGCCAAGCATATGCACGATCGCATGAGTTAGAACTTAAGCAATTAGATTATGGGTACCGTATCGATTCTGGCTGGTGCTGATGTCCTATCTAATCAAATGCTCGAGCATGCAATTTTTGAAATTGGAGATAAAGCATTTAGAGTTAATTTGGTAGTGTTACCTGGGTTGACTATGGACGTGATCTTGGGTATGGATTGGATGAAAGATAAGCAAGTGGTGATTGATACTGGGAATAGAACCGTTACCCTCACAGATCCTCAGGGTAATGACACTTTCCAAGTGGTATTACCTCGAGTTGCAGACATGACCAAGTTAACATATGCTATTCGAGCTTCATCCCTTGCCGAGATTCCAATTGGTGCGTGAATTTCCCCGACGTCTTTCCCGAAGATTTGCCCAGGTTGCCTCCTAAAAAAGATATTGAGTTTGCTATTGATCTAGTGCCCGGCACAGCCCAATCTACAAGAGACCGTATCGTATGCCTCCCAATGAGTTAGCAGAGTTGAAGAAACAGTTGTATGAGTTGAAGAAGTTGGGTTTCATTAGGCCAAGTACTTCTGAATGGGGTTGTCCAGCTTTGTTTGTGAAAAAGAAAGATCATTCTTTGAGGCTATGTGTTGACTATCGGCCGCTCAATGCCGTGACAATCAAGAATAAGTACCCTCTGCCGAAATTGATATTCTGTTTGATCGCTTTATCTAAAGCTAAGGGGTTTTCTAAGATTGACTTGAGATCGTGGTATCATCGGATCGATTCGTCCCCGAAGATATACATAAGACTGCTTTCGTTACTAGATACGGGTTGTACGAGTATCTTGTTATGTCTTTCGGCCTAACAAATGCTCCTGCATACTTTATGTATCTTATGAATTCAGTCTTTATGCCCGAATTGGATAAGTTCGTGATTGTATTCTTGGATGACATTCTGATCTACTCTGCAAATGAAGAAGAACACGCCCAGCATCTAAGAGTTGCACTTACCAGACTAAGAGAGCATAAATTGTATGCCAAGTTTAGCAAATGTGAGTTTTGGCTAAAGGAAGTTGCCTTCCTTGGCCATATCATTTCTGAAAATGGCATATCAGTCAACCCGTCAAAGGTACAAGAGGTCATGGATTGGCAACCACCCACGTGCCCCGTGCATGAAGTTCGGAGTTTTCTTGGAATGGCGGGGGTATTATCGCCGTTTCATTCCAGATTTCTCTAAGATTGCCAAGCCAATGACAAGTCTCTTTCTAGAAAAGAGCATAAGTTTGTGCAGACGAGAGGCATGTGAGGCAGCTTTTCCGCACCCCTCGCGAGTTGCTAACCAACGCTTGCTCTGTCTTGGCACGGCCTGATATCGAGAAGCCGTTTGATGTGTCTTTGTGATGCATCGAAGACCGGTTTAGGTTGTGTGCTTTGATGCAAGAAGGCCGGGTGATTGCTTATGCTTCACGTCGGTTAAGAAAGCATGAAGTCAACTATCCCATGCATGATCTTGAGTTAGCTGCGTTGTGCATGCCTTGAAGATATGGAGGCACTATCTCGTTGGGAAATGTGTGCCATATCTATCTGAGATCACAAAAGTCTCAAGTACATTTTCACCCAACCCGAGCTTAACATGAGACAACGAAGATGGTTAGAGCTAATCAAGGACTATGACTTGACAAAGGCACTATCACCCCTCGGCAAGGCAAACGTAGTTGCGTATGCTTTGAGTCGCAAGTCACATCATCACGCCGTGAAGCCGTTGGTTGAAGAAAGGTTCAATCGATGCATCCTGCGCAGTCCCGCATGATATCCAAGTTCGATGTTCTCTCGACCAACAGATCATTGAAGGCCAAAAGACTGATCCTGGCATATATCACCTCAAAGAAAGAATGAAGAAGGAATCAATTCCGCATTTCGGATCGGATGACGATGGTGTACTTTGGTTCGACACTCGCCTTGTCGTGTTAGAAGGATCGAGAACTCAAGGACAAGATAATGGATGAAGCTCACCTTTCCAAGCTATCCATTCACCCCGAAGCAACAAAATGTATCATGATCTAAGACCTCGTTATTGGTGGACCAAGATGAAGAAAGAGATAGCAGCCTATGTGGCTCGATGCGATACTTGTTGTCGTGTCAAGGCCATTCACATGAAACCGGCAGGGTTGTTAAAGCCGTTACCAGTTCCTGCTTGGAAGTGGGATGACATTAGTATGGATTTCATCACAGGCCGCCGACCACACAAAAAGGGTAATGATTCAATTTGGGTAATCGTTGATCGACTAACCAAATCAGCTCACTTCTTACCTGTCAAGACGACCTATAGACCACCTCAATATGCTGACCTCTACATTGAAGAGATTGTACGTTTGCATGGGGTACCCAAGACCATCATATCTGATAGGGGATCGCAGTTCACTGCTCACTTTTGGACACGTTTGCATGAAGGTATGGGTACTAAGTTGCTTTTACAAAGACCGCTTATCATCCTCAAACTTCAGGTCAGACTGAAAGACTTAATCAAGTTCTTGAAGATATGTTGAGAGCTTGTGTGCTATCTGCTAAAGGTTCATGGGAATCTTGGCTACCTCTGGCTGAGTTTTCCTACAACAACAGTTATCAAGAGAGTATCAAGATGGCACCATTTGAAGCTTTATATGGCAGAAAGTGTAGAACTCCGTTGAACTGGGTCGAAGCGGGAGAAAGGAGATACTACGGTATTGACTTTGTTCCCGAAGCTGAAGAGAAAGTTCGAACTATCCAAGAGCACATGAAGGCTGCACAGTCCCGACAAAAGAGTTACGCTGACAATAGAAGAAGACCTTTGGTGTTTGAGGTGGGTGACTATGTATATCTGAGAGTCTCCCCACAAAAAGGTACCCAAAGGTTTGGAGCCAAAAGGAAGCTTGCACCAAGATATGTAGGCCCATACAAGATTCTTGAAAGAAGAGGTGAAGTTGCTTATAAATTGCAGTTGCCAGAGTCAATGAGTTCCATCTTTCCGGTCTTTCACGTCTCTCAACTGAAGAAGTGTTTGCGTGTACCGAGGAAAGAGTCAATGAACGAGATTTGAAGCTAGCAAACCGATCTAGTCTATAAAGAAGAGCCCGTGAGAATTGTTGATAGCAAAGAAAGAGTTACTCGGAATCGGTTGGTGCGCACTTACAAGGTTGTGTGGAGCTACCATGATGATCGAGATGCATCATGGGAAACGGAGGATTACCTGAAAGAAGTTTATCCCGAATTCCATAAAAACGGGTTAGTAAACCCAAATCTCGGGACGAGATTTCTTTAAGGGGGTAGGGCTGTAACACCTCAGTGTTAAGCATGCATTAGGCACCTAATTAATTAACTTAATCATCACTAAGCATGGCATGAGCATCATCAAGCATAAACCCTAAGTTGCATTTTGTCATTTCATGTGCTTGCTTTTAATTCCTAACCTCATGCTTGATTGAAATGTTAGTTAATTAATTAGCTTGCTAATGACTTGATCAAGTTTGGATTCATGTGCCCAGCCTTTCAAAATGATTTAACAAATTTATTGCAAAAGAATTGGTGCATTTTGGAACAAAAGAAATTAAATTGGAAAATTTCCTTTTTATGCCCTAAAATTCAAATGAAATTGTATTTCAAATTCTGTTGGGAATTTTTAGTTGAGCCCTAAATGAAAGTTGTTCAGTTTAAAATTCTCTACAACTTTTATTTTGGGCACTTTTCATGAAAAAGCTTTTAAATTTGTCAAATAGTTGCATTTGAGTTGGATTCAAAATTTCAAAAAAAAAAAAAAAAAAAAAATACCAGCGCAAGCCACCGGGCCGCTTTTTATTGCGCCCCCACCGCCCCTGCTCCACTCCAGCGCGCGCGCGCGCGAAGCCGGACGCCGTGGCCGACCGAGCGCGGGGCGCGTTCGCCACGCGCGACGGCGTCCGCTGGCCGCCAAAGTGGCGGCCGGCGCCGGCGAGCCAGCCCCATGCCGCGGCCGCGTCACCCCGGCCGTCGCCCGAAATGGAAACGCCCTCGTCTCCATTTTCGCTCGCCCTTCGCTCTGCTCTCTCTGCCCTCGCCCGCCAGCCGCTCGCCACCGCCCGTTCCGCGCCCGTTCAGCCGATTCTTCCTCGCCGCCGGAGCACCCACGTCGCCAAAACTTCGCCACCAGAGCCGCCTCGCCCTCCTCCACACCGCCGCTCCACCCTTTGCGTCAGCCGAGCCAAGGTGAGGGCGCATTGCGCCGTGCCCTTGCTGTCCGCCATGGCCGGAGCTCGGAAGCTCGCGCGCCGCCGCGTCACCGCCTCTCTGCTCCCTTCCATTCTACCTATGCACGCGCACCGTAGCCGCCATACACCGAATCGACCGCCGGGCCAGCGCAAGCAATCGAGGCAATGCGCGTCTCCTGCCGCCGCGACGGAGCTCACCGGAGTTCTCCCCGCCGCCGTGGCTGCCATGCACGCGTCAGAGCGCTCGGGCGCTTCATTCCACCGCTAACCTTAGGTCTAGCCTTGCCGGCACCGCCGCACGCGGTGGCAGGCCTCCTCGTCGGAGCTCGCCGTTGCCGGAGACGCCACCGCGCCTCCATGCCGAGCCGCCGTGCTGCCATCACCGCCGGGCTAGGGGCTCGCCGGCGCGTCGTCACCGGTGCGCCTCGTCGCCTCGCCCACGCCGGGTGTTACCGTTTTTTCGCCCAGGAGGAAGCTCACCTGGCCGTCGAAGCTAAGCGCCCAGCCGGCTGCGGCTCCGGCCGATCGGCCGGTGGACCCGTGGATCGCAGGGGTCCTGCAGGCCAGTGACTCTGGTCCACTGGACCGAGTCCATGGACCCTGTGGGCCTGGGTTTTTGGAATTAAAATGATTTCATTTTTTGTTTTAAATAGGTTTTTAATTTGTATCTGAGGCAAATGGAGTCCAAATTTGATGATTCTTGTTTTGTTGGGTTCCTGATGAATAGATCTATCTAGTAAAAATGTGTGATGCAATTTTTGTGGAACTTTTCTGTGTAGATTTATTTAATTCTTGAAATGGCTGAAAACTGAGTAAATGCTTTATAAATAGAATATTGCTCTGAAAAATGTGATTTTTGTTTTGGCTAGACTTGTTTTGTGATATAGTTTCTGAGAAAAATATATGGCATGCAGTTACTGTGTAAAAAAATATTGGAATATGATTTAATTTCATTTCTGGGCTGATTCTTGTATGATTTTTAGTAAATAAATTATAAGGAATTAGGCCCTGGTAATTTTTGGTGACTGTTCTTATGCTAAGTAGTTATAGATAAAAATATGAAATCTGTTGTTTAACACTTTTCATAGTGCAAAGTTGTTAAATGTGCTTTTCTAGCCAGTAGCTTCATCTTTTTTGTGTAGGCTATTGTACTTGGTAAAATGTGATGAAAAATTTATCATGGCTCTGTTATAGCATAGTGTAGCTCCTGTAATTTTTGTAGAATTTTCTGAACTGTCTAGACAGAGGTCACAGTTCAATCCTATTTATTCACATGAAATGATAAGTAATTGGATTAAATGATTTAATGGCTTTTATATCAATTCTTGTGTTTTTTTCAATTATGTTGTGCTTGCTGGTCATTTAATGCAGTGCCATAACTGAAATGAGATGGTTGGCTATGAGTAGTGATACTTCTGTTTAATCGTGTGTGTGTGTGTGTGTGCGCTTATGCGCCACTCTTCTTTATGCACTTCTCTAAGTGTTTAGGGAAGAGTTATGCACATACTCAGTACATGAGCTAAGTTGTAGTAGAGAGGAGATATGCACCTACTCTGTCAAATAATTTATTAATCATCTTCATCCATGATCATCATACGTTGTGCATTCATGATACTTATGCACGTGCATCGCATCATACAAAGTTCGCAAGAGGACCTCCCTTATTCGGAGATCGAGGAGAATCGTCCGGAGGAACCGCAGCAAGAAGTGCTTGCAAGAGGAAGGAGAAGAGGAGGAGCTTCCGGAGTGCCCCGACCACCGCTGCGTCGACTTCGTGCAAGGCAAGCACCGAGCATCTACTTACCTATGCTTTCTAACCGTCTAATTATGATTTATGAGTGCTGCATTAAGTATAGGAGTTGTGTGACACCGTTCTGCATTATATCCTTGCTTTACCATTGATTATCCTACCTTGATACACCCCCTGCTAGTCTAGGGCGAGTTTTATGCTTAGCTTGCTTAGACGGTAGAAGTCGGGTGATTCCCCTCGTCATCCGCGAGATAGGTGGTTACCTATGATTGGTGGAAAATGCTTATGTTGATATCATCCGGTTAGTGGCTATGGTTGATAAATGGAGACCGGACGGAGTCTTGTGGGGTTGTTGGACCATAGTGATTCCGTGCAGTGTCGATTAAGGACCGCATCAAGTTGTTGTACCCCAAGTCATGTTGAACGCATGCCTCATGTTTAGTGGGCCGGATAAGTCGTTCCGACCGCGAAGCCCAACACTATCCGGGCCGGTTCTCGATCCGTTCGCACCGTATTGGAGATGGATGGGGACCACGGGGCGCCAAGAGTAAGTCCGAGGTCCAAAGCATGGTCGGCTAAGGCGATCGGGCGGTTCCCGAATACGGTGGTTCCGTGCGAGTCCGCGTGCTTGTCTTCTGGATATGTGCCATGGTGATCAGTAGCTCACCGACGGGTGAGTGTGGTTTGCATGAGGAATACCCCCCGAGCTCGGTAGTAATCGATTCGAATCGCCATCGTTCTGGACAAAGAACACTTGACTTGAGCCGCACCATCGTAGTAATGATTATGGAATGTGGTTAATGATGATGATGGGTTAAGCTGATGTTTATAATTATGGATACTACTTGCTTGCTTAATCATGAATAATATACTATAATGATGAATAGTATAGGTGCTTACCTAGCTTAAATAGGAATGATTAAGCCGAGCTTTGTCACTTTAATTATCACTACCGCTTTTATGCAAATGAGTCAAGCTACCTCCCGATAAAGCCCTGTCATACTCCTTGGAGTCTTTTACTTTTGCGTCAGTCGGGTAAGTCTAGCTGAGTACCTTCTCGTACTCAGGGTTTTTCCCGCTTGTTGTTTGTGCAGACGGGCATACCTACCACGGGTATTGCGAGACCTGTCTTTTCCCAAAGGACTAGAAGGCCTTGGGCAAGGTTACTCTTAATATTCTCCCCCAATCGCTTTTTTGATGGATAGACGTGGCCTGGCACTTTATCTATCTGAAATGTGTGAGTTGGGTTGAGCTTCTAAAACTACTTTCCTTCCGCTATTTGAATTTGAAGACTCGGTTTGTAATAACTTTATTTTCCGCACTCTGATGTTGTTTAACTATTTGTGAAATGTTGTAACATGCGAATGGTGACGCTAAACCCGCATTTATCTTGGTTGACGATGTTTGGTTTGAAATCCTTCGAGATTTCCGGACTACCGGGTTTATAACGGCTTAAGTGTGACAATTGCTTGCTTAGCGAGTGATTTTTCACTTATGCTTTTATAAATTGGTCGGTTCTGTTACAGTTTGATCCAAGGGCTCACGTTGATTTGCCAGGGCTATAAAAGAGGAGGCAACCCCCCAGGGAGGAGGATCCATTCAGAAGAAGAAGAGCTTTAGCGAGAAACTCTAGTTAGGATCCCGAGAGGTGTCCCTTGAATGGATGACCTCTCGAGTTAGCATTCCACGAGAGAGCTAGTTCTATACCTCTAGAAACTAGTTCTATATCAGAAATAGAGAGATAGAGTTAAAGAGAGAGTTTTGGAGAGTATCGGCCTGTCGGTGCTACCTCTACGGCTTGTATCTGAGATTGCTTCGGAATCGACTTCTGAGTTTAAGTAAGTAACATTGTTTAGTTTGCCTTATTGGTTTGTGACTCTTTTGAGTACTTTAATCCTTGTAGCTCTTGGGTTAGAGTAGTATTCGTAGTGTACGCGTGGTGCTTAGACTCCGATACTCGTAGATGTACCCTATCGTCCGGATTTGGTGGTAGCTCGTGGAGGTGACTTTATAGCTCCGTTGAATCTTATATATTCCACTATCCCGTCGGTAGGCCGAGCAGGAGAATAATTGGTAGTCGGGTTACAGTTTTGCCTGTGCTCCTCTATCCAATTCCCCAGTAGAGCATCCTAATCATATCTTACTTGAGCCTGAATTAGAAGTCTTTGTTGTCTTCTCTATATCCCTATCTTCTACGGCCTTGTTTGCTACTCAGGCGGTTAAGTTGTAGTTTAGAAGACCCTCACACATCTTCCTTTGGGTTCGATATTAAAACTGGGTATATTCATCCAGTGAAGTGTTACAACGTATCCGTGCGCTTGCGGAATTATTCAGTAGACATTAACAGATACCAACACTCTAGATGGGAGTTACGAAGAGACAAGTTTCGCTCAGGTTCTGGAGAAGTCTTCAGATATTTGGTGTACCTTTATATCTATTCTTATAAGACTTATGCTTTAATATATTTTATCTTCTCTATTTTCTTTTATATCTAGCATTTGATTGGTTAGTATAGTTGTTACACTTTAGCATAGGATCTCTGTCTATATTAGATGCTCTAGTTATTAATTGTGACTAGAATAGTATTCAATAGTGTAGACATGGTGCCTAGGCTATAGGTTACCTGCAATTGCACCCAATTCTTTCGGTTAGTTGTGGTAGCCTTAGAGGTGACAGCTCTGTTAGACCTTCGTATTCCACCACATCGGAGTTGGTGTTTTGTAAAGCTTTTTGGTAGCCTTCCCCAACTACTGCTTTCTCATCTATTCGAGAGTTGGAAAGGTACTGATGCTCTAAAGTGTTATTGTGTGATTGCTTTATTTACCATGAATTAGTTATTATAGAACCCCAGTAATAGAGAAGTACTTAGGAACCTTGAACTCTCTCGTTGTCCTCTCACTTTAGCTATCTACTCTTTTATCATGCAATTCTCCTGTGCGTCTATATCATTTACGCATAACTCCTATCATTTATCATTTATCTTTACCCCTACTTTAGTCTATTTGTTATACTAGTTAGTAGATATATGATGGTGAACTATCAATATCTTTAACCATTGTTTTCCAATGGTAAAATATAAATAACGATACCTAGAATAGTCTTGGTAAAATGCTACAATGGTATTCTGTGCGCTTGTGGAATCCTTTATATTTTAATTGTATATAAAAAATACCAACAAGCATTTTTGGTGCCATTACCGAGGAAACAATTGGTGTAAAGATTCTAATATTGATCTTGATATCTGCTAATCTAATTTGCTACTAGCTTTAGTTCTTTTGAGTTGTGGGATAAGCAGGACATCAACCGTTTAAACCTTCTGGCGAAATTCTATAAGACCAAGACAAAGAGGATATTGAAGAACCTAGGATGCCTGAACGTTCATGATCTATCATCATTGAAATCCTGCCATCTCACAGGTTTGTATAAATATATATACTATTCTAACATGTGTAGATTGGAGAAAAATTCATCATCACAAGAATTCAAAGTTCATTATATATGACGAGCACGAACGCTGCACAACTCATAAATTCTATTGTATCATGGTAAGTATGATCAAGAAAGGTGAGAAAATCATACTCATGGACTTTAAATATGATAAGTAGTTATCATGTTGCATTCCACTATATGTTTGCTTTGAATAATCCATGCATCTACTCTATCTCATATCAAATTCACAATATATTTAGTTTATTACATACATACATGTCATCACTTGCATATTTATCTAAAAATAAAAAATATTCTCACCATGATCATGCTTTTATCTCTATTTAAGTAAATTTCTATAGTGCTTTCATGCTACTTTTATCTACTATAATATGCTTTAGTTTGGAAGTACTCGCCATACTTCCATAGGTTTTTAAATTAAACGTGGTGCTTAGGTTATATAGCCTACCTTAGTTAAATTAGACATAAAGTCTGGTTTGATTATTGAACTAGAACATGTCTGCGTAGTCATAGGTTATTTTATTGGACTAATCCCTATAGAAAACTCCTAAATTTAATTCGGGTAAGTCAAGAGATGAACTCACATTAGAGATGAACCAAAACATTGATAAAGTCTAATAACTTTGTACAAAAGAAAGACATAGCTCATTCTCCATGGAAGAACTGTAAGTATCAAAGTTTATTCACTTAATCTTTTGTCACAAGTTACCTTTGCCTTTAACCATGTAAAAAATGTAGCTACCAATAAAATTTGTTAAAAGAAATCTATGCTAAAGTAATATAAAAGCCCATCCTTTTATGAGCATAGATAAAATCCGCATAAAATTATGGACCATAACCTATATTTTAAATTTTTTTATAATTCCTCGGGTATATGTCCACGAATATTTTTGCAGAAAAGAAAGAATAAATATCTGTTCATGGTTTTCGAAACAAAAAGTAAGGAGAACAAGTGTACAGAAAGGACCAAGATGGAAAGAAATCGATGTAAAAATACTTTAACACTTCTACGCTTCACCATGATAGTGGACCAATCATCCTGCAAGACATAAGGAGACTATTTATAAAATCAAATTAAGGTTAGAGGTATTCTTTAAAATAATATCTTCACCTTCACCTTGTTGAAAAAGTTGAATCATTTAAAACATGGGCTACCAATTAAAATTTAACTTCTTGGCAAATACTATTTATACTTTAATAAATAGTATATTCCTTCGGTATATGTTGTCTACTGATCTCTTGTAGAGAAGAAATAATAAGAGAAGAAGAAGGCTGAAAGAGTAAGAAAATAGTACAATATATGAGACAAGATGCTAATGAACAACTCAAAATACAAGGAAGAAAAGAACCATTGAAATTCATTCTACCTTTTACCACATGGTGCCATCACGCTCCAATAATAAAGGTAACATCTTAAAGGTAAGTAGTCATCATTTCTTCTTGATCTTGAAGTGGACATCATAGCACCATTCTCTTGATCTCAGTCTTAACTAAATAAGCTAAAATATTATATATCTTATTTTTAGAAGATGATAGTCATCATATTAATCTTGATAACTTATAAAGATGATCCTTCTATAGGTTAAGCAACTCCACTCCTTTATCTAATAAGCTTAAATTCTATATTTATACTTTTGATCTTCTCACCCATGTTATAAATGAATAATATGAATAATATCAATCTTATTGTACCTAAGGTTAGAGAATGAATAAATTTCTGATCCTGCTAGTGTATTCCTGCCATAGAGCCCATGCACTTGATCTCTACCTGTCTTTATGAGCAGAACACACTTCAAGCAAAGTGTAGAGAGATAATTCCTCAAATTCTATAAATAGAAGTTCTCAACCAGTAACAATAATATGCATAAGATTGGCTTCAAGATACTAACAAAAAGAAAGAAAGAAGGTGGCACCACCATTGAAAGTGCCACTAGTGGAGGCACCATCTCAATCCTCATCCTTAGGAGCAAACTGAAGTACTCGATTAATAAACCACTGCAAGGAGGAGTCTAATTCGAAGGACTCAAAACATTGTACCCTCGTCGTGAGGTAATATCGGTAGTTATCCATATTTACTTTCTTACATTGCATGGTTTATTTTCTCTTAAACATGTTTATTTTTTTGCATTAGTACTATATAGAAAATAAATAAAAATAAATAGGCATGCATAGGGCTGTATTCATCTTAAAAACTAGAAGCTCTATGTGAAACCCTTGCAGCGTAAAAGCGGTAGAAGTTCTCACTGTGGTGGCCTAAGAATAAAAATAAAAATAGCATTTATAATTATATTCTTGCATTATAAAAGAGAAAATTCCAAAAAGAAGTGAAATAAAAATCCTGCTAAAATCTAAAAGTTTATATTAGCTCATAAGAATAATCAATTACTCATTTGACTGACCACTAACCCCTTGTCATAATTCGAGCCTCGAGTTTTGGTTTTTTTGTCGGAGTACATATTTCATAGAACAATAAACCATAGTAAACATCTAGCTTAGGAAAAGGCATCCTCTAATTTTCAGGTAAATATACCTATGCGATTATTGAGTCTATCTTATAGTCATAAAATACCAAAAATATATGGACACATGAAGGTCCATGTCTATAGAGTCTTTGTGAGTCCATTAGCCTAAAACAAATAAAAAGATAAATAATAGTTAAAACCAAATAAAGATACTTTAGCTATTTATTAAGGTGTGATTATAGAGTGTGTTTATAATTCTGTCTAGTTTGTTAAAAGTCAAATAAAAACTGATGAACAATAAAATTTTATCTTAAAAATAATGAATAGTTGCTCTGCCGTAATTCCTTCCAAGTACTTAGTTTTCAACCTTAAATTCTCCCGAGTTTTAGAATTGACTGCTTTATATAAGAATTTACTCTGAAGCTAAAACTTGTGGAGATATATGCTTGAGCTAAGTTTAGGTGATTAAGAGATATAATATGAGAAAGTCTGAGCTGTCATTTATCTTACTTCTAGCAATACTAAGTTCTAGAGATTTATCTTTTGAAAACTCAAAACCTTACATGATGAGCTCTTGTATGACAAAGTTTAAATTCCTACTAAAGCCATATATGATATACATTTAGTAAGAAAAACCTTTGCTCATTCATGCTGTCTTGCTTTGCATTAAGTTTAGTCAATCTTTGTTCTACCTTATAAGAGTCTTGTCATGCTTTTATAATCAAGATCACACACACACACTCTATCTACATATGCATTATTTCTATAATGGAAGTAAGTACAATTATTTTCCACTTTCATCCAGATCTACCTTAAAAATATTTTTTTCCTACACTAGGAGTAAACACCCAAAAGTAATATACCCCATAGGGTACCCTGTTTAAATGCTCTAAAGTTCTTATTGTTATCTCTCTAATTATTATTTTATACTCAAGGGATGCATGTGGCTATACAAAAGTATTGAAAAAAGGTAGTAAAAGAAAAAGACAAGTGTCTAAGCAATTAAAACAGTGGGTACTCAAATGCCCGTCTCCCTAAAAATTAAAAAAAGAATAAGAAAAGAAAGAATAAAAATAGCTTATATTTTTCCGTGAAAGTTCTAAGTCCAAGAGAGAAATTTATTTTTAAAGAGCAAAAGTAGAATCAGGATTAACCACTATATATTCACCTATCCACCATATTCTATACACTTGTATATTTTGGTTTGATTGTATGACTTGGCTCTCTGTGGATCTATTGTTTGACTTTACAATATATGAAGTATAAGTATGTTCATCCTTGTTTATGCCACTCATATAAGCTCCACTATAATCATTAGTTGTAGGAAGACATAACACCATTAATGCCTCAGTGAGATCCATAAATACCATATATATAAGAGACTTAAGGGTGTCATACAATTAAGCTCTGAGTTTTATTTTAAAAATTTATAAAAACTTCAGAATATTATTGAGTGAAGAATTTGAGATGTAGTGCTTAACTTAATGTCCTATCTTTCAATTGCTCAAGACCCAAGTGAAAGTTGAAAAGCTCCATAGTTAAGAGTAAAATAGGTAAGTTTAAAAGTTAGAGCAGTTTTGTCTAATCTAGAGGAGAATTTCTTTTTAAAAGCATGTGTACTTTTAAGGTATGAAAGCATTGTAGCAACTCCTGATCCAAGTTTATTAGCTAGGCTTTGCTAAGGGACTAGCAAAGGATAAGTTTAGGGGAGCTTATTGATGGTTACTAATGTCAATTATAAACCATCAACTATTACATAAATTGATATAAAATGAATTATAAAGTATAGTTATAGGTTTTGATTCTAACGAGTTTTACGAGTTTTGGTGTTCCCACTTGTCTTGCAGGAGTATGTAATTTTTCATCAAATAAAAGTATGTCAACTAAGAAATTAGACCACACTATTGTGACGGGTTCATCGAGACGATTGAAATGGATATATTATTTGCTATATTCGAGTCCAGAATCAAGAGATATTAATTCCATGGCAAAATATACATCATTGGGTTTTACAAGGGTTAAGAAGACATGTCGTCGAAGCGGAGCCCGAGTGGGCTTGGGCTCATGCCGGCCGGTCCAAGAGCCCATGCCGGTCAACCCTCCACTGTGCCGCCTCATCTCCGGCTTTGGGAAGCTTCCTCCACCGATCTTAAGAATCAATCTTAGCCCTATGTGAATCCGGTTTGATCCAACGGCCATCGTTTCTCCCACCGAGCTATAAATATAGGGCCAAACCCCCCCTGAGGGCAACACAACATTATGGAGATATAGAGACGTCCCTCAAAAAGATGATCTCTCAACTCTAGAGAATTAGGGCTAGACTTTCTGATATAGTAGATTAGCTCTAGATGGAAGTTAGAAAGAGGCAAGCTTCGCTCAGGTTCTGTAGAAGTCTTCAGATATTTGGTATGCCTTTATATCTATTCTTGTAAGACTTATGCTTTAATATTTTTTATTTTCTCTATTTACTTTTATGTCTATTTAATTTTATGTCTTTAGCATTTAATTGGTTAGTATAGTTGTTATTATGACTTTAGACATGGGATCTTTGTTATGGTTAGTTGTGGTAGGTGCTCTAGTTAGGCCTTAATTCCACCATATCGGATATTGGTGTTTCAGATTTTGTAGACATGGTGTCTATCTATTTGCTAGGTTAAAAGGTACCTGCTCTAAAGTTTATTGTGTGAATTTATTTATCATGAATTAGTTATTATAGAACCCAAATAATAGAGAAGTACTTAGGAACCTTGAACTCTCCCGTTGTCCTCTCACTTTAGCTATCTACTCTTTTATCATAAAATTCTCCTGTGAATCTGTATTATTTATGCATAACTGCTATCATTTATCATTTACCTTTACCCCTACTTTAGTCTAGTTGTTATACTAGTTAGTAGATACATGATGGTGAACTATCAATGTCTTTAATCATTGTTTCATGGTGAACTATCAATATCTTTAACCATTATTTTCCAGTGGTAAAATATAAATAATGATACCTAAAATACTCCTAGTAAAATGCTATAATGGTATTCTGTGCGAAATCTTTCATATTTTAATTGTGTATAAGAAATACCAACAACTACATCAACTTCTTTGCTAAGTACAAACTATGCTTCGGCAATATCAGTGAGTTCGAACAAGTCCACGTCTTTATTGTAGGACTATCATCGACTCTTCGTGAGCCTCTCGCTCTGCTCAGCCCGCAGATGATCGAAGTAGCAATACAACTGGCTAGGGTTCATGATCACCAACAGTCACCGGTGACGAAAGCCAAAGAAGAGATCATGTCCCCAACGTCACCTCTTATAGCAGCAGTGATGATCTACGACGACGACACTGCGACAATGACATGGTGCACAACAACATCAACTATGCTGCAGACGGCAGCAACAACAACGACGATCTTACCGACTCATCATCACTAGATGGGTATCAAGGCGCCAACATGCCCCGTCGTGCTCGCCTTGCCTGCCCTTCATGTCACCGACTCCGACACACCGTCATCGACACCGACATACTAATGCAGCTTCGCTGGCTGCCATCAATGAGAGGGAGCTCCAGATCGTCTCTGCCACCATCGAGGTTCACGCTGCAGCACCAGCATGGTCACTACGTCATGGCATCATTCGGTACTATGACCGCTACTACGTCCCAGCTTAGGGAACTACATCCCCAACTCCTAGCTATCGGACTTCACATGGCAATCTCGACACCGACAATGCAGGCATTCCCCTCCAGTATACTCCTACTGCAGGAGTGGCCAAGGCATGTAGTGTCATGTGCAATGGCCATCTTCTTCGACGACAATGGGCAATAGTTCATCCATGTCGAGGGCCTTTGCATTGGTCAAAAAGTGGGCAAGACATTACTCCTATCACATGATGACTACACTTCGGGCGATCACCTCTTCGGCAACCTACAACACTTCTACACATCTACATCGACAATGGTTCCAGTGGCCGTGTGCCGTTGCATTAGGGGACAAGTTGACGCTGGGCAGGTATAAAATTCATGAGACCTCCATGAGTTATGCAAATGTTACATCTTTCCGGCATCCTCCGAGGCACGACCTTCCGAGCAGCTACATGATAGCAGATAGGCGATTTCGGCCCATTCAGCCATTACATCCATGGCTACATCGATGCATTCAACTACTGCTTTCTGCTTTTGGCAAATTCCAACGACAATGACCATTACACTCTGGGCCGCCTCTTGATTCAGCTTTATGAGGACAATTGCAGAACTCATACACCCTAGATAGCGTCACCGAGTGGGTTAGCCTTCAGCGCGAGGATGCGTTGATAAGAGAAGGGGAGTTCTGTCACACGCCCGACACGGACGGTGACCGTTGATAACGAGAACGGGCCAAGGGAGACCCAAGAGAGGGGCGTCGCCGCTCCCGACGAGCCCCGCAGCCTGCCCTAGGCAGGAGGAGGCGGGCGCGCGCGCCCCAAGGGTGGCGGCCCCCGCCGCCGCCGCCGCAGCCCACCAACCGCGCCGTCTTCCCTTTACGTCTCCGCCAAGTTACCTTTTTAGTATTTTATTAATTTAGAAATAATTAATTATCGATGAAAAGAACCAAATGAGACTATAAATACTAGAAAGTTGTAATCAGATCAATCAAAAAAAAAGTATTAGGTGAAAGCTCTCTATCTCCTCTCTCCTCCTCCTCTCCCTGCGCCGCCGCCCTCTCTCCCTCTCTTCCCCACGCCGCCACCCCCGCCTCAGCGCCGCCACCGTGAGCCCACGTTGTCCCTAGCCCTAGCGTCGCCGCCTCCCCTCACCGTCACCGCCGTACCCATCCACCCTACCCACCACGCTATTACACATAACAAGAAAATAATATTAAGATTTTTATTAAGATTGGAAAGCAATATTTCAGAATAAAGAACATAAATATAGTTTAATGAATACATAATTTTTAAAATGGAATGAAGGAAAAATATATATGAGTTTTTCTTAGATTATGTAGCGAAATACATAGAAATCCATAACAAATACAATCAATGAATAGCTAAAAAGTGGACACGGAGCATGAAATTATTTAATCAAAATAAGGAAAATAATATTTTGATTGTCATATGAATTAAGAATAAAATTGTTTAAATAAAGTATTTAGAAAAAAACAAATAATGACACAATTGGAAAGATTTTTTAGAAAACTAGTTAACTTGGAATTTAAAACTGGCTAAGTTTATTTTTATTAGGAAACCTAGCTAACCCTATATATCCAAACCTAGCTAAGCTTGTTTTGGCAAGTTTCAACATAGGAGCTTTTGGAGAAAAAAGCCAATCAAAACAATATCGTCAAAATTTGTGAAAATTTGCACATAGCTTGTCTACCGCATATATATTGACGGTTACCAAAAGATATTGCCGAAATGATGTGAGCTTTACCAAGAATTTTAATTTTTCTTCTCTAAAACTAGGGCTTTGACCAGAAATTTCAAAGTTGAAGACTCGAGATGCTGATCTGTTGAAGGGAAAGCCCAGATATGTTTCCAAGAACTCATAGCACCAAGATTGAGGTCAAGAAACAACTACCCGCCACCCCTCTCGGCTCAAAGGAATCACATATTCACCAAAAAAGGGTACAAAACAGGGTTTGAAGGGGGGAACATGAGGGATAAGTGTTGGGTTCAAGTGACCTCATAAAAAGTCCTCGTGTTGCATTTCCTTTTTTGCTCGTATTTTTTAAAATAATTTTTTGCCGTGGCTTTGTCACAATTCGTCCCTTTCCTCGTTCGGCGCACTCGCTGGGCGTCAACGGGCGTATCGCGCTGGTTTCGTGTACCGTGGCATCGGCGGTCGAACTTTGTATTTAATTTCATAAGGTGCGGGACGTTAATCAAGGCGGTGTTGTGGGGGTGGCGTGGAAGAAAAGAAAACATGGGTCGCAGCAGCGGGCCATGGTGAGTATAAGGCGGCACCGTGAAAGTCATGGGGACCAGGCGTGGGCATAAGAGGAAGGACGATACATGGTTTGTTGGATGCGATCATACTAGCACTAAAGCACCGGATCCCATCAGAACTCCGAAGTTAAGCGTGTTTGGGCGAGAGTAGTACTAGGGTGGGTGACCTCCTAGAAAGTCCTCGTGTTGCATTCCCTTTTTTGCTCGTATTTTTTTAAAAAAATAATTTTTTGCCGTGGCTTTGTCACAGTTTGTTCCTTTCCTCGTTTGGCGCACTCGTTGGGCGTCGACGGGCGTATTGCGCTGGTTTCTTGTACCGTGGCATCGGCGGTCAAACTTTGTATTTAATTTCGTAAGGCGTGGGGCATTAATCAAGGCAGTGTCGTGGGGGTGACGGGGAAGGAAAGAAAACATGGGTCACGGCAGCGGGTCATGGTGAGTATAAGGCGGCACCCGTGAAAGTCACGGGAAAGATGAAACCTATGGGTGGACCAGGCGCGGGCATAAGAGGAAGGACGATACATGGTTTGTCGGATGCGATCATACTAGCACTTAATCTAGTAGTTAATTGGAGAAGCAATAAGCAAAATGTCACATATAGAACGATCACAGCCGAGGCTGAATTTCGTGTTATGGTTTATGGTGGTGTGTGTGAGTTGTTATGGCTGTGAGTTGTTATGGCTGCATGTTCTCTTGATGGAGTTAAAACTATTTGAAGACGAGCCCTTAATGTTTTACTATGACAAGGCGCCTATTGATAGAGCCACCAATCCTATTAATCATGCTAGAAGCAGCTGACTACGCACATTGAAATTGATGGTGACTATCAAGGAGAAGTTGGATAGGAGGACAATCTGTCAACCTTGTGTAAAATGAGCTCCTAACGACTCAACTCCTCTTTTATGGTCAGCAACAGGATGGTCCATGTTAAATAACTTTCGGCCTATACGTGTGTGTGTGTGTATATATGTGTGTGTGTGTGTGTTGGGGGGGGGTTGTGTGTGTGTATATATAAGGATGCCCCAATAAAGTAGAAATGTAAGGAGTTTATAATGGTCGAAACTATGAGTTAGTAGATACATATATATAGATGTAGTAGGTCAATTCAGGAGGTTGTATCCATATGGTATAGATTATTTGAACTGGCCATCAGCCAAATCTCATCTACCTGAACCCCCACCCTTACTATACCTGAGGGTCATCCCTCTCCCAAAATTTTAGGAGTTTTTCTTTATAAAATTATGCATGTTACGGAGGACCACATGTAATCCATGTGATATGTAGTTTTGCTAGGTTTTACTTACAAACAGGTTTTTGTTTAGAGACGCAGTTTAAATTATTGAAATATATCCATGTGGGGTCTTGTTTTGAAGAGTTTATTGCGAGGAATACCATGGTGCAATTGGATTTTAATTACGATACTTGGTTTAGGTGCTACAACTTTTTCTATTTCAAAAAGAAAAAGTTAGTGGGAGATAAATGAGCCTTAGTAGAGGTAACTTCTTTGATGATGTCACCGACATCACTTTTAAAAGAGCATGGGGGTTAAGATTATAGGAGTTATAGATATGTGTGTGTGGGGTCCATATATATATGTGTGTGTGTGGGGGGGTATCGCAAAGATATATAATAAATGATTTGAATTATGAGCATTTCGTGATAGTCCTAGGCCGGAACGAGAAAGAGAAAGTTTGTCAAACAGGAGCAAATCAACAAGGACAAACGGCATGGAGACAAAGAGAGATGGATGGACCTCGATCGATTACCTGCGGTACATCCGTCCGGCCTCGATCTTGGATCACATGGCTAGGTACACGCTATAGGTAGCTCTGGATGGCCTCTTGCGACCTTGACGGCTTGACCCAGGCGGCGAAAAGCTAGGTTAGCAACGTGCCAACGTACTAAACATCACGCTCGTCGTCCACATACAACGATAGGCCCTTTCTGTAATCATGTGAAACCGGCCGGCATCTCGCCGGGCCTTTTACATGCACGGTGGTGTTGTAAAAACTATCCCTTTCAATGAAACACGTTCTCAGGAAAAAAGAAAAAAAAAAACCGTCGTCCACAACGAAGCAAAAACGCATGAATACAAGAGGGCAGGTACCAGTCAAATGTCACCTGGACGGCTGGACCTGTGGCTCTGGCCTGGCCGTGTACAGTACTACGTACTGTATATAACTAAATGCACTGCAGAGTGCATATGCATGATCCCTCTGTTCTAAATTATAAGTCGTTTTAACTTTTTTGGTATACATATTAAAATAGATGAATCAAAAAATTAAAACGACTTATAATTTAAAATGGAGGGAGTATATAGCTAAATGCTCTACAGGTTATATTAGTCCTGCCGAAAAGGCCGGCTTATCAGTAGCTGCTGCTAGCATACCCTACTGTGCATGGCCCGTCGTCGTCGTATACGTGTACTCATCATATATAAGCTAATAGCTAGCTAGCTTAGCTTGGGTGTAGACACGGACGGCTCCACCACTCAGGTAGCTCGTACAAAAGACAAGCAAGAGGCTTGCACGCACCAGGTAGTAGCTGCAGGGGAGTACTAGCTACGACCACCACGGCGACACGATTGCATCACGCAGCAGCGACCATCAGCTGTACAGTACAGCAAGGACTGTAGACAGTGTACGTACGTAGAGTGGTAGCTAGTGGCAGTCATGGTAGTGGATTCTGCAGTGGATCGAGCTACAGACACAGCAGTGATGCACATGTATACATCGGTAGCTAGCTACTAGCAAGGGGTCCGATCCTCGTGGTGTCCGGCCGGCGGATGGACACGGAATGGTGGATCTCGCCGTGGACCGCGACGGGGGCCGGCCGCGCGCAACACGGAGCGGATGGGATCAAGGGAGGGGGAGCCCGGGCGGCACGGGGCGCACGCAACACGCGCGCACAAATGGATCCCCACGGGCAAAAGCGACCTGCCGGCCGGCCACTGTGGGCTGCATCCATGCACTACCCACGCATAGCATAGAACGGTCGCGCTCATCGGCCAGCCGACCGCCGGGGCCGCCCGGGGTCCATGCAGGTTAAATTGCTGGCACTGCGCACACGACAAACTCATCCACAAATGGTCCCAAGGCGTAGGGCTGCTGTATGGTATTTACATTCTCCTATGCTGCTTATGTGCGTGTGAAAGAGAGAGACCCATACACCATACAGATTAGCCCTCCTACTGTTTTGGCAAGGACTAGTAGGCTTTTACACGTTGGGACTAGTTTGGTACTACTGCTACCTCAGTCCACTCTATCGTCTGTAACTTTTCTGGTCCTGTGGCTAGCTCTAGAGCGCATGTACCAAGCAGCCAAGCTACGCCTGGGGGCATGCATGTATGCCGCTCTAGTGGAGAGCACTCCACACGCCGGCCACACCTCTCTTTCCAGTTTCCACCCCTATGCCTTTTGGTACGGTGTCAGTACATGCTCCCCCTTAACTAAAAAAAATCATTCTCGCTTTCAAAAATTCAATAATGGTCGTGGTCTTCGCTCCGACCACCAATGTCGCGCTTGGCGGCTCCTGAGTCTCGGCCATTGAGTTCGTGTTGTTTGGGTGGCAGGGAGGCCCTCTGTTTCTTGCTTTTGTTATCGTTTATCTTTGTTGCCTGTGTCGTGTCGTGTGTGGCCACTCTCTCTGTGGTCGTGTTGCATTGTATTCACCGGTCTCGGCTCTTTCTTCTTAATATAAAAGACACGTGAAGTCGTGTTCGAGAGAAAAAAAAAACTTTGACCAAATATATTTATTACAAATATTAATATTTATGGTCATTAATTAGAATCATTAGGTAGATCGTTGAATCTACTTTTATAATAAACTTATTTGGAAAATATAAATGTTGCATATATTTTCTATAAACCTTGTCAAAGTTAAGAAAATTTGACCAGCACGATTCTCATAGCGACTCTTTTTTAGGACAGAGGGAGTATACACTACTGGCTTAATTAGGCCGTTTGATAGAACTTCAACAACAGCTCCCGCAGCTACTCCTTGGGAGGTCCTGGGATATGCGTTCTCACGGTGTTGCATGGAGGGTGAAGCTAGAAAAACCCTTCACCTTCGTGCACTGTGCTGAGGACTAGGCGCGCAGGCATGTCCAAGATGCCCCTCTGTGCTAGGCCAGGGTGAAGGCATACAGCGGCGATCGGACGGAGTAGAAATGAGCATATGGAAGCGTCAGGGTGTACGGGGTGCGGGGTGAGTGGTTTCGAAGGATGGGGCGCAGAGCTCGGTGGCGGGTCATCGCGGCACGCATGATGAGGAGCGAGGCCAGCACCAGGGTGCTCCTCCGTCATTGCTTTTTGGTCGGTGCCAGTGTGGGTCAGAGGTGAGAGAGAAGATTCGTTGTGTGTGGTGAAGGTGGAGAGAGAAAAGGAAAGAACAGAGAAATAGGAGAGATGAAAAAAATGGAGAAAAGAGAAAGAAAGGGCATTGTGGGCATTATGGGTGGCAACGATGACCTCGAAGACTTGGGCTTGGGTGTAGACCAGAAGTGGCAGCCTGCCACCAAAGGTTGTAGAGCACGACCCTAGTGGTGGCAGCATCACAACGTGGTGAGGCTCCCCTGTGGCAGAGCTGTCCATGGGCGGGCGCGCTAGAATTGGAACTGTCAGACTAGAGAGGAAACCAATAGAAATGAGAAGGAATGAAAAGGAGGAGCCGCTGCATCGGATCACACGAGCATGAGGGAGCAGAAGCGAAGGGAGTGGAGAGTAAAGATAAGAGGAAGGAGACGTCACGTCTCGTGAGGGAGATGAGGAGGTAGGAGAGAGAGTGTTAAACTAGAGTGGCCTCTTAATAGGTTTGTCTTTGTAAATCTATTTTGAGATACGAGCATTCTTTAATTTAGTTGTTTTCATAAAAGGCCACTGCTTATGAAAATCGTCGGGTATTTTAGGAGACAATTATTTTTTGACCACCTCTTTTATAAAACTAGTTGTCAGCTAAAATCACTTTTATAGTAGTGATAAAACCAACATGCCAGAACAACGCAAACCATAGTTGTAGTAGCAAAGACTAGAGAGTAAGTCGATTTAATTATTTCCTAACCCACGTATTGAAATCGGGGAGATCAATGAAAAGGTATCTTAGCTTTTTTCTAAGAATCATAGATGATTTGGCCACTATCAAGAGAGGTAAACAAGCCACTAGGGTTGATAATGATACAAGATAACTCTTAAGTTAACTTTGGATAGGAATTGTTGGGTTTAATTGTATAAAAAAAGGCTCGTGCAAGATGAGCATGATTTCCATATTACAAAGACTTACAAAGACAAGAGGCAACCAAAATCACTTTCCAAGTTTTGGGCATCTTTGTCTACTTGAAGAAGATATGACACATTTTTTCTCAAACACTTGATATTCACATTTATCAAGGAAAGTACTTTCATAACAAAAAGAATACAACTCTAGATAAAATATATTAAGTAAAATTATCTCAAATTTGACCAAATATATACAAAAAGATAAAAATATTTATCATGCATATCAATGAAGTATCTCAAATTCGGAGTCATAAACCTGTAAACTTTGTGAAATCTATATTAAAATAGTTTGTCTTAAAACATAACTTGTAGTTGAATCATTTTTGGCGGAGGAAGTATGTTTAACGAAAATCATGTGTCAAAGTGTCAAGTTGTAGTCTTGAAGACTCCTGTCAGTGGGTTGAACAAGATGACCTATGACGACACTTGTAATTAGAGGGCATGTATGCATGCATTCAAGGCAAATGGGCAATCAAAATTAATGGCTCGGTGATATAGGTTAGGGCCGGAGGCTGTTTTACCTTTTCCCCAGTCCCCACTGTCCATGTGTGAGTATATAGTCATCTGACTAACTTGGGTGAGGTTATGATCTGTACTGCTACCTGGCAATTAACTATAGCTATCCACCTACCTTCCTTTCAGGCACAAGTTTCACATGGATCGAACAGTATAAAATTTGCTGTAAACTTACTCAATCTGTTCCTGAATAATTCAATAAATAGTTTCTTTTAAGTCATTCGTTTTTTAGATTTTAGCAGAGTTTATATAAAAAATACCAAATTTATGAAGCAAATTAGAGTACACCACAGAATATGTTTTCATAAACATTTATACTCGATCTTTTGTATAAATTCAGTTAAGTCATAAAAAATAACTTAAGAGAACTCTAAACTAATTTATATTTAGGGACGGAAGTATATAAAAAATTCCTCAATTGCCGAGAAAAAGGCTGTCCAAAAATGGTCAATAGTTGGTTACCTCACAGGTGAAAGCTGATGCACAAATGCTTATCATTCATATAGAGAGGAGAGAGAAAGAGAGAGAGAATGCACTGTGTATGTATAGGTACAACCTGCATGTATATTTAATAATATATCTATCCACGTCTTGGAATAGTAATAATAATTAAAAATGATGCACATGTGTAGCACCTACGTACACACCAAACACCATGCACACACCCAGACAAGCACGTAAAAGTACTACGCTACCAATAATCGTCTTACACCATCTGGAGAGCAGTATGATGCATGCCTACCAGCAAATTACCATATCACCCATCCCATGCTGTCTCTGTCATCTCCCTCTCCTAATTGAAATGAACAAATAATAGTAACAGTGATAGATGTAGTATCAATCTAATCATATATATGAGTAACATCTTCTAGTAAATATTGTGATTATAATAACAACAATGGGGGGTTAATTAAACAGGGCGAGATCGAGATCGAGAAGGAGGAGGCGACGATCTTGTAGCGTTTGAGTGACAGTGCCACTCCAACTTACTGCCAGCTTTAATCGATCAGCAATCTATCGGCCATTCTTTCCATCTTCTTTCACTCTCTCATCACTCTAATCACCTTTGAAATCACTCTCTCTCTCTAGAGATCTCTTATTATTTTCTTCCTGTCTCTCTCTCTCTCTCTCTCTCTCTTCTTTGTCCTTGTTGCTGTTGGTGTTGTCTCTTCTTTACTACTGTACCAGGGCATGCTGGCCATGTCATCACGTAGGGGCTTACGACGTACGTACATAGTAAGGGCGACGACGACGAACGGCCGGCCGGGCGCGCGTCTACAGTGACAGCCGCTCCGTCGACGTGGCCGCCGCCGCAGCCGCCGAAGCTGACGTCCGCGTGAAGCTCCACAGGTCGTCGTCGCTGCCAGCGCCGCTGGAGCCTGCGGAGCCGAGCAGCCGGTTGGCGGCGGCGGAGTAGAAGGCGAGGCCGGCGTCCGCGTCGTCGGCGCCGCCGGCGTCGTCGAAGCAGCTGCCGAGCTGGTCCGCGGCGGGCGCGACGTCGGGCGCCTGCCCGTTGAGGTGCGACGCCACCAGCCGGTCCATCATGGCCCAGTCCGTGATCCCGCTCCCGCCAACACGGTGGAGGCCGAGGATGTCGTCGACGACCCCGGCGGTGGCGTCGCCTGAGACGGCGTGCTGCAGCGGCGTCAGCGCCGCCGTGGCCGACGGGCTCTCGAGCGGGGGCAGCTTCATGAACCCGTGTCCGCCCAGCACGGTCTCGATGGGCCGGAGGTACCTGGACGCCGCCCGCCCTGGCCCCGCCGCCGTTGGCGGCGGTGGCGACAGCAGCTCGTGCTCCTGCTTGCAGGACCTGCCCATGTATTGCAGGATCTGGTCCAGCGCGTCGTCGCTGGAGTACTGCAGGCCGCCATGGTGCTGGTGCGCCGCCGCCGCCGCCGCCGCAGCTGCAGCCTTGCCGCCGCCGTGCCCGTGCTCGTTGTTACCGCCGTGCTTGCTGCCCCCGCCTCCGCCTGACTCCTTGTGGTGATGCTTCTTCTTGAACACCCTGCACACCACCCAGCCGTCCTCCTGCCCGCCGTCCGACGACGCAGCCGCAGCAGCAGCGGCGACCTGTACATCGCCGACGACGACGAGGGGCAGAAAAATAAAGCAGCAGTGTTAATTATTGCTACTTTTTGGGGCACATGAAGCACATGGCAAAGTTTAATAATTATTACTGCTCTCTCCAATCCACCGTACCCTCTTTCTCTCCTCATCAATCAATCAAACAAGAGAAAAAAGATGAAAAAAAAAACAATTTTTATTTGCTTACGGCTGGCTGGAGCTGGATCAAATCAAGGCGGGCTACCCGTACTCGTATGATTGCAGTGCACCACCACCGCCATATAATTGTTTCTTACGGCAGGCAATAATTAATGGTGGCGTACATGAATTGGTGCAGAGCTTATGAGCATAGATGACAATTATATTACTAGCTAGTTGGGGTGGGAAGAAGATCTGAAGATGTTTGCTTACCGTGGCAGCAGCGGCAGCGGCGGCGGCATCGCCGGAGCCAGCAGCGGCGGCAGGATCGTCGAGGCGGTACTCGTGCATGATCCAGTCAGACTTCTGGCCGTGCGGCGCGCGGCCCTTGTAGAAGACGAGCGTCTTGCGCATGCCGATGCGCTTGACGGCGTTGTAGATGGCCTTGTCGCGGCCGGTGGCCTTCCAGAACCCGGCGGCCGTGGCGCGGTTCGTGCGCGTCCCCGTCGGGTACTTCTTGTCCTTGTGGCTGAAGAAGTACCAGTCGTTCTGGGGGCCAGAACCGATCTTGCATTTCTCTGCATTCAAAATCGCAATTCGATCGTTTAGCTGTCTGTGTGCATCATATAGTTGAACAGATCAAACTGATCGACTAACACCATGGACCATGGACGGTGTCAATTGATCCATGAACAAAACGAACTGGCTAGATGCACGGGACTAGCTAGCTAGCTAGCTAGGCAGTTGCATTCAGCCGGCCAGGTCAAGCATAATGAACCGTGCAATTCGTACTGCCGAACAATTGAGCAATCTCTAGCTGTGCCTGCCCATGGCAGCCGTAGTCACCGGTGCAGGTGACGAGCTGATCTCAGGCATGGGCTGAACCAGTACGTAGTAGCAGTTGGAGGGAGGTAGCTACCTAGTTCATGTCCGTGTTCATGCATGATCAGGTCAACAGCTCCCATGGATCATCCGATCCACGAGCTAGATGGTACGGTACCGCTAGAAGAAGGTAGCATATGCATCAGCTAGAGTGTGTACCGTACCTTGGATGTCCCATGGCTCGAGCTTGTTGAGGTCGACGTCGCGGATGACGTCGAGGTCGATCTGCTGGGAGGCTACCTTCTTCTTGAGGTAGTAGTTGAGCAGCTCCTCCTCCGTGGGGTGGAACCGGAACCCCGGCGGCACGCACGACTGCCCGTTCACCGAGATGCTCATTGATGATCTCTGATCTGATCTTAGCTTCAATTCGTTTCTTCCTAGCTCTTTGTCTTCCCCTGTGAGTGCTAATGATATTCACAGTACACAACAAGCAGCAGCAGCACGTACAAGAGCCACGGCTGCTGCTAGCTAGTGCTAGACTGGTAGCTAGGAGGACGAGGAGGCCGGCTAGAGGAGGAAGACGATGATGAGGAAAAAGAAGAGAAGGGAAGGAGGAGGAGAAGGAGAAGCTGGTGGCAGGGGAGGAAAGGCGCGCACTTATATAGTGGGGGTTGGGGTACTTTGCCGCCTGCCCAAGCCCAGCAAGGCAGAGCCAGAGGGAGTGAAATTAGGGGGGATGGGGATCGCACGCATTCGACCATCGCTCCACGGATCCATCCATGAATCATATTGCCATCATTCCATTTCCATGCTGTTGCCTTTGGCTGCCTCTGCCTTCTCCTCTCTCTCTTTCTCTTTCTCTGTCTGTGTGTGTGTCTAGCTACCTAGACAGCTCTGCTTGCTGTAGCTAGCAGCAGCTGCTACCTCTTCTCTCTCTCTCTCTCTCTCTCTCTCTCTCTCTCTCTCTCTACACTATACGGGTAACCCCTTCTTCTAGTAGGATAGTCGTCAGTCAGTGCACTGCAGCTGCTAGCAGTGGGGTTAGTTTTGCCACCCACTCCTGAGAGAGACGCCGGAGAGAGAGAGACAGAAAGAGGAAAGGTGCATCCTTGCTAGTACGACCTCCTCGAGTTGATTAGCAGAGTTAAGAGAGAGAAAGGGAGAGGACAAGCCAACGGTTTTCATTTTTTTTTCCTCCTTCCTCCATGCATTATATTGTCCACGGACGTACGGACATACCTTCTATGTACGTACGTATAGTGATATATACGTCTATAATATAAAAGTAATAAGTAGGATTTATATATAAATACTGATACTGACACGCCCATCGAAATAGATCATCTAGCCTTGGAATCTTTGAGGCTGGATTATCATATTATTTTGTCCCATGTGCTGGCCGGCCGCTTCATTTGATTTATCTGTACTTCATTTGATTTACCTGATGCATGGAGAGGTATACTCGTCCTTTATTCATCTCTCATCATCTCTATTATTTGTGTCCTTTTTCTGGTTGCTTCAAATAATTATATAATTACTCCCCTCCTCCCACGGCCTGACTACAAACTCTGCATGCACAGTAGCATTACAAGCAGCTAGCTAGCTGG
Organism: Chrysopogon serrulatus; assembly: GCA_015844335.1. NCBI lineage: Eukaryota > Viridiplantae > Streptophyta > Magnoliopsida > Poales > Poaceae > Chrysopogon > Chrysopogon serrulatus. The sequence continues at coordinate 158,673 of JADLZL010004453.1, read as the reverse complement.
GTACAAAGCTTATCAATGCATAATGGGTGACACTTCTTCCATGGATGGACCAGCTGTTTCTTGGAAATGTTGGTGTCACTCTGTCACTCGCATCAAAGTACAATGATATATATATATATATATAGTGTCCACAATTTTATAACATATGCAATTATGTACTTAATATAATCTTTGTTCAGAAAAAAAAAGAGTATTAGTTCGTTTTCTGTTCACACATGTGATAGAGTGCTACAGACAAAAAAGCCTCCACATGAGTTCAGGGTTTCTATCTACACCGGTTCTTTTGTCATTTTATTTGGCCTGGTCCTAGCTTGCTCGTCAAATTAGAGCTAGGGTTCGCAATTTTTGCATGCATATGTCATCTGACGTATATGATCCAGTAGTGAGTAGAAAGGTGCCCTGCACGTGTGCATGCGTATATAATCCAACAAGTCCTTTGTTTTCCATTTCGGAGAATAAATACATCCAGCTAGCGTCGTTCCTGCAGGCTCAACAACAGATTTGTCGTATCTATATACTTCTATATATATATATACTCCTAAAGCACTTCAATTCGTACTAGGCTACTGCATGCGACCCAGGAATGGTCAAGTCACAGCCATCCAGCGTCCAAATCCATGACTTGCATGGAAAAGAAAAAACAAGCCATCAGTTAGCTAGCTAGTGTGATATGCAGTTATGAGCTCTACTCTGCTATGTACTATGTCTAACCAATTTTTTCTTTGCTAATCTCTTTCAGTTTATACTAGTACCTGTCATATGCATGCATGGGTGCCAAGCAAGTCCCTTTGATGATTTTGCGTTCCAAAATAAAAATAAAAATAAAAATATATATGCATATGTGGTTGATTGCTTGCGATCGATCGAGTTGTAGCATCAAGGATCAAGCTGCTACTACCTATACCTGATCCCTTGAATTATAACGATACCTAGGTAAACAGTGGTTCTTAGGTGGCAATTAATTATCAACCATGAGCTTTCAAAATTCACACAGTAAATTCACGGGGTGCTATTGTTTCACGTCACTTTTGCCCACCCCAGAGATCATCCGGCGTACGTAATCCAATTGATGTGTCATGTCACAACTCGGAATCGGAACCGATATCGATCGGTTTTGTATATATCTTGAACGATGGCAATCTGTCGTCGCACAGTTATTATTTGTCGTTCGCGGTAAATTTATCTCATCGCTGTCAAACTAGTCTGCTCAAGTGGAAAAAAGTAACCCTAGCTAAACTCTCATCAGTGTTCATTTTTTCTGCTGATTACGTACACAAGGGTGCCAAATTGATTAAAATGGCAAGGTAAGCCACTATTTATTTTATTTTATCAATTTTTAAAAGAAGTTTTAACTATGGATATATATCAAGGAGCAATGTCATAGCGTGAGACTCTGAATGCTGAAATATTAGTAGCTAGCTGAAATTAAACTAGAATAAAATTAACGAATCTAGCTATACGTAATCATGATGGTCATGTTTAGGTAACTATGTCACTATTAACAATCAGCATCAGCGACGAATTCGAGCAGTGCATTGGAAATCTTACTTTCGTATGCTTGCCACGAAGAGAGGTGATAATTCAACAATCTTACTGTTGGTGATCGCTGACTGACACGATTCTATGCATGATCCGCGGCACAGCCGAGAGGGACCCATCGAGGCGAGATCATATCTATCATGAAACGAAAATTGATCAATTAGTTGTTTGATGGAGAGGAAATTAATCATCCCCTAATCACGGTCGATGAGGATGGAATTGTGCATGAAAGCGCAGAGAGAGAGAGAGAGAGAGAGAGAGAGAGTCCAGCTGCAGGCTACTGAAAGCGTTGTATGCTCCTGTGTGCGTGAGTGAGCTGCTTAGGGTTGTCCAATGCAATTGCAATTTGCAAGAGGTGGATCGAGGCAGGTTTGGTGCGGGACGGGGACGCATGATAGATGCGAAAGCCTGCATGCATGCGCTGTAAGCTATGTACAGCACTGAGGTGACCATCGATGTATTGCGTCGATCGTTTCAGTGCTGACTCGATGATCGCCGGCTGCTGATCGATCGATTGACCTCAGATTCCCACTCCACGTACGTACGTACGCTAACTCTTCTGGAAACGTACTAATACTAGCCGGTAACCGCTCTGCAGGGACAGTAGTTAACCGTACTACTACCAAATTAATCATGCACGCATCAGGAAAGATACTGATTTTTAGCGGTTGAGAGAATGTCACTGTTGAGACACAGGGTGGTTATTTGTGGTTCAATTCCCGGAGGTCTTACCTTCCCGATCAGAGAACGAAAGAACTAAATGCCACTCTTAAGGTGTTTGAAATAATTTTAAATTCTCTGTCAAGATCAAATTAAAGGATACTTTTTGGGGACTGAGAGTATACTTAACATCGCCAATAACCCTTTATACAAATTAAACCAGCGTCAGGAGAGAACACATGGGGTGGTGGTGAGCGGCGTCAGGGGAGAAGACTTTGAATGTTGACGTCAGGGGAGAAGACTTTGATTGTGACCTCAACGTCGCGCAACAAGGCCGGAGAGCTCATGGGCCTTCTTGTGATTTGGCGCTTGGAGAAGATCCGTCGTATATATAGCTCTACTCGTGCAAAGATTGTTGAACAATCTGCTGTTATATCACATAGTCATCACTGTATTATACACATCACTGTATCGTATGATGCACATCGAAGTGGTGGTCACTTATTAGGTAAAGCTAAGGAAAAGGTTGACGCTGTATGATCCACCGTGAGGTCACATAGATAACGCCCATATCATACAGGACACTCCAGTACGCTGGCCAACTTGTCACAAACTCAAGTTGGGCTTAGTAGATGGTACATTAATTGTGATGTCACACGGTCATCACTAGCTAGATCGTGAGGTGCACATCATATCAGAGCAGTGACCACTAAGCCAAAGCCAAATAAAATGGCAACGTTTTATGATACTCCGCAAGGTCACTTAGACAATGTTGAATCATATGGCGCTCTCAAGTAATCTGCTGGCCGACTTGACACAAACTCGTTGGCTTCATAGACTATTCTCCGTGATGTCATACAGTCATCATACGATGCACATTAGAGAGTAGGCCACTTAGTTGCAACTAAGAAACAAAAGCTACACTCGATGCCCCTGCTAGCTAGTTGCAACAAAGGCACATCAGAGCTTATGGCAAGCACTCTATATTGGGTCTAAGCCATTACTAACTAGGGCACGGTATCACCGGATAATCCACTGTGCATCACCCTGAAACTGTGTTTTCAATTTTGTGCAATCAACACATTGATAATGACAGTATATTTATCCATCGTCCTGTACACTATTTGCGTTGTACCCTGTGGTGGCTCCAAACAATACATCCATCCGCACGATCCATCTATGAAAAACAAAATAGTTATGACATAGGTTGTACTAATATATGCCACTCGTCTATGCTTGTATCCAATTTAATGAATAATGTCTGGTAAAAATGTACAACACACCCAAATGACTATTAAATTAAAAGAAAAATACACCTATAATAAAGAAATTAAATGAGTGGCTAGATACCAAATTTAGTGAAATTATGTTGGTGATCGATGTGCAACATTCTCAATATTGGAGCCTCCTTGAACAATAATTTGCTAAAAGTATATTATAAAATGAAGAAATTACATCAAAGAGGCTCCCCATCACATTCAGCTGAATATATTGGAAACAATCTAACCAAGCAGACAAGCTAACAATTAAATTAGAGGCTATATATGCTAACCAGAGAGTAAACTGGTGTGATGTGTAGCCTTCAAATTCAGAAGCCTCCATGATCAATTGGGAGTAACAAGCCCTCTAAAAGGAAGAAAGATGCTTTCCATCACATTCATCCCAAAATGCAATATTAGCCATAGGAACAACCTAAAAATTTAAAGGGTTGCTAGTTAATAGCCTTTAAAACAAGGAATGATGTGCATCCTTCGAGAATTGGGAGCCTCCATGACTGAATCAGTGTGGAAAAAAATATTTCACTACCGGTTTAATTTGTGTGTTAAATCAGTGGTGAAAACCGAGGAGGGTTTTCACCGTTGTTCAGTATATAACCCGTTGGACAGAATCCATTTTATCCCCAGTTTAAATGACAAAATCAAGCTACGAAAACAGATTTTATAGTAGTGATTTGTGACACAATAAAGAAAAGGTGTTTTTTTTACACGGAAATTTCCTATGCTACATGAATGGCAGTCAGTTAACCATCTTAACCAAAAATGAGGGGTGACAACTAATTTCAGTCTTATTTGTGGGTTTCATTTCACTGTTTTCAAAACTAGCCCTCTTAGTGGAGAGTTTCATTTAATTTCACCGTTTCATAGACGAACTATAGCAATTAATGTATGCTTGATGTGGTGATCCTTTGTGCCATGTAATTATGTAGCTATTTGAAAAAATATCTAAACTACACATAGTTACTTTGGTAATATGATATCTTAGCCGACAAATAATCATGATCAAATAAATTATATTAATTATTTTTCCAATATTAAATAAATAAATTATATATATATATATATATATATATATATATATATATATATATATATATATATATATATATCAGATAATTCCCATCGCTCTGCATGCAAGCAATGATGTGGCCTAGCACAGCCTCTGGCAACGGCTTCCAGCATTGTTTTTTGTCGCAGGATAGAGATGGTGCCACGAAACGGGTGCAAGTGTTGAATGGCAGGAGGCTTGAGTCAGCTATAAATGGCCATGCAGCCCGCGGCCCAGTGGGCACAGCCCATGGCCTCTTTTTTTGGGCCCGGCCCGAGCACGGCCCGGCCCGATGTCCACCGGGCTGGGCCAAGACGGCCCAAGGGGCCAGGCCGTGCCTAGGCCGCCACCCGCACGTGGTATGGCCAGGCACGGCCCGTAAAATAAGATGGCCCGGTTGTGGCCCGTATGAGCAATAGCCTTATAAAATTGGCCCGCTAAACCAAAGGCCCAGCGCCCCAGCCCATCCTATTCCCTTCCTCCCTTCCCAGCGCCGCCGCACTTCCCGAGGAGTTTGCCGCCGTGAGTCTTCCCACGCGCCTCCTCACTCACAGTCCCCCCTTGACGCCCCGCGAGGTCTTCCCCCTAGCGACCGTGCAGCGTCGGCGGCGTCTCCTCCTCCATTCACAGCATCGCCGACGGCCGTGGTCTCGGCGTCCCGCGGGACGCCTCCTCGACCTCCCTCGACCTTCCCCCGTGGCGGTCGGCCGCCACCTTCACTCCCGCGCACGCGCCCGCGTCGAACCACGCCGGGCCGCCGCCGCCACCTCCTCTACTCCACGTGCAACCGGGCGGAGCGAGCTCTTCCAGAGCGCCTGCGGCGCCGCCTTGGGAGCTCGGGCATGGCGGCACGCCGTGCTCCCGGCCGGCCCGACAGCGAGCATTGGGGTCGTGCACGGGCCGACGGCCGCACGGCCCGTAGTGGTACGGCCCGTCGCACGACGGCCCGCCGGGCGGCACGACCCCCCAACCGTCCCCCCCGGCATGGCGTCGACGCCGGGCCGTGCCGCCCCCGCAAGACCGCCTGCCATCTATAGAGTCAACACGGAGCGAAGCGGCCAAGCGGGAGGAGATGCGAGGTGTAGGGAATCCGAGAAGCTACGTGAGAATAAAATGATTTCACCACAGTGCAGGTTTCATCAGGTTTCAATATGCTGGTAACCGTGACGGATGAGTTTCATCCTTGGTCTCTCACCTCATAAATACTGTTAAAATATGATTCAAATTATAATATGAGTCTTGTGAGGACGCTTGGAGGGCCTATGTTCAGGTTATGTTTATTAGCGGATTTGTTTCCGTATTTGACTGCAGTCAGTCCATCCTATAAATACATCTTGTGAGCCGCACGGGAGAAGTTGAGGCGACTCATTGTATGCGTTCTGTGAACTAACCTCATATAGTGAAGATTGCCGGTGGCGCCCGTGGTTTTTCCCACAAGGGTTTTCCACGTAAAAATCCATGTCTCGCATTCGATCTTATTTGTATTATTTGATAACAAATACGTTGCCACATAAGTAAATTTGCTGATGTGTCGTACTAGCATTAATTGAGAATGAAACTTTGATGAAACCCCAAACGGGCCTTGTTGAATCCTTCATCATGCCATGCATGCATGTGTGCACTAACCATCTGTGTTATTGTCGCCAACCATAATCCTTTTTCTAACAAATGATCGATTTATTATAAAACAACAAGCACGTACGTACGGGATTCATTATTGCGTACGCGCTACTTCCTGCACGGTTCACACACCATTGTTCCATGCTTGCTTGCTCGTAACCCTGTCTTTTGTACGCACAATACTCACTCATATATATAGTACCCCATTATACCATGCAACGCCATCATCGTATATATAGCGCGCGGTGCTAGTACCTTGTTATTAAGTACTCCATCTGCTAGCTAGCTCATCGTATCACGGGTACAAATACTTCCTCCATATCGGATTAGAAGTCGTCTTGAATAGTGACATGGTCTCCAAAGTTTAACTTTGAGTTCATATTTTGGTAAAAATACTTATCACAAAGTGATATATTTATACTTTTATGAAAGTATTTTTCAAGACAAATCTATTTATATGGTTTTTAAATTTTAAACTCAATAACTTAAAAGTTATTTATGATTTATGTTCCTAAGTTTGACCTAAACTTTGTCCAAAACAACATATATATATATATATATATATATATATATATATATATATATATATATATATATATATATATATATATATATATATGACAAGGGAAATTTTTTTTTCCTACTCCCATGTTTATATCTCTAGATGTAGAGTGTATATGACCAAAATGAAGTGTATGTACACGAAATATATGATCATACTAGACTGTTTATGGTAATATATATGTCAAGTATGCATCCATACATAGAGTATGTGGTTATTTTATATACTACAGTCAGTGGCATTTTTGTAATATATTAAAAAGTATGGATTCTTTTAAAATTTTTTCATATAGAAAGATTTGAAGTATCTTAATATGAGTATATAAACATACTCAAAGTGATAAATAAGTATGAACACATACACAATATGATTTTTTTTAAAGATAGGAGTAACTACTTTCGGGAGTAGGAAAACCTCCTCCTATACGACAAATGAAATATACGTGTGTCCGAGAAAACATGAACAGGAGGTAGTTCCTACAGGCACGGGGAAGAGACAGAGATCAGAGAGCTACACGGAGAGAGACACGGACACGGGCAGCAGACATGGTCCTACTACTCGTATATGCATGGACCATGCATGCTGAGTACTGGAGCAAGACAGAGCCAGCTCCTCGGTGGTGGTGGTGGTGTCTGTCCTGTGCATGCAATGCAATGCAATGCATGGAGAGTTAGTTGGTTTGGTCTGCCCCCAAGCATTGATTAATTATTAATCCATGCATAATCAGTTTAACTGATTACTACTAGTAGTTTAATCCATTATTAGTTTCATTCACAGCTTGATCATGCATGGACCCACCGAGCAGTGAGTGAGCAAAGAAATGGGAGGCTGGTGGTGGGGGGCCCTGTGTCACTAGCTAGCCGCTGTCCCCAGCGCACGTACCGTGGTGCAACGTCGTAGTGGCCTTTTGGTCCCCAATAATTGTCTCTCTCTCTCTCTCGCTCTCTGTCGTCACCTCCCCTGTTTCTAGAGAGAGAAGCACGTAAAGGAAGACAGAGAAACAGACATATTTTATTATTATTATAATATCATCAGTGACAGTGGCAAGTGGATGTGGTCGCGGGCGGCTGGCCGGGTAGCAGGAGCCGGAGCCCGGAGAACGTCATGCCCGGGGGTGCAGTGCAGGCCGGGCAGCGTCTTTAATTAGTGCGATGATACGCACAGGCACTAGCTAACAAAAGGTGCAGGTAGCTGATGGTGTCTCTATGCATCATGCATGCACCTTTCTTCCCATGTACCACCACCACCACGAATAGTAGCACGTACGTACGTGGTACGCAGTCTCATGCATGCATGCATGGCCGCGTGTCCACCCACAAATACGTACTGTACGTACGTAGGCATGCCGGAAAATACTGTACGTTGCGCACTGGCTACAGGGCTATAACATCTCTCTTGATGGTGGCAAAAATCATCTTCGATTCTGAGAAAAAGCTGGGATCGGATTATATATGTGTCCCTTTTCTTCACTGATCTCCACGATTTCAAATTATGGGTTAGGAAATAATTAGATTGACTTTCTGTGAACCCTTTATTATTCATGCCAACTTGGGTTACTCTCTCTAGTCTGGCGTGTTGGTTTCATTCTTCTTTCTTTGGTGGCGGATCTAGCATGAGGGTCAGGGGGGCGCCAACCTCTCCTACCATTACGGTTACCTGTCCATCCCTCTCGCCCTCCTCTACAATCTACTCTAAGGTCCGTCCCTGACCTTTCTTGTGGTAGCCTCGTTTCTTGAGGTAAAATCCTATGTAATATAGGAGAAATTATTAGGTGATTTCTTCAAAAATAAAATAGGAACCAAAATTTGAGTTGGAGAGGTGTCACGAAAACATAGGTTTTGCATAACCACACACTTCTCACTCAACAAGTTGTCGTAAACTCACTTATTGACGTCGAATTTTAGCTTTAGTCTCGGCAATTTTTGTGTTCGGGAGTAAAAGACCTTTAGTCCTGTTGGTGTTACTAACCTAGACAAAAGGATCTAAATTAGTCCTGGTTGGTATTACCAACCGGGACTAAAGAGTCTTGACCTTTAGTCCCGGTTGATAATACCAACCCGGACTAAAGGTATACCCTTTAGTCCCGGTTGGTGTTACGAACTTGGACTAAAGGTCCTCCAATGAGTTACTTCAAAAGTAAAGCATCCTATCTAAGGTCACATGTGCTGTGTAGATGGGATGGAAAGGTACACGTGAGGCTATGCATAAAGTCTTGGGTTCGAATCCCACGAGCGGCTAGGTGGAAGGCATTGACATGTCCTCCTTTAGTCCCGAAATCTTAGTCCCGGTTGGAAAAACCGGGACTAAAGCCCTATTGTGTAGTAGTCGACATTTTGCGAGAAAATCTAACCGTTGAGTGAATTATGCAAGGTTAAAGGATTAGAAACAGTACATGAATTGTTTATAGAAACAGATGTTTTTTTATTTACAGAGGCAGGCGCATCTTGACCGCCTTTGTCCAATCTTTGTTATGCCTATCTTTGTAAATCAATTAATAGAGTCTGTCGATTGGTCTGTATCTATAAATTGATTAGTAGAAGCACACATTGTTTCAAGTGGCCCACCTCTATTAGGTTAATAGAGGCACACATTATTTCAAGTGGCCCACCTCTATTATGTTGTGGTCGGCACATTTTTTGTAGCTCGGGCGGCTCATCTTAGACCTCATACCATAGCAGAACTGTTCATGTGAGCCATTTTTCTTTTTTCAAGCAAAGTAAACGTGAAGCCAGACGGAGCCACAATTTGTGGCTCCTTTAGAATTGTCGCATGAAGTTAGAGCCCTGAAGGAGCCTGGCCAAATGGGGCCTTAGTACTATTTTACAGAGGCAAACGAGTTAAGATGTCCACCACATTATATCCACTTAAAAAAGAAAATAGGTACATGTTAAGACTCAAACCTATGACCTTCAACATACACAATACCTCTCTACCACTACATTACACATTCATTTGTGAGTATATATAGGATGTTGTCTTTTTATTAATATTTTGTTAGCATTAATTGAATATTTTGGCTACTAAATAAACTCAAATGAAAAGGTTTCAACTAGAAAAATTTTAATATTGTCATCAAGCACTAATTAACTTTAGTATATGACACTACAACATGTCTTCATCCAAGATTGTTTTAAAATCTGCAATCTCAAAATATGTGAACTTAAAAAAATATTTGAGACTGTAAACAACTTCAAATAAAAAAATTTATCACCAACAAACATGTAGATCATTCAAGGTCATTTAAAAATTTTAAATTTTGAATTTCAAAAGCCAAAAACTTTATTAGATACGTATTTGGGACTCCAAACGACTTCAAATAAAAAACTTTTCAACTAGAAAGTTGTAGATTATATTGAAACTACAACTTTGGTATAGACCATGTCAATCCTATGTTTTTTTTGAAAATTTTAAATTTCAGAATATGAGAATTTAAAATATTTATGGGAACCTAAAAGTTTCAAAGTTCAACATATACAATTTTGGTATAAGGTTCGTCTTCATCCGATTTCATATGAAAATTTTATAAATTATTTTTATATTTGTAGTCAATGGTTGGTCTAGAAATCCATATAATCAGAGGGGGTCAAGTCTTCAACCTCTATAGCCTCTCCTTTCTCTCTTCCACATCCAAAAAATTAGGCGCTCTTCCACATCCAAAAATTAGGCTCTTCCACATCCAAAAAATTAGGAGGGGCTTCATTGGCACGAAAGCGGTAGGGGGGCTTGCGCCCAGCCCACCCAACCGCTAGATCCGCCCTTTTGTAGAGACAGGCCCAACCATTGTTAAACGTTTTGCTACATGTCATTAGAATGTCCACCTCTGTTAATAGCCATTTTAGAGATAGATATTTTAAGACATTTTTTAGTCGCCTTAGGACGTCTGACTCATCTATCTCTATTAATATTCGATTAGCAGAGATAGTCTTCTTAGGTTATCTGTTTTTATGTATGGTTAATAGAGATGGGGGTTTTCCTAAGACCCTAGTGACCATTTACAAATATGCTGCATAAAAATATTCACCAATCTAATTACAGACCTTATATCTCCTAAAATCCCTTATTAGGTAGTAACACCGTACCAAACCAAAGGCAAAGGGTTGTTGGAATAATGAATCCGGAAAGAGAGGTGTGCAGGTGTACTCCAGTAGAGCAGCGTGCATGTATGCGCAGGCTTATCTTGTTTGCTGTACATTGTTAGTATTCTTATTCTTATATCTATATCTTGGAACTCCTACTAGCGCTGGTGCATGCGCTCGCCAGGACCATCAAAGTAACAAATAGAGGACTGAAATTTTTCAAGAAAAGAAACAGATAGAGGACTGATGTAGGCGCAGTACCAAACTGCACCCTCCATTAATTCTATAAAAATAAAAATATCACTTCCCATGGAGTTAAACAATCCCTATTTAGCTAGTTTTGTAAAAAATATTACTACCCCGGTACAGTTCTTATACTGTTCGTTTGGCATGTCTCCTCCATGCTCTGCTCATATGTCCTCTGTTTAATGTGTGGCAGCTGGCTTCCTATGCAATATGCATGTAGCCCATTAAAATTTGGCCATGGCTTGTCTGTTTCTCATCTTGCTGATGCCAGATCGAGAGAGAAATTGTGTGTTCTATGCACTTACTGGTTATTATTATAGGCTAGTCAATGGATCCATGCTCCTCCAAAGGCTCTTGCAAGTAATTTTACAAGACATAACATAAGTGATAGAGATATTTATGACTAAACTTGAGACCTATATAAAGCTAATAAAAAATTCTTATCATTATTGTTCTCTCTCATTTGTTATTTTTCCCTGATTTCTACCACAATACTTGTAACTACCTTTTCATCTTTCCATTTGTTACTAATTACATTATATGTATTTTTTTATCCCAATGCATAGTTTTTGTGATTTTTTTCCAAAGTACAACCCCTTAGTATCGGCATATGTTTAGTTGAAACTATTAAGTTGCATGATGTATTTGACATGAAAATCTATATTTACTGCTTCCAGCATATTGAATATGACATAAGTGGATAATTTTAGAAGCATAAAGGAGTACTATATCAATCCTCAAAAAATAAATTTTATTTTTTTCTAATCCATACTAGAAATATCAATATTTATATTACCAAATAAGTAGAATTACATTATCATGGAACATAGTATACCTATATTGTGTCATTAATGTTGTCAATCTTCTTTATATAAACTTAATCAAATTTAAGATGATGGTTTGACTTAAGAAAAACTAGAACACCAAAAAGTTTTTTTCTGGCGGAGGTAGTAATTTTTTTTGTTTTTAAAGATAGCATTAGGTAATTAAGATGTTGTTTTATTGACTTAGATTATATTATTTCTAATAATGAAAGAATTGGGTAGTTTATATTCAAAATTAAAGGGGGCAGTTTATATTAGTGAAAATTTGCTACAGGACACAAAAAGTGAGGACATGAGGCCAGTGAGCCCTAAAAAAAATCAATTATTGGTCAACGGATAATCTAGTTTGTGAAAAAATTGCTAGAATACAACACCTACTAAAATAATGGTATAGTGGGCAATTTACATGTAGATTGGGGGGTTCTTTAAGACTTTGTTCATACTGTTAGAGGCAGAAAATTATAGAAAATGGAATATATCTAACAAGAATTTAATATGTTTTAAGACAACATGTTTAAAACACATCACCTCCAAATAGGTTACTCTTTCACACGAAGCAAAAATGAAAGTGCTAGAGGGTGTCAAGTATATGCTAGAAGCTCGTTCCATGGGAGCGGGTTCGTAAGAAACTTTTAGAGATATACATGGTGTTACAGATTTTTATCTCTCTGGTGCTTTACAGATGCAAGGTGCTACAGATGTACGTCTCTGATGCTAGGCAAGGTTTTCCACGTCTCTGATACTAGGCATGGTTTTCCTTCTCATATAAGCCAGCTTGCTGTGTGTGAAGCTTCTTGCGTTTTTTTTTTCCTGTCAACCAGACAGCAAAGCTCCTGTAGCTAGCAAAGTGGCCCGCACGGTCTTGGCGACAGTTCCAATCGTGTGCTTCGATTGATCACTGTCCTCAATCTTGTATTGTTTTCTAAAGAAAAGAACTCTAAACTTGTAAAGACGGCCGATTTAATCCTAATGTTTGTATGAGAAGATAAACCATCTTCAGCAAATACAATTACTGTTGTTTGAGCTGTGCGAGTTAAGGCTCGTAAAGCTATTGATTATTGAGCCGTACCAGCATGGACCATTTTGCTCGGATCAAATCACGCTTACGCACGATAATTAGCTTTTGATGATTTGAAGGATCCCTGCAGATTTTTGAACACGCATTCCGAAATTCCGATAGATTGAACAACGTGCCGAGGTGTGTTTGATGTGTCATTATCTGGTATTATTAATTATAGTATGAGTAATCGATAGCTGAATTTGAATGTGAGTTCAAATGTGAGATACCATCGAAATCATAAGGACGTCCTCAATGAGGGGAACGAAATCATCAAACTAGAAGACATAACCAAATGGAAAAATGCTCCTGGCCGCACCGCATACTGGAGTGGGCCATATAGTCAGAGACACTCTGATTTCGATTTATGGGTAATCGTCCGAGCTAGACGACTAACTTATCGCTTATGAGCTGTTTTATGTTCTCTCCTCACCACATCATCAGATAGCTAGCTAGAAAACCACTGTTGGGGACGCCCTAAGTGCTCTTGGGGTTGCAGTAATGACATGATTATTGTTACAGGCAAAAAGATACTCGCGTGTCAGGAAATCGAGATGGTCGGTTAAGTCATGGATGATCCACATTATACACTTCGAGATGGCAAAAGCATGGATGCATGGGTGATGGGTGTCATTGTCTTGACTAAGTCAAAGCGAGTGGATTACCATGCAAAGCAAGAAGCAAAATGGCTCAGGAATTAGGAGTAGAAGAGATAATGCAGCAATTAGATTAATTCTTTTAGTGGTAGGTGATGTGCCCGTCGACAATGAGATGTCTCTCCTGTGACTTCGTCAATATCAAGATTTGCTAATACAATTCATTTTTTTGGAGTGCTCGATAAGAGTAGGGTGTGTATGCATGAGGCATAGGGTTGAATCTCTGTGCATGTGTGTGAATGTCTGAATCCATTCTCGGTTTTGCAGGAAAAAAGGACGATGGTGGAAGCTTTAGTCTTTCAATTGAATTAAATCCATGGTGCAAATTGTTTCTTTTGAAGACATTTTGTTTGTCTTTCTCCATTGCCAGACTTTCTTGGGAGTTCCCATATTGTTCTTGGTGCTTCCTTGTGAGAAGTATTATGGGCCCCTGATAAACGATCAAGTAGTTAGCCGTTCAAAATTGAGTCATCATTGTATTTGTAGGATACTTCCTCGATATTATTAATCCACTATGCTTCCCACTCTGTATTGGAGGTACTTATCCTGTAACCAACTACCTGACATGTTACTGGTGTGTTGCTCCCTCTATTTTGAACTATAAACCATTTTAGTTTTTTTCTATGTACATAATTTTTACTATATACCCAAATAAATAATATACCTACATATATAGTAAAAGTTATGTATCTATAAAAACTAGAACTCTCATTTCAACACTACATTGAAGTCATTTTTCTTATTGGCACACATGTGACAGCATTGAATGTTAAGAATAAAAGTTCAATATTGGAAAGTAATGAGGGGTCTTATTTAATTCACCTAAAATCTCCTATATTATGGATCATTTAAAAAAAATCATTCACTTGATCACCTTTTAGGACACAGGAACAGGATAGAAATGCATACAGAAATGTATATAAAAAATAAGTACTCTCTAGGAATAGTTTGTTTGCATGAATTGTAGGAAAAACACATGAACAAAGAAACTTTGAGGATGGTGTGGATGTTTCTTTCCCTTCGTTTTCCTTTCGAATCAAACATACAAAGAAAAGTTTCCTATTTTTTTCTTAAAAGCGATTCCTATGCGCAATTCATAGGATTGTGAATCAATGTTTTTTCCTTTGTTTTTTTCTCTACGATGCAAAGGGACCTATATATATATATATATATATATATATATATATATATATATATATATATATATATATATATATATATATATATATATATATATATATATATGGAAATTATTCCGTACTCCAGAGTAGTTACTCCCATGTTAATATCTCAAGATTTAAGGTATATATGACCGAACGAAGTGTATGTACATAAAGTATATGATCATACTAGACCATCTATAGTAGTATATATGTCAAGTATGTATGCATATATAGAGTATGTGGTTATACTTATTTTATATACTACAGTCAGTGGCATTTTTGTAATATATTAAAAAGTATGGGTTCCTTTAAAAAATTTTCGCGTAGGAAGATTTGAAGTATCTTAGTATGGGTATATAAACATACTTAAAGTGATAAATAAGTATAAACACATACGCAATATGTTGTTTTAAAGATAGGAGTAACTACTCCCGGGAGTATAGAAAATGCACCTATATATATATATATATATATATATATATATATATATATATATATATATATATATATATATATATATATATATATATATAAAATATAATATAATATAAAAGCGGGGCATCGAGCGTATTATCACTCATACACACCAGCTAATGAAAAACATAGACAAATTCGATAGGCTTATTTACAAATTTGTATCGCCCAATTAATGAATGCGTCGGTGATCCAGAGTAGTCCAGCAGATAGAGTGAGTACGTACGTACGTAGTTACAGCAGCACGTACGCACGTACTGTACGTAAGGTGTTCTTTCCCATTTTTTTTTTCTCCTGGCGCCGATCAAAATTAAGTTGCTCAATTCACTCTCGGCAATTACGCTGTCGGATGGGGAGTCGGTTGTTTGTACGTACCACGTACTTGTACATGCATGCATGCATGGGGGATGCATGAAGTTCGTTCGTTCGCTGGCCACTCGTGTGCTGTACTTCTCCTAGCTAGCTCTGGCATTTGTACTACGCTGCAAATTTAGTTTGCCATGGGATGGATTATTTACACTTGATGCCCCAATTGACTTTCTCTCCATGCAGTACATGTACATTACTATTAATATCTTGCATTGCATTGTTGCCCAATTGATTGCTAGCGTCGGTAAGAGCATGCATGCATGCATCTCGAACAACCATTCTTTATTTATTTTTCTTTCTAATAATAAGAGCGAGAAGATTTCCAATCCATTCATAACTATTATAACCACTAGGCTAGTACTACAAAAATATCCTTGAACTCTAAAAGGCAGTATATGAAAGAGAGGAAAGGAATCTAACTTTAAAATTAACATGGTGGTTGCACTGTGATGATCGATAGGTAGCTATAGTATACCTAATTCTGAAGAGACCATCTGCTGAATTTTTTCTGCCTGCCTGCCTCACTGATGAGCTACCTTTTTCTAGCTAGGGCAACGACATGCATCTTCAACGTTTTACAGTGAAGGGGCCTGATGAACCCAAAGAATGCAGTGCAATGCAAAGTTAAGCTCAGAACAAAGCGTGCAGCATTTAGTACCTCACCAGATCGGTGCATAACTTCACATAATAAATGGGAAACATGCAATACAGATAAGATCACATAGATGATACCACTAGATCATTATTAGATGAAATGCAGGAGGATACGGTACTACATTCTGTACTAGGTAGATACGGCCGGCCGGCTGTAATTGTGAGGCGCCACTTGACACCAAACGAGTAATACGAGTGCAAGTACAGGCGTTTGCCAGGCAGCTTTGTATTGGTGCGTATGCTATGCTGCTCCTAAGCTACGATCTAGCAAGTGCTGCTGGTATACAATGCATGCATGCATTGGTGATTGGTGCATCAGTGGGCAGCAGCAGTGGCCGTACTCTACGCAGGTCGTAGTACGTAATGAGCTGAGCTATATATAGCTCCATCTCGAGCTCTCTCCTAGCTAATCTGTACTGTAATGAGATTTAAAGTCCAGTGCCCTTACTGTACTGCATGCACAATATTTCCTCATGTGGTGCCCTGTGCACGCATGAATATAGCACTAGCATGCATGCATGGCCCGTGACGGTGACAGCAGGCAGCAGATCTCGTGCAGATTACTTCTTGAGATCCATGTGCATGCCAAGTTGCCGTTTGGGTAACCGACGAATCAGAGATATTGATCTGCTTGTTCCTTGGTTCAATCGTACCAACTACATAATTGTTAAGGTTCATATATATGTATACTGTGTAATGGAGAACAGAATAGAATATCTGCTAGCTATCGGTGACGATGCATATATAGTACATATAATTAATATATATATATATATAAGCAGCAGCGGCACCGGCAGAGATGGAGACGCGTGCGGGGCCGCCGCCGCGCCGGCCGGCGGCTGCAGGGCAGCATCGGTGGTGGCGCGGCTAGCAGCAGCGATCTCCGGCCATATATAAGGGAATCTCGACCGACAGCCACCGGCCAAACATGCAACTACCTCTGTTCTACAAAAACAGGACGATGTCGTCAGTCATATATACTACAGTACGTATACGTACGTTTAATTTATATATATATATAGATCGAGGGCACTTTATGAATTTCTTAAAGTTTCATTACTTGAACACGTACGTCAGAACATTTCAGCCTTGCCCCATCATGTATGATTATTTCTCACCTGTAATGATAGTTTTATGGAAGAGGTACTATTTAAAGAAGAAGGATGGGGAGCACAGAAGGTGAAGGGAAGGCACTGTCTGCTCGTCTTCTTCCTCCTCTTATCATATATTTTTCTGGACCCATGTGTCCTCATCTTAACTTAAAATTTTTTCTGGACTCACGAAGCTAGAGTAGTTAAACTAAGAGGCAAGCGCTTAACTTACATGGTCAAATTTAGATCATGACTACTGTTTTTTTATATAAATACAAATCCTATCAGTTGAAATGTCATGACCCTCGCAATGCCTTTCAATTCGGTCCTTGCCTCCTTCTGTAGCCACCGCACCCCTAGGACTTCTCCAAGGTCTAGCTACATGCATGATGATATGCCACTCTTTGTATCTCTTTTAATGTAAACACATAGATCAAGCAGCTAAATGTTTCAACTAAGCACATGTCAGACACACATGGATCAAAGGTATAGCTATGAATAGGACTTGAAAATTAAATATATAGAGTAATTGGTCAATAAGTTTATTAATTAAAATTTGATAATAAGAATGTATGTGAGCATTGTTTTAGAACAACCACAAATTATAGAGAGCTAAGATAAATTTGATTTTCTATGTGGCCTAAATTTATCCACAAATTTCTAACTCTCAATCTCTTAAAATTACAAGCACATGCAAGACGGCAGGCTCATGGGCTAGTATAATTCCAATTGCATCTATCACAACATGATAAAGTTATGAAAGTATCCATGGGTGTGGTATTAGGAATCTGAACACATGTCAAATACACGTAATGGTGTGGTGCAAAAGGAATAACCATGGATTGGGATGAAAAAACTATATTTAGTAATTTATGACTAAAGTCAATCACAACAGATAAAGATTAGAAAATATCTATATTAGTATTATATTAAAATATAGTCAAATATAATAGAGAGAGCAAATATAAGCAATTTACTTAGTCATCTTTCTAAAATTATATATATTTTTATAATATTCATTTCTCTTAAAATTAATTTCCCATGTAGCAACATGGGTCCATTGCTACTGCATAAAGCTCATCACCACCGTATTCCATACCCCTTCACTGCTACAGTAACAATATTAGTGATGTCAAACATTCACAATTTGGGAGCCTCCTTGAATAACTCTTTAAAGATATCCTCTAAAATCAAAAATTTAAATCAAAGAGGCTCTCCACCACATTCATTGCAATATATTGGAAACAATGTAACCAAGCAAACAAGCTAATAATTAAAGTAGATGCTACATTTCTAACCTCTAGGATCAAGGAAGACCCTCAAAATTTTGGAGCCTCCATAATCAATTTGGTGCAATAAGCCCTCTAAAAGGAAGAAAGATGCTTTTCCTTCGCACTCATCTGAAAATGCAATATTTAGCCAAATGAACAAGCTAGAAATTAAAGGTTTGCTAGTTACGAACCTTAGAACAAGGAAGTAATGCACATCCTTCGAGAATTGGGAATCACCATGAGCAACTTGTTGAAAAATGGCCACAAGAATTGTGAAGGAAGAATGGAAGTCGCCGGTAAAGAAGTGGAGGGAACGGGGAAGAAGAGGAGGGAAAATGTATTTTGTTCTATGAGATTTTCACTGCTAGATTATGCGGTGACCCAATGGTGAATACGTTTTCATCGCCGGTTGATATTAGGTGGAGCGCAATGGTTGTTTGAGCTGGCGGTGAAAATTATTTTCACTAGATGGCCACTG
This sequence comes from Chrysopogon serrulatus, assembly GCA_015844335.1. Classification (NCBI taxonomy): domain Eukaryota; kingdom Viridiplantae; phylum Streptophyta; class Magnoliopsida; order Poales; family Poaceae; genus Chrysopogon; species Chrysopogon serrulatus. The sequence goes on along the minus strand of JADLZL010004453.1, from coordinate 139,608 downwards.
CATGCCGTCTACATTCAAACCAGTGGTGAAACTTCTTGTCTCCGCTGGTTTGTTAGAGGGTTGCACAGTGAGCGAAACCAGTAGTGAAACTTGTTTCTATTGTTGCCAAGGTTTTCACACGACCAGATTATCCTCTGACCTGGAGGTGAAAATCATGGTAGCGGTGAAAACAATTTTCACCATTGGTTTTTCATGCCACTGCATCCGCCTGCTTTTGAACCAGCTATGAAATGTTATCACCTCCACTTCTAGCCAAATGGACAGTGAAAACCATGCTACAAAAATAAAATCTATAGTAATGCATACTAGTATAAAACAATTAGTACAAGAAAACTCCATCTTGCCAAAACGACCAAGGGAGGCTAAAAACCCAAGTCACCGTAGGTACCACTCTAGCTAAAAGGATGACTCTATCTCTGTTCTTTCATTTGTGCATACATATCTTATGTGTTCTAAGAGCATACATATTTTTTCCTATGTCATATTCACATTCCCTTTATGACCCATGTGGATCCCCTCATTTTGGAGGAAATGGAATCTACATTATGGACTAGGCTATTTGGCTTGGAATTTTACATTACAGAACTTTCCAAAAATTGCATATTAGGCTATATTAAATTCACGGGGTGAGAGATAGAAATGGATTTCGTAGATCTATATGCTATGGTTCTGCTCTGCAATTTATAGCCGCTCTTCGACTTGGTCCTTTGCAGCAAAAGTGTAGTACATCAGTATCTCTCTCATATGGTTAACAATAGTGTACAAATATATTCCATATGTGGCCATATTAAATTAATGGATTTGTGTCTAAATTGTTATTAATAGAATGAATAATTTCAATTCTAAGGATCCAAACAAAGCCACATGTTTTTTTTTTTTTTTTTTTTTTTGTGAATCCATGGATGCCACACCAAATTAATGTATTTATTGTATATCTGCAGTTGCATTTTGATGTCAAGTGGGGAATAATCCTAATAAAAAGTGACACCATAAATATGGTGAACTTCGTCGTTTAGTGCCTATTTTTCTTTGTGTTGATTTTTATAAGTTTGTTTGAATGCCTACTTGGCTATATGTGATGGAACATTTTAATGCCTGCTTAGGCATATTACTTTCTGGCAGAAAAGAAAGGTTTGCAACTGTGCCAGATTCTAAAGCGTTCGTTGCTGCACAGTATTATTAGTAGACCGTACCAGCCGATGAGCCCATACCTCCATCGTATTCACATGTGAATGCTCAGTTGTATTCAACAATAACTAAAACTTATATCTCCTAAAATTCTAGCTAAAGCACGAGTTTGATGGACTAGTAGGGTTAATTCTGAGCATGGTACGGTTATATATTGTTCTGTCATATTACTTTTTCACGACGAACTAATCAGCCGGCTCGGCAAATTAATATGCATGTATGCCTATATACGTCCGTACGTACATGAGCTGTTAGTTGTGCCACCAATGCATGCATGGCATCGTATTATTTCCAGAGGTTTGTCGGACGTACAGTACGTACGTGCATGGGTCTCGTCGCCGGCCCAGCACCAGCAGCAGCCACATGCACATGCATGCAGGCATGGCTGGCCGATCGACGTACGTACGTACGTCCCTGCTGTGACGATACATCGACGGAACACGTGGTATTGTTGTATACGCAGCAGGCAGCTAGGTATCTAGGCTGCTGCCGGCGTCCCTGTAGCCATCGATGCATTGCCAGCATCAGTCAAGATCCAAGAATGTGCAAGCACAGGCAGGGCAATGCAGCATATGCATGTGACCAACATGTAATTAAATAACCAACGAACGGCACAGCAGCAGGCGTTTGTAATAGTATGCAGTAGTGCATGTAGCAGTCTGACATGCAATGATCAGCGAGCTTACCTACTCTCCCTGTGATGTGAGCAAAACGATCATGAATGCCCCCATGACATGACAAATGCATATGACAAATTAATCCGAGGTACAGTACTCAAGGATGATTGCTACTCCAGCTAGCTAATGTAATGTTGCTGAAAAACTATTTTTCCAGATTCTAGCTAGCTACTCCAGCTAGCTAATGTAATGTTGCTGAAAAACATCATGCATGATCCAGATAGATAGATATATGTTGCTGAGATTTTATTTTTGTTGTGTGTGTGATTGCTGAGTAATCAGTTTTTTTTTTTTTTTATTCTGTGTGGATTGAATAAGAGAAACTACTGTTCAACTCCTATTCTACTTCATTTTAATGAATCACTATACAGAAACAACATACAATCACTTCTCAGTAAAACTAGAGTCTTGCAGACCTCCTTCCAAATTCAGCCTAGAATCTTCTCTAAAGCCTATGCCAAATAGGCTCTAAATAGGGATCTCCTTCTATATTCACCTAGAACCTTCTTTAGAGGTATGGCAAGTAGGATCTAAAGAAATATAGAGATAAAGTAGGAATGCTTTAATTTCTACGTACGACGATAGAGACCAAACTTGAAGAACACAGATGAAGGGAGAGTGAAGAAGATTAATCGGAAAGGTGTGAAATAATGAATCAAGACGACGATATGGCTTTGAGAGATCGATGTGGAAATATGATTGACGGGTCGGAGAGGCATTGCTTTCAGTGGCCGGCCCCATCAACACTCAACCTCTAAACTAAACCCATCTAGATCACAAACATATCGTGTATATATAAACAAATCATACTGTAGTACTGAATATATGTGTTCATAGATCTCGGGGCCACCTACAGATCCATGCATGGAATATTTATAACTAACTGGACAAGAAAAAGAGGAGGAGCCATGCCATGGCCAGTGGCCACCACCACCCTCTCCGCCCTCCACCGATCCTTGCATATATATAATTAAAAAAAACTATAGCCAGCATCATGTTTATTTGTTTAATAATCAGCTGATCAGTGATCACACAGTGCTAGACTACCTTTATTTATATTGATTGTGATGCTACAGCTTGTGGGGCACATGCATGCATATGCACATGCTGATGTACCATTTATCTACTCACCATTCACCTCTCAATCTCATGCAGCACACATATCCTTATTCTAGTGAAGGCTTGTAACTTTTTTGTGCCACCTCATGCTCAGCGAGTCAGCCTCGTATTGCTCCTATCTCCTTGGAGTTTCTGTTGGTGTGTATATATATAACAAAAGATTGGTACAGGTTAAGACGCAAGCATATTTAAGTCACTAACTTACTATATCAAGAAGATCGATCCGGATCTGTCAAAAAAATTAAATTATTATTTCTGAAAAGATAGATATTGCAAATTATTCATCACATTTCACCTTCATGCATTATATCTTTTCTGAGATTCTGATAAAAAAAAACTATGCAGCTAGCATGCATGACAAACTACAACTATGGTTCTGCATGCTTGTCTACATTCTGATCTTGTTTTCTTGTGGTAAACTAATCGTTAGCTTGTCCATGGGTCTTAAGTTACACACGTATACAGGGCCATGGTAGGGTATACAGGATGGATGTGCCCAAAATGTTTGGTGCCATCGGCGATCGACAGCTAACACACGTTCATCGATCATTAAATGATTTAATGGAGCTTTCGTCACAAGCTAGGACGGATAGGTCGATGGATGGATGGATTAGTTTGATCAATGGTCGGCATCACATGCAGGCCGGTCCTCGGCCTAATTGTTATAAAGCTGCCTACGTGCACTTCTGCCTCTGCTTCTGCTCAGGTATCTTTGCCTCACATGTCAAGACATTTATACAAGTACCTGTCTCGATTTCGATATGTTAATTGCCAGTTGATTACACTGATGTATGGAGAGAAATGAAATTAAGAAATGTGCAGTGGGTTAAATTGTTTGGGACCTGTTTGCACCTCGCTCAGCAACCTGTGCCCATCATATATATTATATATATTTCACATGGTTATGCATTGTTTATATCCAGATTTTTGAATTTGACCAATATATAGATCCCCTCGACGTTCATGTCAAAAATTTTTGTTGGCTTTGCCTATTCTGGAATGACAAAATTTATTGATTGAGTTCCACATTGAAATTGAATTAGTATTTTCGATTTGAAAGAGTCAAGCATGCCAGGTTTGCTACTGGGTCCTCACTTTGTTTTTAGATAGCCATTAAGTAAATTTGTGTTAATGTTTTTGCGGAGAGACATTTAGCAAGGCACATTTTTAGGTCACATTTTTAGGTTTTTCACACATTTCATAACTATTTTCATCTTGTTACAAAATGTAGCTGATTTTATCTTTTTGCAAACAGCTATATATTTACTTAGCTAGTATGAATATATGGTACTAACTCTGTCCCAAAAAACTTGATGTTTTTAGTTTTGGTCTAAGTCAAACTATCTAAATTAGTTTGACCAAGTTACTAATATTTATTTACCAAATAATTATCATTAGATTATTCATGAATCTATTTTCATGAAGTCTATTTTCATAATATACCTATTTTGTGTCATGAATGTTAATGATTTTCTCTATAAATTTGCCCAAACTTTTTGAAGTTTTGGCTTACGAAAAACTAAAATGTCAAGCTTCCTTGGGACAAAGTGAGTACCTAACTAGCTAAATTGATTTAATGTGTGACATTCATGGCTAAAATTTAGCTAGCATTATATGTGCTAACACTGTTTATTGTAATTCTTCAAAACTACTCACATCTTAATTTATGCTCATCGTCATGTTTGGTTAAATGTCGAGATATCCAAGATTATGATTTACGACTAGCTATACTAGAATACTCGAGGTTCCTAGAATACACTATTGGACCATGCAATATGCCTACTATTTTTCTTGCCCCCTACATGGAAAGGGAAAGGTCATTTGTTATCGTACTAATAGTAGGCTGATGCTTAGAAAGATAGCTTACTGATAGCTCGTGCTGTCATGTTTGTAGCCATGTATAAGTCTCAAGAAAAAAAAGAAACTTCATTTATTGCCAACGATAAATGGATAGGTTGCTAGAATTATATAGGATATGATATTTTGACCCATGAATGGTGAAAAATGCTTCATAACTAGTCAATTCAAGATCAAGATATACAAGACAATTGTAAAGAATAAGTTTACATGTAGGACACATGTATTTTTTATTTACAGAGGTTGTCACAAATTGACATCTTCTCTTGAAATAGCTAGTGAACTTGAGAGCATGGGCGGTCCACTCATTTACAGAGACAGTTCGATAAATAATCATCTCTCAAAATTGATTAAAAGAGACAAGCTTCTTAAGAGGCCCGCCTCTGTAAATAAATACTATCTTTAGATCCCCTACTAATGAAAATCCCAGAGGCCCATTCCAAAGGCCATATAAACACTAGAATGTATGCAACCAGCCATCTTCCACCCCCCCCCCCCCCCACTCCCCTCGATACACTCATTCCACTATAGTGCTGCACTAATCCATTGATCACACTCCTCTCTCTCTCTCTCTCTCTCTCTCTTCTCACCCCTAGCGTACATGGTGCCTATGCTGATCCCACTTACACCGATGTCGAGGTCCCTTGCAAATGTACAAACATACAGTGGAGAGATCTGAGCAATGGCGGCGGGCATGTGAGGGTATATGTCGGCGGGCGCGGATGTATGGCAGCGGGCATAGCTATGTTTTTCCATTTACTTATTTTTGGTTTTCAATGCTAGTTCCAAGCCGATGGTGGTGCCAATTCACATCACCACCCACTGTCACCTCTAACTTGTGAAAACGGCAGTGATGATAATATCTGCAGTAGTGTTAGAATTATATTTCCTTCCTTATAATGGAATAACCTAGGACTTCTTACCATAGTAAAGAACCACGCATCAGGCTAAAGTAATATCATATATGTAACCTGCATATATTTATTTGATGGAAAAATGATGAAACCTATAGATAATTTGGCTGAAATATCCCACGAAACTGCTAGCTATATAGTTGCTAAGCTAGTGATGTGCCGATCTCCAACTGTTGGACTGTGACTTATTGAGTATGCACCAGTGGCATGCAGAGAAATGTAGTGGGGACAAACTAACGGCATAATTACCCAATTAGTTATTTTTGTTGGCAAATAAGTGGTTGGTTTGTTAGTGTTTGCTCAAAAGATCTGAGAAAGGTGGGACCGTGCATGGGCCCCTTCACGCTTCAATAAATTCTTGTAGGATTTCTCTTCAATAAACCTTGCATGGGCCCCTCCAGTTTCATGAAAAAAGAAATAGTATAACAGAAGCTCCACTGTAGGTAATTAGTAATCGAAGTACTCCACTGTAGGTAATTAGTAATCGAGTAGATCTGTAATATTTCTGCTTTGATTTTTTTTACTTCATTTTTGGCAGCCAATGCACACGATGAAAACTCAATTCCCTTAGTTAAAAATACCATATGAAGCTAATTGTGTTCTCCATTTGTTTAATATTACTACTATATATGAATGAAAATTCTTATTTTACAACCTCGAGGTAACTTTATTTGACCTATTTTTCAGTCTTACCTCTGCTTAATTCCTTGGTAATATGGCAGGGGTTGGGCGTGTGTTTTGAATTGACATCGTAAATGCACACCTTAGGGAGGATTAACTAAGAACATAATCGGATAATAGCTATTTTATCTAGCTCTTTAACTCATACGTACTATATGCCTAGCAAGCAATATGAAGGAGAGGGATAGAAGGATGTCGTGGAAAGAATGTATATACTCTCTCCGTCCTAAAATAAATTAACTTCTAGAATAATCACCCAGACTGTCTTGAGTTTAACTGACTTTAATTTATACTAGCAAAGAACACTCACATTTATGAATACCAAATAAGTAAATTAATTATAAAATATATTTCATGGTATGTATCTAGTGACACTAATGTGATGTCATAAATACTGACCACTCTTTCAAATAAATTTAGCGAACTTAAAACATTCTGTTTTAGGACAGCTCTAGATAAGTTGTTTTCCCTTCCGTTTATTTATCTTCTTCATCTAAGCCTTTGGCGCAATGACCAAGGAGCATAGAAAAAGCACTCAGTTTGCATTTAACCATCGTGGGCTAACCCAATAAGTAGCAAAGGGGCAATAAATGCAGGCAATGAACAACCAATGAGCAACAAAAAAGGCAATAAATACAGACAAGTGGTAGCCAATGGACAGCAAAGGAACAATAAATGCAGGTAAGTCCCAAGCTAATATGAAAAAAAATTTGAATAAAAAGTTTTTGCTTAGATGAAGAAGATAAATAAATAGAGGGAGTATTAAATTTTTAGATGGAGGGAGTACATCGTCTCAGTAGCAACTGCCTAGAGTAGTGCATTGGGCAAGGGAGTCAATCCATATGTATAGGGGAGAGTAAGGACCACATAAGAGTCCATTATTAAGCTCAACGTCTTAGGGCGAAAGCCCATGGGCAGAGGACCAAGTTGTGTGTGTCATGCATGGCCCAACATCTAATCATGGTTGATCAGAGACCAAAGCTGCCTCTATCCACTATACTAGGCCTTGTTCACTTCCCTTGCAAATTGCAAGTTTTTTCAATCTCTCCATCACATTTTTAACCATTAAATGTTAGTAAAAAAATAACCACGAGACGAATCTTTTTGAGCCTGCTTGGACAATATTTGCTAGAAACGTAACCTAACACCAAGGCCTAGATTAACCACCACATGATTCGCCTACATTTATGATGCACATATCATCAGACATAGATGTTTTGTGCGTGTGTTGGTTACTTCATTCATTATCATTATATTATTAGAGAAAAACATTGTGTTGTGTTGGTGACTGCAAAATGCATGGGTCCCTTCATTTGGTAGCTCTGCCTCGTCAAGAATCCAGCTTATCGGAGAAGCCGAGATGAGGTGACCGCATATATATATGCATCTTTTTGTACATTTCCAGCTTCTACTTCTTCTTCGAAAACGTTAATATGCCGTTGGGAGATCATTGTCATGAGAATCATGTGCGCGGGCAGGTAAAAACCAAGGAAAAAATCATGCATGTCAGGTAACATTTTTCCATGGTGATCTCAATCAATCGCTCAGGTAAAAAACAAAAAGGTAGAGAGCGAGAACACATCTTGCATTGTTGTCACGGTAGCTTTTCTCTCGCTGCCTCACCTAACTCCGTAGCTCTCACGCATGCTTTGTCTTAATTTCTAGATGGAATCATAATTAGCACCAACGTCGACGCCAACAAGCTCAAACATACAGTGGACATGGTACACATATATAGTTAGAAATAAAAGCTAGGAGTATTTTGAAGCCAGATATGATGCAGCTCTTGACAGATGAAGTAGATAGGCTCATATATAGTTGGTATACACACCCTGCCAGCTGCATATATATGTTTGATTAAGGCCATGTTCTGTTAGTCTGGAACGGACCCAGGAATCAATCTGGCTGATCAAAGTTATACAAATTAGTGACGGTATCGCTCTTGAATAACCGAATAAGGCCTAAGAGGAAATAGGTCGATCATCATGCCAGACAGTAGAGCTCGGTACAGTGGACGTTAGTTCAGCTGTTGAATCATATATACAATGTGGGTACGTACTCATCAGCATTTATGCGACAATCCACACGACGTCTACTCACCGGACGTCTGCGGAGAAGACGACTGCCGAGCTAGCAGCAGAATTAAGCCGGCGGCCCTTTTCTTTCCTATTGTCCCTCGCGCGCTTCGATCATCTCTGAATTTCTTTCCACATCTTTCTTTATGTCTTCCGGCTGTACGACCTTCCAATCAGAAGAAAACAGGAGTGCTTTTTATGACAAAACGAGAAAGTGCTACCTGACGAATCAGACTATATATATAGTACTTAATATATACACTATATGCTCAATGATGGATGGAACTATGGAAGGTGTCCATGAAAAATACAGCGAAAAAGGGCACCATGTTTTCCTCGAGGGCACTTTGCAAGGTGATGCATGCATGGCTTGTCAAAATTAAAGGACTGGTTGACAGCGCCAAAAGATGCATTCTGTCTCTACCAAGCGAAGCAGCAGCAGAGATTTTTTTTTTCTTCCATTATCGCTCTCTTTCTGTTCTGTGATAAATATAAATATATCGTCTGGCACTGTAGATAAATATAAATAACCTCCAGTTCTCTATTGTGCTCGTTCTAAATAAAACAGTTTTGCACAATTGTTTGTGGGCAATCATATATACTACCAACTCTTTCTTCAATATCTCCATGTGTTCGTTGGTGCATCCAAGAATCACAACCAATAAGCGAAGACTTGCTATATGTTCACTTGCTTCTAGATGTAAATGTATTTCATTTATTCATTTATTGTTTTTATTGTCCTTCTTTTATTGTTTTTATAGTCCTACCTTGGGAAATACTAGGAGCTACAGGAACATTATATATAAATAGATAGGGATATGTGTATACTCTCCCAATTCCAAGATTTAGGTATCTCATGAGGAATACTGAAACAACACCCAATTCCAAGATTTAGGTATCTCATGAGGAATACTGAAACAACACACTCTTTGGGGTGAGGTGACTTTCTAGCTAGACCCAACAATAGGAAAGTGATAGCGATGAAGTCTTCTAGAAAACTAAAATCGTCAAGTAAAAATAGCAAAATATTTTTATTTAATCGGGAGCCGTTCTAATAAACTACACACACAGTCACACGTCGCAAGGCACAAATCATGCGATTTTTCATGCGAACAACACACGTTGCATAGTTGCCGACGCTCAAACTCATGACCTCAAGTTTCACATATTCGTCCCCTAACCACTCTATCTATAAGGAACTTATGTCCGTTAAGGATGTTCGGCCTCATGTTATGTTTATCTAGTTTTAAAATAAGTATTTGGAACTCTAAATAAATTAAAAAATTATCAACTATAAAGTTCTATAACTTTTCGAGATCTACAACTTTGGGTTTGGTCATTTCTTCATCCAAGGTTATTTAAAGAATTTGTTCTTTGATAGATGATTCTAAATGAAAAAGTTGTCAACTAAAAACTTGTACAACTTTTTGTGATCTACAACTTTTGTTTTGGTCGTTTCTCCATCTAAGGCCATTTGAATTTCAAATGTAAGAAATTCAAATATAATTTTTATTGGATAGATGATTTCAAATGAAAAGTTGTCAACTATAAAATTACATAACTTTTCGAGGTCTACAACTTTCGTTTTGTTGTTTCTCAATCCGAGATCCTTCCCTACCACTACACACTCACTTGTGACTATAGAGCATATGGATTCATGTGGTAATAACTCTATAAAATCTTGTGAACCAAATATTTTGGCATCAAACGACTTTAATTAAAAAAAAAAAGTATAACTGCAAAGTTGTAGATCTCATTGAATACTACAACTTTGGTATAAAGTTCGTCTTCATCAGACATCGCAAAATGTAGCACCTTCTTCTAGTTAACTCTTTTATATGAAACAAAGACGAAAGTATAAGAAAGGTGCTGCGGTATGCACTAAAGAAAAAAACTTTTGGTACCTTCCAAATAAAAGTAAAAAGGACTATTTCTCTTTTGATGCTACACACATAAAGAACGACAAAGCTTTCGGACTCTCAAAGATTACACAGATAAAAGAATGAGATCAATGCATATGGTGTACTTTGTGGATTCGATCGTTGGTTAATAACCAATGTTAGCAGTTGTTAATCGTCTCTTTCATTTTTCTCTGCAACTTTACTGGGTGAGCAATCACAGTCTCTCTGAAACCGGTGGTGAGGAACAAAGCATATGGCTCCAACCGAAGAGCTAAATCGTTTAGTAAATGTAAATATAGCTATTATTAGGTCCCAAACGCCTCCCAACAGATTGTCTATCCCATCTTCTAAAAAGTAGCCACGAGCTATTCTTGTTTTCTCGCTTGCCAAAGAAAGCTAGCGGACACTCGCTCGCTATCGGCTCTCCAAGGTGCCAGTGCCTCTCTCTTCCTTTCCCCGATGCTCAATCGAGTGCACATAGCACTGCATGCCTCGCGCCATGAGCACTACATGCCCGCCGGCCTTCGATGACGTGCTCGCCAAACTGTGCGGTAGCTGTTGCCAGCCGTGCTGCAGCCTGCGACGAGCCGACGACCTCTTGTGGTGACGGACTGGGCTACTGGCTCTGGCTCGCTGGTGGTGCGGCATCTATGTCCAGTCGCCATGGCTGTGTCTGGAAGACTGGAAGCTTCGAGGAACAAAGAAAACAGAAGGCACAGCTACTGCCGTCGAACAGTTTTAAATATAGACAAACAAGTTTTACAAATGCTGTTGCGGCGCTTAACTTTTTTAGAGGGTTTTCTATTTTAGATAATGGCTAAACCATAAAATTTCATTTCATCAAACTATTTTTTTTTTGCTTTTGAGCTTTTCATTTTGATTGAGAAATAGTTCTTCTTTTGAGATTCTGCTTTTTTTTCTTTTGGTTTTGGGGGGGGGTGGCGCGGGCTTCCTGCATGGACTAGTTACTGCCTTCTCGTTCAGAACACCGCTGCTGCTTCCAAAATATTTTTTAATCTGATGAGTGTCTAAATTCAACCTGGCTACAGCGAAATGTACGGCGAAACATCCTTCAGAACAAAAATGTGGCAACCATTTGTTGCGTACTTGCATGCTGTTTGATTTTACTGGGTAACCAAATAAGCACTATCTCTCCGATGACCCTTTTGGCTCATGTTTTCATTGTGTTTGCTGAAACAGTTAGATTTGGTGCACCCAAAATTTTTCTATGATTCTACGAAGACTTTCGGGGCTTTATTTGGGCCATCAACACATGGGGTTTTTGGGATGTGCTTCCTGTGGCTACAGTCTGGTACAGACTTTGCGCTTGCCTTCTCCTTCAGCACCTGCTTCTAATATATGGATGGAATCTGAGTGTTCAAACTCAAATTGCTACAGAGACAACGTACGGCAAAACATCTTCAGACAGAAGAAAATGTCGCAACCCATTATATCGTTGCTTAGTGCTCTATTATTACTATCTATCTGATGTTTCTTTCCCTTCAACTGTTTGTAACAATATCTTAACTGATGAGTAAACAATCAGACAATGAGCAGGCCATGACAAAGAACCTATCTAGCTCTACTTTCTGTTGAAAGTCATCACATCAAAGCGATCTCAATATACCTCGATCGTCACCAACATGTGGCCTTAATCCTTTTTCGCTTTGTTTCTCTTTCCCTTTCCGATCCATCTAACTCCATGGAGATATTAGAAACCAAACGATGCTGACCCTGCAAATATGAGTATGACGCCCATGCCTTCTTATAATGAAATACGTGTCGCAACGGCACGTTCGCGAAAAAGTATGACGCCCATGCCATGCCACAGAGGATGAACCATCAGACTCCCATTATTGTCACCTTGTGCTCCCGCAGTGGTCACCCACTCACTCACTTGTGATGCCATTTTTTTTTTTTTTGGAACTTCTGAATCACTAAAAATAAAGAGAAATTTTACAATGACTCATAAATAAAACCAACAGGAACTTGTACCATCTGCGGTTAAATAAAACCAACAGGAACTTGTACCATCTGCGATAATAACATGCGTACAGCTGCATCCACTTGAGAAGAAGCAGTATATAGTATCGCTACCGTCAGCAAGATTGAAAGAGACCTTTTCAGTACATCAAGAGAGCTTTGCTCCAGCCTTTTAGATCCCCCAAATAATGGGCAATGAATGATCAGCAGGCTCGGTAAAGGCAGTCTATGTACCTCTCTTTTTCATCTACACTCCCTAAAGATGTGTGTTTGTCTCCTAATCTCTAGCTAGTACGATCATCATATCACAAGAGCTTTAGTACATATCAACACAAAAATGACTGGGCAGCTAGCATTATATCCTTCTCACTTTGCGGTTGCGGTGATAAACATGGCAAAACTATGCGGGGAACAAAGCAGCACTGCTCGGTTGGTAGAACGCTGTAAACAGTGTAAAACCATCATGAATTCGTCCTTTTCTTTAAGGGTGAACGAGACCAGAGCTCCTAACCTCAGTCTTTTCGAAGAAGCTGGGTGTGCCTGGGCACGTTTGGTAGATGTACATGTAAGATGTAAGTGTGAGTGTCTTTTTTTTCTTTTGACAAGTTAATGACCCCCCACATTGTCCACAGCTGAGGGGACCATGGATTTCGTGCTCTTATGTATAGGAGATCTCATAAATTTCAACCGTTTGAGGATAGATATCTCTGGATTGGCATATATAAGAAGGTTATTTCATTGGGCCGACTGTTGATGACAACCAATTCTTAATTTTTTCATCAAAAAATCAAATCTTAATTTTACCAATTTATACCTCATCTTATCTTACTATTACTAGTTAGTCTCCAAAGTATGTTCTACGTTAAACCTTGTGAGACACGCCAGGAAAAATGTTAATCTTAGAAATTCCCATAACAAAAATTAGAAATATATTGCTTTTAATTTAGTAGACTAACAATTGTCATCATGAATATAACAATTTGTTCTATTCTATTTTATAAAAAAAACTTACTATTATTAATTAGATGCTCCAAAGTAGTCCCCTATGTTAATCCTCATGAAACATGCTATCTATTAATTTTTTTCGCAACAATAAGAAACAGCCTTTAATTTTGTAGACTATAATCATCATCACGAGTAACCACTGGATCTATTCTATTTTATAAAAAAAAATTATCCATGTCTACTATTATAAGCGAGACGTATGTGTTAACTTCATCAATCTCGAGAATTTATTGGCTCGGTCTTCGAAGATGCTCATAGGGATAGGGTTCACGTGCGTGCGTTCATAGGGATGGATGTGTGTGCATTATGAGCGTCTATGTGTACTATGTAATTAAAAAAGAGAAATATATAAAGTAACCAATACAAAGAAAAGATAATTTAAATAACCCCTTAAATTTGTTTCTAATTACCTAAACTAGTATAGTGCCCGTGCTAACGCTACGGCTTTATTTTAGAGATGTATCTGAAAACAATCAAATAAATAGTGAGACGGATTAAAATTCATGCAAAAGAGACTCATTATGAGTTATCATATTGTTGAGTCCATAGCAAATATGCTTAAAGAGTAACATTGTAAATAATATCACAACCATTGTATCTTTTGAAACCACCTAAACCCTTGGTGCATTCCCGTCCTGTACAAACATCTATTGTGTAGCATAGCGGGTAGCACACAAGGTTGTGTCCCAGCTAGCTGATTTTTCTGCACATGCCTGCAAAGTGCAAACACACGGCATGGGTGAGGCAAGTGCACTGACCTATAGGTACCGAGGAGGCCAACGGAGTAGGACCAGATCACCAGAGCCGATCGCCGCGGTCGCCAGCACAGCTACTATACAATGACCTACATCTAGAAGAGAAAATGTTCCGTGCGTGGGCCGCTCTATATATCCCCGTCGTCCGTCACCCTCCCACAGGCCGGGGTGGGTGACGAGGACAATAGCGAGCAATGGATCAATCTCTCAGGGAAATAACTTCTCTCTCGAGGCCTTTGAATGCATTTCACTGAACCAATGGAATCAACATCATGAAGTAGATGATGAAGCCTAAAGGGATATCATAATGCCTTCTTTGCACACTGCAATGCAACATAAGAAAAATAAGAATGTCTGAATTAGGCGCATACTTCTTTTTCGAAAGGTTATTAGGGAGAAAATCCAACCTGTACCTTTTAATTGATGTTGTACTCTATTTATCTCAATTAATCACTGGGAAAATAAGTGCCAGCTCTTTGCTACAAACAAAACATGTGGCAAAAAATAACCAGTTAATTACACTTTCTCAGTGACTATCTCTACTGGGAAAACAAGGCATCTCTTACCTTTTGTATATTCATGCCGAAATAACTCTGAGAGGAACACGCCACACAACAAAAAATTGCCTCTGGTCGAATAGAATGTGTGAAAAAAAAAAAAAAAAAAAACTGCTCTTTCACCTTTACTGCTTGCAAGGTATGCATGGGAGCAGACAGTCATGCCGTGTGATTTGGTTCCCAAACAAGCTGTAAACATAAACCTTAGTCAAAATTCGAATTTGCATATCAACTAATCTCCTAACAAAATAGTTCAAATCGATTAAATACGAAATTCAAACCCAGGTCCAATACACATGCTAGTATGCTGCAAAAGATAGGAAATGAAAATTCCAAACCAGATTATAGTTACTTTCACGGATGACGGGATTGCACATAACAAATAAGAGCTAAACCATATCTTGGGTTGGATCCATCCACAGTACTAACCCAGCCATCATAGGGGCAAGGTTCCTTCTGCTTCCTTGGGGCCACCTGCTTTCACATATACTCGAGCTCAAGCACCCTCCACTGCAAAACACTCACAACAATATATCATGGTTCTCTAGGCTATGGAACTAAGAAGGGGAAGAAGAAAAGATACAGGGAGTACACAAAAGTCTCCAGCTTAATATATCATGGTTCTCTAGGCATTTTCGAGCCCTCAAATATTCTTTTAGTAGCTGTCCTCATTGTCACCTCCCTCTATGTGCAACGTCCTTGTTTCCATAGGCAGCACCTTCAACCTAAAACATAATTATAATAACACTCTGACCAAAAACTGAAATTTGCATGTAGAAATTTTTGACCGAAATTTGCATGTAGAAATTATAAACAAAAGTAAAATTTCCATGGAGAATATTTGATGGCTAATTTTAGAAGATAATTAATTCCATATAGCAAAAAGAATGTAGACTGCATTCTATAATTGCTTCATGTAGAAACCATAACAGACCCCTTTTTTATTTTAGTTGCTTTGCTGCAACAGAAGCTAGTCGCGAACTGCCTTAAATTCCAACAGAAGCCAGTCTTGTTCTTGTAAAACCATAATTTCTATACCTCCAAAAATTCAGTTATTGTAAGCTAACCTGCAAACTCCAGACTCATGAAAATTGGAACATGGTCAATTACCCAAAAGCAATAATATATGGTTTGGCATCCAATGACACATAAACACCAATACACCATGACTCAACGCTAAGCTGGTTACCTTCATACTCACTGTCAATAACCCCATTAAACTGATCAACCGAGCCGACTGCTCCAAGATGGCAATTAAATCAATCTTAGTCAATTTCGCACAGATCAATAACAACAAAGCTCTCTCATGAATTCCATAGAGAAAAGGATAGCATCCATAGAGTTACTTATATTTTGTTTTTGCATAGCCAAGCGTTCTAAGAAAGTGAACAAGAGAAATTTTAGAACGAACCTATATGCCATTGATCATTGGTCTTTCCTGATGAATGAAATGAGAAAAGAATTAGTGCCTTTACTAAGCTGACCTATATCTGGACAAAGAAAAGCATGATGATAGTAGTAGGATAAAGTATTAAAGTAACTGCATCTCTGACGGACTGATTCACGTATGCACATGATGAGCTGGGGTAGCCGAGCAGGGCTCTGCGTGCTCCACCTCTTACAAGGAAGACAGAGATGGTGGTGGTGGGCGACTCGAGCGGGCACGGACACCGGGCTCGAGTTGTGCTGCGCGTCGCACTCCGCGGCCAATGACATGGCCGTCGACTCTGCTTCAAGACCGTACCTCCTCTGCTTAATCCAGGCCGCGTCCGATCTCACTCTTCCATTGCGCCTCCTGGTCTCCGCGGCAGCGAGCGCACGGGCCGGCGCTGGGGTTTTGTGGCCTGCATCTGTTCGTCGTGGCGGTTGGTTCAGAGGTGGAGGAGAGGGATCCATGGCATCCGCTGCGAGTCCATTGGCGGCGGCGTTGGGAGACGGTCGTGCAGCTAGAGCGGGTGAGGGAGGGAATGGCGTCGAGGAGCACGGCCACCAGGGCATGGATCTGCACGGGCGGGAGGATCGGAGAGGAGGGGCGGGAGGATCGGAGAGGAGGCGGCCGGGGCAGCGGGATCGACGGCGAGTCCTGCACACGCATTTTTTTCCGTATATTTTTTTCTTCCTGTTTGCATTCTACGTCGAACCCTGGTCGATGTGGGTGGAAGGAGCACTTCCTGTACCGGGTGAGTTTGAAGCCTAAATCAAACATCAAACTTTCATCCACAGCCATTGGATCATGTCTGGATGAATTCGTAGCCGTTGATTTTAATGAAGACGATTTCCTGTGTATAGTATCTTGGGTACACGAAGTTTGGAGCTCTCAGCGGGGGTTATTTTTCTTGGTGGACCTAGTATAATTTAAGTCTTCAATTATAGTATAGAATAGATATGTCATTATGAAAGAATTTAAAACAAACTCTACTAAAATCTCAATTACCCACCGCTCGTGCTATGAAAATAATGTAAAGGAACCATTAAATTTGCATCTAAGATATCCTATATAGGTGTTTTTGACCTCAAACGAGTAATGAAAGATCACGCACAGTAGACTAGATGGATTGCACATGGAGACGGAGATTTATATTGGTTCAAGTAAAGCATCAATTTAGCTACCAATTAAACCCAATCAGTAGTGCGCTAGCTTATAATAAAGAAAGAGGCATTTTACAATGGTTGGAAAAGTACCCCGGTACCTCTAGGTACTTTCATCATTTTCTATCTTCTAAGTAATTAATTGACAAATGTATTATAGAGGGCATTTCAGTAATTGAGATTATTCCCATCGACCTTCTTTCCCACCGATGTCCCCATTGTTGCCATCTCCTCTTCGTTAATTCACACCTATGGTCGTCACCAGTCCCCATCGTTGCCATCTCCCCTTTGCGAGCTTATAGGGAGAGGTCGAGGAGAATGTAGCATCCGCGGCACGCAGGTTCATCACGCCGGAGCTCGCCTAACGCTAGGAAGATGCGATGGCAGGGGGTGAGAAATTAAATAAGGGCAGCAGTGCAGCACGGAGCAGGTCACCGGGCCGCTACTGTAGGAGGAGGCGTCGCTGATCACAGCACCTGTGATGATTGGTTACGGACTACTATGGCGCAGATGAAAACAGCCTGGCCTCACGGCGCAGCTGCAGCCAGGCCAAGCGCATGGTGGCCAGTTTCTACTGCCGGCCGCATAGGGAAGAGAAGCATGGAGCCATGGACGGCATCAAGCATAGGGAAGAGAAGCATGGAGCCATGGACGGGACGACATCGGCTTGGTAGGTGCCGGGAGCAGCACATAATCGATCGGGCTGGTGCGGCTACTAGTGGACGTGGCCATCCAACGAGACAGAGAGCACGTGCGTGACCCTTTTCATGGTTGGAGCTTTGGGGTCATGGGTGAGAGCAGAAGAGATGAAGGAGGAAGAAAAGGACTAAAATAACTGATTTATCCTTATTCAAAAATAAAAAAGAAAATAGAAAAAAATCTTGTTCCATATATTTAGGTACCGATTCCATCTAATTTAGTACTATCCCTACCTATTTGGTATCTTCAGTTAGGTACATCCTATTTTTACACCGTCCGATCTCGTTCAATAGATGGCCCATGATTTTCCCAATCATTGTAAAATTTCTCATAAAGAAAGGACGACCTTGCCCGGTCACCCACAGTACCTAGTAGTAAGGTATATAGATATATAACGAAAGTTCTTTGATCACTGGTTAATTTCCAGCTGCTAATCTACTTTATTATTACATAATTAGACACCAAGCTAGCATGCATGTATCAATGTATGATAAGATAAACACGAGAAGAGAAGACACACAACACACAGGGCCATGCATGATGCATGACCGACATATATGCACAGACTAATATGCATGCTTCGATTCCATTAATTCCTTGCTCATACAATAGAAGATAAAATATAGAAAGAGATCATATTCAGGGCAGAAACGAACGAACGAACAAGGGACAGAAACGAACGAACGAACAAGGGACAGCATATATAATTTCAACAGTTATAACAATATACAGCAGGTTCCCATTCCATTATCTGAATAAACAGAAAGCACGGATGAACAGCAGCGGCGGCGACCTACGATGCATGCCGTTGGGCTACTAGCTGGCTGAACCCACTGCACTGCACGCGGCGGGGCACAAAAGGCAAGCAGAAATGGCAGATGAACAAACACTCTATACCGCCCGACCCGCTCGTGCGTGTCGGATATATATGGTCGAATTGGATTTCGGAAGTGCCATACCCGTGCGGCCAGCGGCTTCACGATAATTGCGATGACTCATAAATGTTAAATCTACCGTTTTAGTATTTGAAGAAGGTGTCCATATAGTGGAGTAGGGCGTGTGTTTGTTTATAGATATGAATGTACATGCGTGAGCGCACTATCGCCCAATAAAATATAAAGTATAATAAAACATAAAGTATTTAGGGGGTTCTACTATAGTGGACAAACAAATTTTAGATAAATGGTGTTCTATTTAATTTTATTGTCAAGAGAATATAATTAGATATATATATATATATAACAATATTTTATTTATTATATTTTTAATATAAAATTCGAGCACGTGCTCCTATTCGCTTACCTTGCTTGCCCATGCAGCTAGCTAGTAGCTAGTATCTAGTAGCTCTCTAGTCGGCATGCACAGTCTAGAGCCTCATGATCATCATCGCCATCGCGGCATCGCCGGCGTTTTCCCATGGGGAGCTAAAGTGAGATCAGCAGGTCGAGGTGCTGTGATCCTACTAGTCCTTATACCCAAAGATAGATGCATATACTATGTTTTATTTTGCTAAATGATATCAATTAAATTATATATTAATTTTATAAATTGAATATAGCAATAAATAAATCAGTAAAATTCTTTTATTTTAGATAGAAGAAATGTTTCTTCTATCTAAAATAAAAGAATGTACCCTTCTATCCAAACCCAATTTGCATCGATAAAATAAATATCTATGCTTATTCAAGTCTTCTAAACAATTAGTGTATATAGCAGAGAGCCGGCAGCCTTTTGACTTGTGCCATTCAATCAATTAATATTTATATGATACCAAGAGCCTACTCTTCCTATCACATAGCTATCAAATTAGTTTTATTTCTCTCGTCGAAGTTCATGGCATAGACAAGTTCCACAATACCTTCTCCTTCTCCATCCCGGTCTTAGAACAAATAACCCAGGATAACTTCCGGATGCAGCGAGCCTAGTGCGAGGTGCACGGCTTATCGGCTATCTAGATTTAACATCCAGCATTCCTCCACTAACAATGGATGTGGAAAAACAAGACAGACCAAAGAAGAGGTGGAAGATCCGACGTATGCTCAATGGCTTGTTCATGATCGACAAGCCTTGTCATATCTACTCCCTTCTATATGACTAAGGACATCTTAGTTCAAGTGGCCTCTCTAAAGCATGCTTCAGAAGTTTGGAAGACTATGATAGACATGATCGCGCATCTCAATTGAAGCCATGAATTTTACAACTTTGTTCTCAACTTTGTAGAGAATGGAAGGGTGCTAGATTAGCATCTGCACACTACACCAAGATCAAAGAAATTGTAGATGAGATGGTTGTCACGGATAAAAAGACTGAGGATGGTGATCTTTTTTGCTACATCCAAAATAGATTCGATCCAGATTACAACCGAATTGTCTCCATGACTATCAAGGATAATCTCACCTTGAGTGACTTGTACGCCCAGCTTCTTGCCTTTAAAGCAAGGCTTACCCCATAAAACGACCCTAAAGGTGGTCAATTCTATAACTCAGCTAATATTGCTTTACGTAGACAAGACTACGGTCATGGCTCTGTCACTAGTGTTGGAGAGTTATTGGACACTTATTTTGCTACAATACATAGGAGTACTATGGGTAATTTACAATATTTAACTCACTCATCCCGATCTAGCTTCTATAATGAATAAAGTTTACCAAAATCTTTATACTCCTACTTCATCTCATTACACTGCCATGAAAATAACTCTAAGATATGTTAGTGGAACAATTAGTTTTAGGTTAAAAATTGTCAGATGCACACAAATATGGTGAGTGATTTTTCTAATGCGGATTGTGTTGGTTGTCCTCATGATAAGCATTCTACTAGTAGTTTTTCTATATTTCTATGTTCATATCTTATATCATGAAGTCTAGAAAACAACAAAGTTTCAAGGTCAAGCACTAAAGCAGAGTACAAAGCATTGGTCAATGCAATGACAAAAATTATATGGGTGTAGATACTTTTCATGAGCTAGGTGTTTCACAACCTCAAGCAGCTATATATTCTTTGGTGTGACAATATAGGGGCTACCTATCTATCAACAAATCCGGAGTCCCGTACCCGAACAAAACATATTGAAAACTATTATCATTATGTTAGAGATAGGGTCGTATAAAAATTACTTGATATCACAATATTTTCTTCTGATGATCAAGGAGTAGATAGTTTTACTAAAGCTCAGTAGCAAAGATTACGAGAATTTTGAAACAAACTCAATGTGTGTAGGTTTTGATTGAGGGAGGCTACAGGAATATCTCTAGTAGTATTCAATACAAACGACTCTATATGTGCTATAAGATGTATATTGACTAGGACTTAGTGTCCTTGTCCTAATAGGACATGTGGCATATATTTATGCTTATTTGGGTCTTGTAAACAGACAATATATATAATAGAGAGACGATAAAACTTTTTGACACGTGCCATTCAAGACTTACATGGTATCAGGAGCCTACTCTTCCTATCACATCATGCTAGCTCAAATTAATTTTCTTTCTCTCATCAAAGTTCATGGTGACGCATTCCACAATACATGTCTCCTTTATCTTACTCAAAAAATTGACCTGAAATATCTTACAGGTGTGGTGAGGCCAGGTGTTGCCTGTCATGTGAGGTGCACGGCTTTTCAGCCTAGCTAGTATCCCTCTGCTAACAATCGATGTGGAAAAACAAGACAAGAACAAAGAAGAGGTGGAAAATCCAACATATGCTCAATGGCTTGTTCCTGATAGGCAAGTCTTGTCATATCTACTCCCTACTATGACTATGGAAATCTTAGTTCAAGTAGCCTCTCTAGAGTATGCTTCAGAAGTTTGGAAGACCATGACAGACATGTTCTCATCTCCATCAAAGCCATGAATTTTACAACTTTGTTCTCAACTTTCTATAGAACGAAAGGGTGCTTGATCAGCATCAACATACTACACCAAGGTGAAGGGAATTGCAAATATATGAGATGGCTGCTATGGATAAAAAGATTGAAGATGTGATATTTCTGTCTATATTTTGAATAGATTAAGTCTGCATTAAAAAAGTCTGCATTAAAACCCATTTGTCTCCTCTATGACTATCCAATGATAATCTCAACTTGAGTGCCTTGTACGTCTAGCTTCTTGTCTTTGAAGTAAGGCTTACATAGTAGAACTCTGAGGGGGGCCAATTCTATTCCTCAACTAATATTGCTTCACATGGACGAGGCTTTGGTTCTAACCATGTTGCTGGTGTTGGTGAGTTGTTGGACTGTGCTTCTGATACAAGATACTATAGTATTGTGTGGCAGAACCTTCTAAATTATATGGCCCACAAGCGCCTGACATTGTCCCTAAGACCTCTGTCGGCTATGCTTGTACACCACATAACCTAGATTGTTCCGTCGGGTGGATCCCCGATAAACCACGATTCCTCCAGGATCGATACTTACAGAGACATCACAGTATTACAATAGTTTTCATACACAAATACCAGAGTAGCGGAAGACTTACAATAACTTAATTTACAAACCATTTGATAAACTTATACAAACCAAAGTGTTATAATTACAAAACAGCGGAAGTATCATTAAGTAACTTTACAAACCACACAACGGAAATGCCCTGCCCGAGGGCCACACAATCTACTCTTCCTCAGATCCTTCCTCGATCACCGTCATGCAACAAGGGCCGTAGCACACTTGTTCACACGGTTCACCTGCAACAGGGGTTTAACAAACCCTGAGTACAAAAAGTACTCCGCAAGACTTACCCAACTAAAAAAATTGGGGAGAAGACTCAGGAATGCTGGCTAATAGGAATCAAGGTGAGGCTTTAGCAAGATCAAAAGACACCTTTTGTGAAAAGAGACTAAGTCAGTCCTTACTATAGCAATCACTTGTCAAACATGTAATGAATTCAAAACTTTCTAGTCTCACAACTTTCATCATTACTACGATGCTGGTGCAAGGATCAAGTCTCCCATATCGTGGAGCAACGATGATTCGAATCGCTTATATACCCAGCTGGGGCTTCCTAGCCACACGATGTATGCAGGACCAAACATCTTACATACATCAACTCACGCTTGTATTTCTCCCTGTAAGAACGGGTCCTAGCCACGAGAGCACGGTACACCATCTCCCTACGCCGTCTGTACGTCGACGGTGCGCTCGTAGTGTGGGTACCCGCTACTTCCCGTCCCGGTGTCCGTCCTCGTCACGGATGGTACAAGGGAGCTTACCGCCATTAGCATGCGACTAGTACTATCCAATAACCTCATGATCCAAGGGCCAAGGCAACGAACGGTGCTTAACCGACTCACAAGTGGACGACACTACACCAGGGCTCTAGCCTACCCTGGTGCAAGTCACTCCACCAGTCTCAATTTACTCATCATCATGCTCTTGTGGTGTACCCTTGACCCCATAGAAACAAGGATAAACGACAAGCAACATCAGGTTTTCGTAACTTCCCTTCAGAGGGTATTGTTATCACACTTTTGAAAACACTTTCTCAAAACCCTACACTAGTAGCAAGACTAAGCGTATACTAAGCATTTCGAAATCAAAGCAGGTATCTAGGGTAATATATCAAGGTACGGTAAATGCATCAAAGTAGGATATCACACAACTCCTAACATCTAATGCATCATCTCAGGGAACATAAAATATAAAGCTTTTCGAAATACAAGGAATTGTTTAAATGCATCCGGGGCTTGCCTTGGGGCTCAACGAAGTGGGACTCGGGGATGGCACTGCCTAGATCGGGACCAACCTCTTCACACTGGACACCTTCTTCAGAGATAGGAGTTGGATCAACTCCTTCTTCAGACGGCACGACTACACGATTGAAATGCATGATCACAATGCAATTAACAAAGACATGCGATAATGATGCAACGACAACTAGTCTATCTTGAGTACAACTTTCCTTCACGGTAACATCGCATTACGGAAGTATAACTAACGTCGACGACGACGGACTAACGATACGCAATCAACATGAAATGCCAAAGGTCATTAGGGTTAATGACCTAGGGTCATCACTCAATCCCAAAATCAAGCAACCCTAATAGTGATTAAGGTTAATTACTAATTTATTAACCATTTTCATAGTTGTTGAAAGCCACTAATTAACCTACTAATTGAAGATTAATTAAACCCTAATTAATCAAAGAATTAATTAATTAAACATTAACTAATTAAGGTATTAATTAAGCATAATACAAAGATTAGTTAAAACATGATTAAACTTCATAATTAAGATCACCATCATCTAGTTAGCATGCAAAACAAATTTCATGATTTTTGGACTTATATTTTAATTATTAAAATTCATGGAAATGGCATTTATCAATTAAAGGAGCAAATTATAGCACAAACAATTTTTATTGGAAAACCAGAGTTAGTATTTTTCCTTGACAGAGTACAACACAAAGATCACATACATATTTTTCTCATATTTTTAACTGCCCAAAATAAATTATAACAAAAAGATGAAAATCAGCTTTTTAAAACATAAAAAGAAAAAGAAAAACACATTTCTTCTCCCCCGAGACCACTGTGCGGCCTAACTTCGGCCCGCGCGGCCCAGTCAGCCAGCGCCCAGCGTCTTGTAGCGCCTCTCCTCCGCTCTCTCTCCGACTGACAGGGCGACCCCGCCTGTCAGTCCCTTCTCCCTCCCCTTCTCTCTTCTTTCTCCGACCAGGCACAGGGACGGCGGCGGCGGCCGACGGCGTTCTCGCCAACGACGAGCCCTCCGACGAAACCAACTGCACCAACGAACTCCTCTCATCACACCGCGTCCAACGAGCTACTTTACGGTCACTCCCAACCACCAGAGCTCGCACCACGGCGATCATGGCGGCTCGGCGGCGCGCGGCTCCCGTCGATAAGGCTCACCGGAGCTTCTCCGGCGGAACCAAGCACACCAACATCCTCAGCGACTCTAGGCGAACTCAACTCGACATGAATACGACTCGGAGCAGCCCTGGATTGACACAGCGGCGGTTACTACGGCGGCGGCACGACGGCGACCACTGACACGCCGCTGTTCCCGCTAAACCGTGATCACTCTAGTGCAACCAACACTTCTACAAGCTTTAGGGGCTCACCACGACTTCAAAACACCGCAGCGGCAGGTAGGGGGTGGTCAGAACTTGGGATGACGGCGGTGGAGGACTCGCGGCGGCGCTGTTGGTCGGAACCGAGGAAGACAACGGCGTTCGCGCGATTCCGGCTAGCTCCGGCCGTGGGCAGGGGTTTAGCGACTGCGCAAGGGAGTGGCGGAGCTGACCAGGGAGGATTGGAAGACGGCGAGTGACTGAGGTGCGTGAATTTGGCCGGCGACAGAGGTGACGACGGTGGCGGTGAGGAGGAAGAAAAAGAGAGATTGACGGCCGGCAGTGGCTTTTATAGGCAAAGAAGGGCACGGTGAGGTGGCAGGCGGTTTCGCGATGAGGTTTAGGTGGACGGCGGCGCGTGAAACCTGCGGGGCGGCGCAGGAATGGCCACCCGTGGGGAAGGCCCCCCTCCCTGTTCACACTGTAGCATAGGGACACCTTGCTTTTCTATTTTCAAAATTACTCTCAGAAATTGCACTGTACACAAAAATCTCCCAAAATATCAATTGTGCAACTTTTCATGCTCTACAACTTTCATTTAGTAAGTTTGGCCAGATTCCAAATAGTTTTTAAATTTGAAATTCAAATTTGAAAAGGGGACAAAACCCTAACCTTTGGGATCTTAAAATTACTTTTAAATTTTGAATAAAAGATGAAAATCCCCCAAAATAAAAGTTGTTCCATTTCTCAAGATCTACACTTTTTATTTAGGAAGTTTTTCATGAAACTGAATAGATTTTGAATTAGAGTTTAAAAGTCAAAAAGGACATTTTCCAATTTAAAGAACTTTTGAAATTACTTCAAATTTTATTCAAAAACTTGAAAAACTTTATATACCAAAGTTGTAGAGCCCAAAGAGATGTACAAACTATATTTTTGAGTTTTTCCAAATTTTGAATATTTTGAGATGAAATTGAAAAGGGGGCAGTTTCACTTTGAATTTCAAGCTTTTGAAAAGGATTTTCAAATTGAATCTTTGGGCAATTAATTCATGATGTTGTGATACTTTTCAAATCCAACCAATGACATATTTTCAAAGTACAAAGTTCATACTTTGAAATGGTGCCAATGGTTTAGCAACTTTTATTTAGAAAATTAATTATGGTTAGCTCATCAAAATTGAAAATAAAATTCAATTTCCAACACTTAGCCACTTGAGCTAGGGTTTGGGATTTGAATTCTAAATTCAAATTTGATTCTTCCTTGCATCTCATTTGATTTATAAAACATGTTTGATGTGTAAGTCAAGGTTAGCCAAACACTTGCAAACATCAAGTTTGATTTTAATTGATTGCTTTTATAAACAAAAAAGTAGACATGTGAGTGGAATTTAAATGGTAAACACATACACATGTGATATAAAAAGAGCGCAAACAACCCCAGAATTAAATAAACTCATTTTAGTTGTATTCATTAGAGTTCTCTAATGATGAATGCTTATGCAATGATGATGATGACATGGCAGGTTTAGGCTAACGTAACACCAGAGGTGTTACATATTGTGGGTGGTTTACAATATTTAACTCTCACTCGTCTTGATCTAGTTTTTACAGTGAATAAGGTTTGCCAATATCTTCATACTCCTACTTCAGCTCATTACACTACCATGGAAAGAATTTTAACATATGTCAGTGGAGCAACTGGTTATAGGTTTAAAATTGTTAGAACCAACACAAATAGGGTGAGTGCTTTTTCTGACGTGGATTGTATTGGTTGTTCTAATCTACTGGTGATTTTGTTGTATTTCTATGTTCCAATCTTATATCATGGAGTTCTAGAAAACAATCAAGTTTCAAGGTCTAGTCCAAAGTAGAACACAAAGCATTGGCCAATGCAACAATGCAAATTATATGAGTGCAGACACTTTTTCATGAGGTTGCTGCTTCACAACCTCAAGCAGCTATTCTTTGGTGTGATAGTATTGGAGCTATCTTTCTATCAGCAAATCTAGTGTTTCATGCTAGAACCAAATAAATTAAAGTTGATTACCATTCTTTGAGAGAGGGTTGCATGTTAGAGAATAATTTCTTCAGATGATCATGGCAGGTGGTTTTACTAAAGCCCAGTTGGTGTAAAGATTAGAAAAATTTTAAAACAATCTCAACTTGTGTAAGTTTTGACTAGGGGAGGTTGTAGGAATATATCTAGAAGTATTAAATACAAACTACTCTGTATGTGCTGCATGATCTATCTTTCCTTGGACTTAGTGTTCGTGTCCTAGTAGGACATATAGCATATATTTATGCTTATTCGGGTCTTTAAACAGACAACGTATACAACAGAGAGCCAATAATATTTTAACTTTTGTCATTCAATCAATACGTACATGGTATGCAAGCGCCTACTCTTCTTATCACATCTAGCTAGCTCAAATTAGTTTTCTCTTGTTGAAGTTCATGGCGTAGAAAAGTTCCACAATAAATGTATCCTCTCTATCCCAAACTCAAAAAAGTTAACCTACGATAACTTCTGAGTGTGGCAAGCCTAGGTTTGCCTATCGTGTGAGGTGCACGTCTTGTCAGCCTACTAAATGGAACATTCAGTGTGCCTCCACTAACAATCAATGTGGAAAAACAACACAAGACCAGAGAACGAAAGAAAAGATGGAAAATCCAACGTGTGCTCATTGGCTAGTTAATGATCGGTAAGTATTGTCATATCTAATCCATATTATGACTATGGATATTTTAGTTCAAGTGACCTCTCTAGAGTATGCTTCAGAAGTTTGGAAGACCATGACAGACATGTTCTCATCTCAATCAGAGTCATGAATGCTCCAACTTCGTTTTCAATTTCTAAAGAACAGAAGGGTGTTGGATCAGCATCTACATACTACACCAAGATGAAAGGAATTGTAGATTTGATGTCTAATGTGGATAAAAGATTGAATATAATGATCTTTTTGGCAACATGCAGAATAGATTCAATCTAGATTATTACAACACATTTGTCTCCTCCACGACTATCAAGGATACTCTCAACTTGAGTGCCTTGTACGCCTAACTTCTTGCCTTTGAAGCAAGTCTTACATAATACAACTCTGAAGGTGGCCAATTCTATTCCTCAGCTAATATTTCTTCACATGGATGAGGTTGTGGTTGTGGCCGTGTTGCTGGTGTTGGTGAGTTGTTGGACAATGTTTCTGCTACAAGGTACAGGAGTATTATGGGTGGTTTACAATATTTACCTCTCACTCATACTGATCTGGTTTTTGCAGTGAATAAAGTTGGCTAATATCTTCATACTCCTACTTTAGCTCATTACACTGCAATAAAAATAATTTTAAGATATGTTAGTGGAATAATCAATTATGGATTTAAAATTCTTAGATCCAACACAAATACTGCAAGTGGTTTTTCTGACACAAATTGTGTTGGTTGTTCTGATGATAGGCGTTCTACTGGTGGTTTTGTTGTATTTCTATGTTCCAATCTTATATCATGGAGGTCTAGAAAACAACCAAGTTTCAATAGTCTGAAGCAGCTATTCATTGGTATAATAGTATTGGTGCTACATATCTATCCCCACATCGAGTGTCCCATGCTATAACAAAACATATTGAAGTTGAGTATCATTTGTTAGAGAGAGAGTTGCACGTTAGAGAGAGGACGCACAATAATTACTTGATATCAGAATAATTTCTTCGGATGATCAAGTAGCAGGTGGTTTTACTAAAGCTCAGTTGGCGCAAACATTACAAGAATTTTGAAACAATTTTGACTTGTGTATGTTTTGACTAAGGGACGTCATAGGAATATCTCTAGTAATATTAGATATAAACTACTCTATATGTGCTACACGATGTATCTTGACTACGACTTAGTGTCCTTGTCCTAGCAGGACACATAGCATATTTATGTTTATTTGGGTCTTGTAAACAAATAATATATATAACAGAGAGAAGGCAATCTTTTTAAGTTGTGTAGTTTAATCAATACTTGCATGGTATCAAGAGCCTACTCTTCCGATCACATCTAGCTAGCTCAAATTAGTTTTTTCCTCCCGTCGAAGCTCATAGCATAGACAAGTACCACAATACATGTCTCCTTCCCCATCCCGGTCTCAAGAAAATTGACCCGAGATAACTTCCGGGTGTGGCATGCCTGTCATGTGTGGTGCATGGCTTTGTGCCTACTGGATAGCACATCTTGTATGCCTCCACTAACACTCAATGTGGAAAAACAAGACAAGACCAAAGAAGAGGTGCAAAATACAACGTATGCTTAATGGCTTGCTCATGATTAGAGTTTGGAAGTCTATGGTAGACATGTTCTCATATCCATCAAAGTCATGAATTTTACAACTTCATTCTCAACTTTCTACAGAACGAAAGGGTGCTCGATCAGCATTGACATGCTACACCAAGATGAAAGGAATTTCAGATGAGATGGCTGCTACGAATAAAAGGATTGAAAATGGTGATCTTTTCATCTACATGATGAATAGGTTCAATCCAGATTACAATCCATATGTCTGCTCCATGTCTATCAAGGATAATCTCATCTTGAGTGACTTGTACGCCGGGCTCTTGTCTTTGAAGCAAGGCTTACCCAATAGAACTCTGAGGGTTGCCGTTTCTATTCACGTGGATGAGGCCATGGTCGTGGTTGTGGTGCTGGTGTTGGTTGTCCTGATACTAGGCGTTCTACTAGTAGTTTTGCTATATTTCTAGGTTCCAATAATCTTATAGCACGAGTTCTAGAAAACAACCAAGTTTCAAGATCCAATATATTGGAGCATAATACAAAGTATTGGCCACTGCATTAGAAAAAATTATATGGGTGCAGACAATTCTTCGTGAGCTAGGTGTTTCATAACTCAAGCAGCTATTCTTTGGTGTGATAATAGGTGCTACCTATCTACCAGTAAATCTGATATCCATGCCAGAACAAAACATATTGAAGCTGATTATCATTTTCTTAAGGGGAGGGTTGTACAAAAATTACTTGATATTGCAATAATATCTTCTAATGATCAAGTAGCCGACGGTTTTACTAAAGCTTAGTCGGCACACAAATTACAAGAAGTTCGAAACAATCTCAACTTATTTAAGTTTGTGGTTGAGGGAGGCTAGCTATAGGAATCTCTGTAGCAATATTATTAGATACCAACTACTCAGTATATGCTATACTAAATATATATATTGTCTACCAAATATATTGTCTAGGACTTAGTGTCCTTGTTCTATAGACGACTGAAAATCTGTAGTAATGCCAGCAGCCTTTCGGCTCCGATCCTGCCGTTCGATCAATCAATCAATACAATCCTCAATCCTAATCCTACCCTCCCGTCCTCACGTGACGGTAGCCGGTGCAAATCGTCATCCTTGCTCCCTGAACACGTAGGATCTTTACTTGTTTCCACAGTAATTGTTCCATTCTCCACGCTGTGCTAGATCTTGGGGTCCTGTCAGTGTAGTGGTTCTCGATCGGCCAGATCCCAAATAAATGGGATCTAATCTTTCAGTTAGTTTTGAACAGTAATATATTCAGATGGTAGTAGTAGTAGTACAGTCTCTAAAAAGTGGCCACGCGTCATGCTAGTGCCTTCCAAGCTTTATTTTGGTCGAAATAGTGAGGGTTAATGATCAGCTAAGAATGATGTAAAAGGTGCATGTATAGTAGCATGATTAATTGATTTGGTGGCATGGCTACTATATCCTAGGCTAGATTCTGGTGCCCTATTGTGTATCTTCTTTGATTGATGAATAGCAGAGCTCCTACATACCCTCCTTGACTCAGGTAAAAAAGGAAGAGAATATGGTGTATACTGACGCTGTATATATGTTTGGTGTGCTGTGTACAATCAAGTATAGAAGTGCAGCGCAAAGACTGCCAGTGGCGGTCTGCAATATAGCCTCATGTTTATTATATTAGCAATTAATGATGGTAACTAGTGCGTGAAGTTTGCACTAATTAAGGATAAAAATTGAAATAGCAAAGCATCTTAATTTCTCATAAAAAACAATGTTAATAGACAATAATTAGCATTCAAATCCCTAGATATCATATACTCCCTCCATACTCATAAAAACATATTCTTTTACACAAGATTTGAATCAAACATTAGGAATATAAATTATAAATAACTTTTAAATTGTTAAGTTTGAAAATAAAATATATAAATAAATTTGTCTTAAAAATATTTTTATAAAAAAAATACATATATAATTTTTTGATAATTATTTTTATACAAATAAATAGTTAAAATTATGTTAAACCATGTCGTCTTTGTCCAAAACGACATGTTTTACATGTACAGAGGGAGTACTCCATTAATTCCATCACATGACTGATTGCATGTTTCCCGCTACTCATGCATGGTGTTTTGTAAATTAAGAAACAAAGATTAAAACTACAAAGCAAAACAAATACACAATCTAATCTATAGTACGTACATACTCCTATATATATCTTAATTACCCATCACACAGCAGATGAATCGTGAGTGGCCCAAAAGGATTGCGTTGGGACATTGGGGTGTGCGGGCGGCAGCCTGGCGCATGAAGATGAAGCTAGCTAGCGTCTAGCGACGTGAGTCCACCGCGCCCGGCAGACCACAGACAGGTCTCAGGGAGCCCCACGATGCGCACGAGAACTCACGCCGGCAACATGTAGGAGGGGGACCGCCGCCCAGGTTTGCCGACACATAGCTCCGCCGGTGCCTCCAAACTCCAGTACAGTCTGCGTCAGTGCCTTAGCTTTTCTTCAGTTTGCCTGTCCATATGCATACCGTCCGACATGCTGTCATACCAAAGGCTCAGTTCCATGTATAATTCTATACTAATCTTTAGCTAGCAAATATTGAAGATTATTGGCTATGAGCATGATGAGCCTCGCTCTATAGAAGTTTTAAAAATACATTTGGCCCCCGTGTTTTGAACCATAAATCTTCGCGGACATCACGCGTGGTCCCTCTGTTTGAATCCCCTGAACTACAAATAAATACTATATGGAATGAATAACCTAGCTAGGTGTATAATTCAAGGTTGCTTGCATTTGTTTAGAAATTATTACAGGATTAACTCAAAGGTGTATTATTAGAAAAAAGTTCTCGTGTATCACAGGCGAACCATATATAAGAACCAGAATGTTGGAAAGGAGAACGGCAAAACCATGATTTATGTACCCACCCTCCTCACTCACCCTCAAATGGAATTTCTAGATATTATTAGCCGGTTAATTTTCTTTTCATTCCCAAGTCAAACTTCTGGCCTTCCGATCCACGTCGTGAATCGTGCAAATGCTGCAGCACCAGCACTCCTTCGTCCTGGGATTTTTTTTAGTTGTTCCGTTGGCTTATTTTTTGGTTTATTAGTTCAGACTTCAGAATAGTTTTTGGTTTACCTCTGCCCTGGCCTTATCTGCTTCACTGGTCTTTTATTTCTGATTTGGCCCGTCTAGTTATTATTCTTCGGCCCATATTCTTTCTTGTGCTTGGGCTTCAATTCCTAGGACAACGAATGTGCCCTTGCTCCTCCCATTTATTGTTATGCTTGCAGATTACAATTGAAATCAGTTTAATAGATTCAGAAGATGAAGATGGAGCACACTTATTTTTCAAACGCAAGTTAGCAAGACACATATGGCGCTTATTGAATCTGGAAGCAGATAGAGCCCACCTGGCCACTATTCCTGACGCTTATGGAGTTGTTGAGTGCATTCTGAAACAAAGTGAGCCGAAGAGAGAATTGATGGTGGTGATACTTTGGTTCATTTGGTCAGAGCGCAATAGCATTAGAGAGGAAGGGAAGCGAAGCCCGGCGAGCAACATAGCCGGTTGCAATGAAATGTACGTTCATGAGAATGTTCAGATCACCAGTAGTAATGCACCTCATACCGGACAATATAAGAAGAAACAGGCCAAGCTACCAGAAAATGTTATCATGTTTAATCAACAGCGAAAGACAATAGCGAAGATTGTTTATTGATAATATGAGAGCCATCGTTAATTTCCGCAGCAATGTTCGGGAACTCTTCTAGTTTATTATATGTTTAGTTCTTTTGTTTTTGTTTTTGTTTTTGTTTTCGTGAGAGTTCACATTACCTGTCTCAACTTCTTGCGAAAGTCTGCTTTTCATCGTTAAACTATAAAACCAGGTAAACCACCTCACAAAACTTTTAAAACCATTCGTTACCTCCCTAGTCTAGGTATAAGCAATTTTGAAGGTGATTTTGATTGTGTATATAACTTAGTTATAGATTTATTTAGTTATAGCATGAAAGTTTTACTATAGTTTACGTATATAATAATGACCCGATAAAGTATATATATATAACGAACTTTCGTGGCCACTGGTTTCCGGCTTCTGATATATTATTCCATAACCATCAAGCCATCGTTAGGGAGGTAACGACACGAGAAGACGCACGACACACACAGCCACAGGGCCATGCATGATGCATGACCGACAGTTCGACACACACATGGATGTTTGCTTAGACCCATTTCCCTTTCTTACCTAACATCATGCAATAGAAGATAAACTATAGATAGATCCATAGATCATACGAATTTAGAGCAGAAACGAATGAACAGGGGGTCACAGCACGTAAAATTTTCAACAGTTAACAATAGGTTCCTATTCCATTATCTGAAGAAACAGAAAGCATGGATGAACAGCAGCGGCGATGACCTACTAATAATCAGGGCACAAAAGGCTAGCAGAAATGCCAGATGAACAAACCCCCTCTATCGCCCTCCGCTAGCAGGGCTTGTCGGAGCCTACAGCCTACTATCCCCTACTATATACCCAAGCTATATACCCTAAGAAGGCGCGGCTCCTATAATTCCCTTGCTTGCCCATGCAGGATGCAGCTACCTAGCTCTCTAGCTAGCTAGTAGGTAGTCTCTACCATGCACAGTGCAGCAGAGCCTCATGATCACCATCTGTCGCCATCATTTTCATCAGCCTTAGTTTTCTTGCATTGACATGGGGAGCTAAAGTGAGATCAGCTGGTCGAGGTGCTCTCTGATCCTAGCTAATCCTAATCCGGCTCTTGTCCTCCATTGTCGGTAGCCAGTGCAATCATCATCCTTGCTCCCTGAAACGTCAAGCTCATCTTTGCTTGCTTGTTTGCACGTACGCTATGATATGATCTTGGGGGTCCTGTCAGTGTAGTGGGTGTGGTTCCCGGCCAAATCCCAAGTGGGATCTAGCTAATCTTTCAATTAGTTTCGAACAGTGATTCAGATGGGAGTACAGTTTCTGAAAAGTGGCCACGCGTCATACTAGTAGTGCCTTCCAAGCTTTATTCAGCGCTGACACAATAGTGAGGGTTACTATATCAGCTAAGAATAGTGTAAAAGGTTCATGCACTATGCATGTATAGTAACATGATTATTTGATTTGCTGGCATGCATGCATGCCTATCATACATTTCGGTGCCCTATTGTATACTGTATCTAGCTTCTTTGATGGATGGCTGAGCTCCTGCCATCCAGGCGTTGATTCAGAAAACAGAAGAAAGAATGGTGTTCTGACGCTATGTGCCTATGTGATGTTGTACAGTCGAGTACAAGTAATACGCAAAAGGTGCAAAAAAACACAGATTGAGTGTGTAATAATTCAAGGCTGCTTGCATTTTTTATTACAAATTTCAGGATTAACTCAAGAAAGGTGTGTTATTAGCGATTTTGGTATCGTGAGTTGCACTGCAGAACCATACAACTTGTTTGCAAAACCTTGATTTATATACCCTCCTTCACCCACGAACGGAATATCTAGA
Organism: Chrysopogon serrulatus; assembly: GCA_015844335.1. Lineage (NCBI taxonomy): Eukaryota > Viridiplantae > Streptophyta > Magnoliopsida > Poales > Poaceae > Chrysopogon > Chrysopogon serrulatus. The sequence continues at coordinate 104,794 of JADLZL010004453.1, read as the reverse complement.
CATTAGCCAGCTAATTTTCTTTTTCACTCTCAAGCCAAACATGTGGCCATCCAATCCGCTTCATGATTCGTGCATGCAAATGCTGCAGCTTTCCTTCCGCCATGAGCTGTTCTTACTTTATTTCGTTGGCTTAGTTCAGACAGTTCTCAGTTTTACCTCCGCTCTGGGCTTATCTGCTCCACTGGGCTTCCATTCCTGACTCGGACCATCTAGTTGTTATTCTTGGGCCCAATTTTTTTACTGTGCTCCGCCCACCTAGGTGGCTTTGCTTCGTGGGCCTTATTTTTATCACAGTGAACCTCTTATTTAGAGTATCTCTGTTTTTTTTTTTTTTTTTGTTTTTGTTTTCATGAGACAGTGATGAGTGCTTGGGGTACTCATGCTAAGTTCTTCATGTCGGTCGAAATCTCATGGGTTAGTCCGTCGGGTGTGCTCATGCACTCTTTACGGGCTTAAACCCCGGTGACCAATCAGGGGACGTTCTGACCCGGGCCTGCAATCCCCCGATGACCAGGAAACCCGCCAAGTAGGGGCACGTCCCCTGACTTGGAGTCGGGGGCTCTGATTGACCTCAAACATGCTCGCGTCACTCGATCCCTTGGGGAAGAGGGCATCCAAGTGCGGTGTCGGTTAGACGAGGATGTTTTTCTTCCAAAGGAAGGGTCAAAGTCTCATATGAAACAACACCGACGCGCGATGGGACTGTCACAATTCATAGGGCTATATATGGCCATTATTCTTGATGTACATGAACAAAAAGGCAAAGCACGTCCCGAATGGGTTGTAATCATGTGCACAACAGGTAGGATGGGACGGACGTCGCTCATGACCATGACCACACTATTCTCCCAATGTTCTCTTTTTATAATTCAACCCTAGACCCCTCGGGTATATAAAACAGAGCTAGGACTCCCTTTTTTTCTTCTTGGATTTCTTCGAACTCCTGCTGAAACCATCAACCTTCACAGCTCCTAGACCTCTCTCAGTCTTCCTATTGTAACTCTCCTCCAACAACCCTTTCTGAGCCCTTGGTGTCCAGGAACATGATCAAACACCCACGGCAGGACGTAGGGCACAGTCGCTAGAACCAGTATAGTCTTTGATTCTCTGATTGTCAAGCCATCCGAGCATAAATCCACTAATCGACTCAATTGTTCCAAATCTTGATAGTTGACACGCTAGGTAGGAGTTGGAAGCAAGTAATCCAGCCTCCTCTGCATTAAAACAGTAGCACTGCTAGCACATTTTTCCTTTTTCATCTCTTGCTAGTATTATTATTAAGGCCCTTCTACATTAGTTTCCATGTAAAAAGATGCATCAACATTAAATTTTCGTGGCACTTCAAGTCTGCTAATAACAAATACTCTCTGATCAAATCGTTGAATAAGTTAAGATATACGAGAACTAATGTGATGTGCAAAATATATGGTGAGTTACATCATATACGAGAACCGATGTTGTATCCCAATGGTGAATTATTATAAGAGATATATATATGAGAACTAATGCTGCATGCCAATGGTGGATCATAGGATATACGAACTAATGTTGTGTGCCAATGGTGAATCATGGCGTGTGCACGCACACGGCACACCACACTGGCTAGTGGAGTGGCTATGGCGTCGGCACGCATGCAATGCACCTCTCGACTGGTCCTTTGACTTTGATAAATGTCATCTGGACGCAGTACATTTACCCCGAATTCGAATTTGAACTCAGAATAGCATATCTTCATGATAAATGTAGTAGATGACACGCCGAAATCCACAAGCTGCTCGAAGACGGCGAGAGGCACGCACTTGCATTGGTGGAGTGCCTGCGTCATCATGCCGTCACAAATCTCTTCTCCATTGGCAAAAAAATTAATGAAACAACCACACCAGCGTTTGAATACGCGTGAGTAGCTGTCATGGCCTCCATGCATATGTATATAAATAAATATAGAATATTATGACCATGAAAATCTCAGAGATATACAATACAATATCTCCAGCAACAAATACTTCCAGATAGAAATTTTATAAGCAGCGATTAATGCAAAATCTTCCCCTGGGATTTCAACGCTTACTGCAGGTTGCCAATTAGCAAAATCCCGAATCTTGCAGTATTTCGTCAACGTAAGAAGAAAAAGGCCAAATTTAAAAAGACTGTCATTGGCTGCTCGCCAGCTCTATATATAGCTGCCTTCGATCGGCAATCCCAGCAACCATAGCGCACTCGACTGCACACGCTACACCAGTCCAGAAGCTAGTTGCGTCAGTGGTGGCTTACATGGACACTGCTAGTACGTCGCCGTCTCGCTTTGCGGCGGTGGCGGCGCTGCTGCTGCTACTGCTTCTGCCGGCATCGTCGTCGTCGGCCGCCGGCGATGACTGGCAGCAGTGGCAGGAGGCGCACGCCACGTTCTACGGCGACGAGACCGGAGCCGACACCATGCGTAAGTCTCTTCTTGCTCTTACTGTTCGTCACGCAGACGCACATCACTCCAAAAATTTGACCTTTTTTTTTTTTTTTTCAATCGATCGTTGCATGCATGCATGAATGCAGAGGGCGCGTGCGGCTATGGCGACCTGTTCGAGCAGGGGTACGGGCTGGAGACGACGGCGCTGAGCGTGGCGCTCTTCAACGAGGGCTGGTCCTGCGGCGGCTGCTACGAGGTGCGGTGCCAGGGCAGCACGTTCTGCGCCCCCGGCGGCGCGCCGGTGACGGTGACGGCGACGAACCTGTGCCCGGCGAACTACTCCAAGCCGAACGACAACTGGTGCAACCCGCCGCTGCGGCACTTCGACCTGTCCAAGCCCATGTTCCTGCGCCTCGTCACCGACTTCCACGTCGGGATCATCCCCGTGCAGTACCGCCGCGTGGCGTGCGCCGGCAAGCGCGGCGGCGTCCGCTTCGAGATGAAGGGCAACCGCTGGTGGGTCGCCGTGCTCGTGTTCAACGTCGCCGGGGCTGGGGACGTCAAGGCCGTCGCCGCTAAGGGGTCGTCGTCGTCGTCGTCACGGGACGGGCAGTGGGTCGACATGGCGCGCAGCTGGGGCCAGGTCTGGACGAACGGCGATGGCCGGAGCGTCGGGGAGGGCCTCTCGTTCCGCGTCGTCGCCAGCGACGGACGCGCCATCGTGCTCGACGACGCCGTGCCGCCCGGGTGGGCGTTCGGCCAGAGCTTCGAGGGCAAGGGCCAGTTCTGAGTTGACAGAATCGGGATCGCCTGTTGACTGTTGTTCATGATGCGGCAAAAATGTCGTTTACCCCGGCTGCTGTTCAGTCCAAATTGCCGAAATGTCGTTTATCGTCAAAGCCACAATGTTTTTTTTTTTTTATCAATCATCAAGATGAGAAATGCAAAAGGACTTAATTATATAATTAATTATTTGTCTGGTTTTGACGAGCGGCGTAACTGAGGATGAATTAGCAGATTAAATATCATTTCATTTAAACTCATGATTCGCCAATCCGGGAAGAAAATTAGTGCTCGATCATCGATCATTACATTATAATAACAACTTGCTATTTAGCACACCGAAAACTTAAAATTCGGTGCTGTTGTTACCTTGGGCGACAGTGAAGAAACTACACTCAAATCTCAAATGTCACATAACAAAACATAGGACGTATAGTAGACGCCCTAACTCTTGAAAGATCATAAAATATGGGCGCATCTGCAAGCATGTTGAATATATAAAACTTAAAATTTAGTGCTGTTGTTAGTTTGTTACCTTGGGCGCCCAAACTAAACTGAAATCTCAAATGTCTCGGTTTGTGGATAAGCTGATATCCAGGGTGCATGCATGTGAAAGCAAACACCCCTATATCTTGGTGGCCACCTTACTTGATCTGGCTAAATTAACGACGATCTAATCAACTAACTGCAAATTCATACGCAACGTAACCGTGTGACCTGTGATCTTGATGACGATGAGCAGCAGATGCAGATAGGAGTAATGCAGTGCATGTGCAGAGACTTTCTTGTTCAGTGTAGTATGCAGTTGCGTGTAATCATCAACCGTGTCCAATTCCAACTCCATGGTATGCGTCGTCGTCGTCTGAGTTTGAGCTGCCCTCCATGACTCCATGGACTAGAGAGGAAATGTATGTAAAGACGACGCTCTTCTTTGGTGACCCATCAAAGAAGGACCATATGCAACAACGCGTGATAGTGATGATGAGCTCACCATCAGTTAGTTAATTAGTTACGCCTACATATCTCCTGCATCCTTTACATCCACGTAATCGCATATTTCTGGAATACCAACTTGCCCAATCGTCAACCGATCTGTACATACATATATAGCCCTCCTTCTCGTAATAAATAATAAAGACGCCAGCAAAGAGACGAATGAACCCTCATCTCTTTTCATTTCGTGGATGATATCTCTTGAATTGGGCCATTACTGTTTGCATCAATTTATAATTAGCTTCTGTATTAGGAGACAACGTTCTATGTTTGTGTACAATGCTATTTTTTGATAAGTTTTAAATATTAGGGAAGTTATTTATTTTGGGACAGATTGAGTATATATTAACCACCGATCATCGGTTGTGCTTCCTGCGGCTCCACTACAATACACAACCTAAGCATGGCCGGCGATGGCTCACCGAGGTGTGTTTGATTGGGTGTCCAACACCAAACCAGGCTTCCTAGAGCAAATTTTGGGTTGTTTGGTTGCCCGGAATTGAGTTAGAACCTGGCTACGTGAAGCCTTCTGTACGCCTGTAGCCAGGCCAGCATCGAACGGGCGATTTGGCCGTTCTTCCGGAGCCAGGCTAGGCCAAGCAGGAGCGGTGAATCATGTCACCTCTCCTTCACCGATTCGCGTCGCTCCTAGCCGCCACCATTGCGCCCATGCATCCCAAATTATGCTACATCCCAAATTATAAAACGTTTGCCCGCCCTCCGCAGCTGTGCGGAGCTCGACGCGGAGGAGTGAGGTGGGAGCAAAGAGTCCTCCCTCCAAACTAATTTGTTTGAAATAAATGTCATTAATAAGCATGTATTCACCATAAAAGCGGCATCACATAACGTCGCAGACAATACGACAATCACGTTGACATGAAGATGTTAAAGGTGGCGGTGGAGGAGCTCAATGGCCGTGCAGAGGAGCGAGGTGGGTGGGGTGGTGTGCTCCCATATTTCCAGTTTACATAGGCGCGACCTAGAAAGGCTCCATGGCATCCATGCTACAATAACCCAAATCGAATTCCCATGAAATCGAAATTTACTAACAATCCATGAATCCTTCTACATATCCTGAATATATATTTCAACTATGGACTGGGTTGGTGGTGGAGCTCGACGGCTGCGTGGAGGAGCAAGATAGGTGCGGTGAGGTGCTCCTCGAGCGGCACGACCGTGTGGACCTCGACGCCACACGCTCTTCAGGTGGGCGACGCGATGGTGCACACATAGTCCAACTTTCTGAAACCAGTTTCCCAATCGTACTAACACGGACTCTGTTGATGAGGAAACTAAGCGAGGTACTGCAACCCCTTAGCCCGGCTGTTGCAATGCCTTCACGAGTTCGTGATACGAAATTGTTTCTGCCTTCAGATAGATGTGACAAAGAGTTGGTTTTCTGGTAAAACCAAAAGAAAACTAAATAATTGAATATGCACTGAAATAGAGTTTTAAATTTGCGCAGTACGATGGTGATTCTTGAGGTGTTTGGATGGTGTGGAAAAAGTTCTGCCTGTGTCACATCGAAATGTCAGAGGGATGTCAGAAGGGGGTTTTGAATACTAATAAAAAAATAAATTACAGAACTCGTCAGAAAATCATGAGACAATTTTTTAAGTATAATTAATCCGTCATTAGCAAATATTTATTGTAGCAGCACATTGTCAAATCATGAACTAATTAGGCATAAAAGATTCATCTCGGAAAGTTATCACAATCTGTGTAATTAATTATTTTTAGACTACATTTAATACTCTATGCATGTATGACAATATTCGATGGGACAGGCAAAACTTTTGCCCTGCCCATCCAAACACCCCCGAGCATGCCCAGAACCCACCTCTGCCAGGACAGGACAAGCGCATCTCGATGTTGCGGCTTGCAGCGCAGCCTCCTCGTCTCATGGGTGTAGTTCGATGAGACGACGACAATACGGATCCGAGCCTTCGCGACATCCTTTGGTTTGATCGATGCGGCCATGTAGCTAGGCTAGCTCTTCATCACTAGTACTTCCTCCATCCCAAATTATGTACTCCATCCCAAATTATAAAACGTTTGACTTTATTACTCTAAGTTTGACCATTCATCTTATTAAAAAAATTATGCAAATATTTCTCAATTAAAACTATTCTTGATGAACTGTCATTAATAAGCAAGCCACCATAAAAGATATGATATTTTGAAAAAAAAATTGAATAAGACGAGTGGTCAAACTTAGTGTCTAAAAAGTAAAACTTCTTATAATTTAAAATAGAGGGAGTAGTATTCTTTTATTCTTTGGTTTGATCGACGATGTGAGTCAGTTTGGTTGTAGTCAAGTACCACTTCCAATTTTGGTTTGCGCATTTCACTACTGCTTGTGCTGTTGCAGTGCATTTAAATCGTGCTTCTGCTTGTGTTATGCGACGCCGATGGTAAGCTCGTTCTCCATGCGATGGTAAGCTCGTTCTCCATGCCATGGGTGCCATTCTCTAAGCATACGAGGTGTTCGATGAAATGGCTCAATGGTGGTAACCATACCTATTTGAAAAAAAGGTGAGTGTATCAAAATAAATCGGACAACCAAAAACACTTTAAAGCTATCCAGACTTAGATGGAATAGCAATCAAACAACCCAGCTTGCTAGAGGCAAGTTTAGGCTAGCCTGACTTAGTTTTGCTAGCCAGGCTTATGCAAAAAACAAACCACACACACGTAGGGAAGGAGAGGAAGGGGATGGCGAGTGGGACCCACATGACATCGAGTGGAGATCAGAAGGAGAGTAGCAAGGGTATTTTGGTTCTTATACAAATACGGCGGTCTACATATGGGCCAAGTAGCTAATACAGAATGGCATTTTCAGTTTCCTAGATTGATTCTAACGACAAATGTCCTATACTTGGCGATGAGACGAAGTAGTGACATTTCAAAACACATCAAAATGTTGGGCCACCACGTTATTATGAGCTTGAATCGTGGCCCTCGAAGCACGCACTTTGCTTTGTTTTTGGCAGCGAGACAGGAGGAACTCACGAAGGTCAACATCAGTGAACAGCGGCAGAGGCCTAGGAAGCACACCGAAGACCTTATTGGTTTCGCACAGACCATCGACGCGAACTACGTGGTCAGCAGGCTTCTCTCCAGAGAGAGTGCTGCAGCTCGCACCTCGCAGCCCTAGCGTGCTGCGTGCGGCGTCATTCGTGCGACACCGCCAGTGTCCTATGGCGATAGACGCTAACACAACCTGGCGCCCTCAGCAGAGCAGCAACATCTCTCTCCGACCATGATGGAACAAAGTCCAACCCCGGCAGTGTAGAACTAACTGAGCACACCATCAATTTCATCGACGTTTGCTCATCAACTGATGACGAGGGACGATCGGCTTGAAAAAAACAAAAGTCAGCAGCGACAGGACAACCATGTTCACAACCATGCGTAAACACCGTAGTTACAGTTTTCCAAATGGGCCGCCCGGAAACGGCACCGCACTGGCCACTGGCACGGTGAGGAAATGTATGTACTCCCTCCGTTCCACTATATCTGTCGTCCGAAAACGGGTTCAAGAATCAAGACAAGACCAAAAGGCACTGACACACCTACTGATACGATGGGGAGGCTGCGATGGGCAGTGAGTGAGGGAAGGGATAAGGCTGCCTTTGACAGTGCGTGGTGCGGTGACTGGTACAGCCACTACCTACTGATACGAGTAGGAAACGACACACATTCTGGAACAATGCACTGTCGCTATAACGACAGTTATAGTGGAACGGAGAGAGTATGTAAAACGACGATGACGCTCTTCTTTGGTGACCCATCAAAGAATGATATGACAAGGACCATATGCAATGCGTGCATCAGTGTATGTTGACCCAAACAGAAACAGTGATGATGAGCTGCCCATCACTTCGTTACTTCGTTAGTTAGTAGTTACGCCTACACCTCCTGCGTCCTTGACATCCATCCACGTAATCGTATATTTTTGGCATACCAATTCGCCCAATCACCCCGTCAGTACATACGGTTACTCCCTCCGTCTCAGTATAATAAATAAGTTTTTTAAAATCTTTGGGTTCAGGGGCGCACAACTCTTAGATTCAGCTTCCTCGTTTTTCATTTGCTTTTTGTGCTCCCTCCCAGTTGGGCAGCCCTCCATCAGTTTGGAGAGCTCAGTCCCACCCTCTTGTAATTTGAAACTCTCCTCTGCTATTTATAAATATATGCACTCTCGTGCATGTTGGCGAAAAAAAAAAAGTTTCTTAAAGACGTACGCTTGTATCGAACGAAGGAGAGAAAGGGAATAGCGAATGGGACCCACATGGTAGTGAACGTGGAGTAGCAGGTATAGGTGTTACAAGTAGGTTATAGGCGTACGGGATGGTAGTTTTCAGTTTTTTTTGGATCAATTCTAATGACGACCGTCCTATAATGTGGGAAGTAGTGACGTTTCAAAACACATCAAAATGCAGGCACATTTTGTCTTAGGCCTTGTTCACTTCCCTTGCAAGTTGCAAGTTTTTCCACTCTCTCTCCATCACATCAATTTTTACCCGCATATATGGAGCATTAAATGTTAGTGAAAAAAATAACTAATTATACAGTTTTGTTGTAAATCACGAGACGAATCTTTTAAGCCTAGTTGGGCCACGATTGGACAATATTTGCCAAATACAAATGAAATACTACAGTTGCAACTTTTTCTAATATTTACGAACTGAACAAGGCCTTAGAGTACATCGAAGAGAGACGGAGGCAGTCGTCGTGGCGACTCGACGAAGGTGACCCTCAGCGGCACGAAATCCAGCTGGAAGCACCGGTTACCCTGACCTCGGCTGCGCACGTACCATCAACCGCCAACTCGCGTAAAAATGTGGGGCTTCTCTCCGGCGTTGAGAGTGCTGCAGCGCGCAGCCCTGCCCCGGCGTGCCCCACCAAACAGGCCCCGCCGGGCAGACGGTAACACGTGTCGCGCACCGGGTTTTCCGCGTCGACGCCTGGCACCCTGAGCGGAGAGCTGCAAGAGCTCCACGTCCGACAACATGGGGCAGTGTCAGGTTGGCACTTGGCACTGTGGCACACCACACTTTCGACGACGTTTCTGCGTCAGTAGATATGCATGACTGCGGGCAGCCACAAACCCGCCCGAAGCATCGGGTGAGCCCTGCCATGACCAAGCAGCCGCCGCCAACGGTCACGCGCACGGTGGCCTTTGTCATTGCAGCGAAGGCGTCTCGATCTGCTCGATAACACCGAACTAGTAGTACGTCTAGTCCACGGACCCCGCAGGGCCCCGCCCCCGGTGTCAACCCAGAGATGTCAACCGCGCTGGGCGGCAGGCCTCCGCTTCCTTCATCCTCCACCCCCGGCGTCTGCCCTGTTTGGTCACCGCAGCGAACGAGGGGGGAACAGATCTACCTCTCGCCGGAGCGCTGATCCTCATCAGATAGCCGTCGGACTACCGCAGACCCGATGGCGGGTGCCGAGGCACCGCCAGAAGCCCAGAAGATCGAGCTGGGAGCTAAGGCTATCTGCGGTGGAGTCCGGTAAATCACCCTCCAGTATGAGTAGAAGTATAGCGTAAAAAACGCTTCAACGGTTCCTGTATAAGTATTCGCTATGATGCCGGACAGGCGCTCGTCCGTTATTGGCAGCGTCAGTAGCGGCCACACGCTATCGCTGTTGCTGCACAGGATACGAGGAGAGCGCGTGACTCTCTGCGGCGGTTCAGCACTTCAGCTCGAGTGGGAGAGAGCGGGCCCACCGCTGCTGCATGTGGATGATGGCTGCTGATGTGCATGGGCCCCATTATTTCTTTTGATAAAAATATTATAAGTTAAAAATTAAAAAATTAAATTAAATTCACCATTAAATTCGTTTTAATAAATCCTTCAAAATAAGATCTCACGTGGATGTATTTGAATAAAATGACAAATGGACCCCATAATATATAGAGGATGGATGGATGGATGGATACGGAAGAATTGAATATAGAGGAGAAAATTTTAGTGAGGACAGAATATGTTTTTTAGATGATTGATATAAAGGATGAAGAGCCCTAAAGCCTGCTACACCCGGCCTGGACCCGGCGTGCGCTCGCAGTCAGGTTGCCCAACCATCAAGAGTGGGTCCCACAAATGCATGCTTGCTAATAAATGGAGCACCAGTTCCTCTGCAGCTGGCCGGCCTCCATTTATTATCTTCTCCTTCTTTTTTTTTTACTAGTATATCACAGCAAGGCACAAGCAAGCAGCGGCGCTGCCTCTATTCTGAACCAGAGCGATCGCTAGACTCCGCGCGACTTGGGATCGCCATTGGCCGAGGGTGGGACAGGAGAGAGGGAGCACACGCCGGCACGCCACCCACCGGCGACGACCCTCAGGCTCAGGTGGGCGGCGAGGCCGGGGTGGCCACTGGCGAGGGGAGACGCACGATTCTAGGTGACGCACATCCCTGGACTGTCCGAGGAAGACGAATAACATGATCACCACTAAACGCTGATGTATCTGGTAGCTGCTATGTGGAGATTTGGAGAGGAGCGGGCAGCCTGCAAGCACCACAATGCACAGACGACAGGCTGGCAAGGGCATCATGGTCTATTTACCCTGCCCACTAAGCTGTAAAATATTCTTTTAATTACGCGCAATTTGAAATTTCAGGACTCAACAGTGTTCACCTGACAAAAAAAAAAAGGTAGGGAATTTTCTCTAGTTTCCCTAAAAAACAGTGTTCACCTGACCAAAGCGTCAAGTGCCATGTGTTTGTAGATGTAGAGACAAAAAAGGCCCTTATGGAAAGCGACGCTGGGGGGACAACGGGCTGGACCAAATTACGCGGGCGAGGACCCACATGTCAACACCGAAGGAACGATTTGTTATAACTTACAAGACCTGTCATCTCTTAATTGAACGAACTCAGAACTCGTTCTACATCTAAACGATTTTCATGCTAGGTGAGCACCTATACTATACATCATTATAGTTTATTAATCATGATTAAACAATCAAGTAGTAACCATAATCATATTAGCTTAATTCATCAATCATAAGTAACCACCTATGCTCGCGGGTGACAGAAAATCACCTGACTTTTACTGTCTAAGCAAACTAAGCAATATAACTCGTCCTAAACTAGCAGGGTAATCAAGGCAGGATAATCAAGGGTAAACAAGGATATAATGCATCAACGGTTGCATACAACTTCTATACTTAATGCATCAAACATAAAGCATAATTAGACTTGTTAGAAAGCATAGGTAAGAAATGCTCCGGGGCTTGCCTGGAATCCAACACAAGTCAGTGCTAGTTAAATGATACTCGCTTGGCAAGTATCTTTCTTTCCAGTGCTTGTTTAGTCCTTTCATCTTCAGGATGAGTCCATCAAACACCGTCTTTAGGTCGGGCTCCCACACCACGTCCCCATCATCTAGCGTACCTAAATGTCATGCAACGATGCATATGTATGAACACATGGAAGCGTAAGAAGCGATGCATCACATAAAGTAAGACAAGTACAAGGTTACACTTGATCACATGAGCACATTAGAGAGCATGCTATTCACAATCTATAAGTGCATCTAGCCCTTTGTGGGTTTTGGTGAATTGAATGACAACTCAATTAAAGGTCTAACAAGTTTACTAAGTGTTGAGCAGGAAATCAGCAATGTTACATATGCATAAATATTATATAGCAAGATGTATATCAAAGGTTCAACTAAGGCAAACTTGATGATATTCCACATAGTGTTGAATTGAAGGCCAAAGTTGTGTATTGTTGTATTGGAAGATCATGGTAACAATCTAGTTCAAGCAAGATACAACAACCTAAATAGAATTGATGAAATGGCTTATATATTGTGGGATATCATAGCCGCATGAGAAAGCAAGCATATTTGGTATATGGCAATGAGATATGAGTTGATGACTATGGATTGGTCTCGATGATGGCTTGCTTTGCATGAACAAGAAGAGTTTGACAATAAAGTGAATGATAGAAGTGTCAAGCCAAAATGAAGAGGATTTGAGGAATCGTGAATTGGCTTGACCATATCGATGTTGATCCATATATGTCTCTGCGTGAGTCAAAATGAAGCTTGATTGATCTTAGCATTCTTACTTAGAAGATATTCAAGCAAGGATCACAATATTGAAGAAATAGTTTTCAAGGGATACTTAATATGATGTGACTTGAGTGTGGCTTGATAAAGTGAAGATAGCAAGGAAAGGACTTCAAGGGACTAAGCGGAGGTGAAGGTCAAGCAATGGCTTGAGGACCGAGGTACCATGGCTAAGGTGAAGAAGAGAGTGCTTGCATTGAGTCGAGGTACTAATCAAGCTATGAGGAGTCATATTGTGTTGAGAATCAAATCATTAGTGGAAGTGACTTGAGACCATAAGTTAGAACTTATATGTGTAGAAATGGTTCAAATTATATACTCATGGAATGTCTGCTCAAAGAGATAAGACAAAGAGGATGGCATAAGTGATGGTGGAACCCCTACTGCATAAGGAAGTGGCAACCAGCTCAAAGAGTTTATATTCTTTCATATTTTGAATTTGAGTTGAGGAAAAGCCGTACTATAAAGGGGGATACAATGCACAAGCTTTGATGTGCAACCAAGTGCTCAAAATATCCACTAAACATCCTCTAGCCACTGTCTAGACAGCCAAAGTTTCACTTCTCCATTCTGGGCTGTTTGGGCAGAGCGGCACTGCCGCACTCAAGTGAGGCACTGCCGCACTTAAGTGAGGCACTGCCGCACTTAGCTGACCGTTGGGATGAAGGGGGATTTATACCTCTTCTTCTTCCTCACAACGGTCACCTGCGCCAGATCGACCATTCTCTCCTAAGTGCGACCAGAGAAGCTCTCTTTCTCCCTCTCTCACTCCATTGGAGCTCCTCAACCTTCTCCTTTGCTTCCCTTGCAAATCCATGAGAGATTGAGCCTCCAAACTGCATTAGAGAGCTGTCCAACCTGTTCTTCATTGCCTACAGCACTTGGTTCACGTTCAAGCCGGTGGATTGTGTTTATTACTCTTGGAGCAAGGCTCCTAGCCGGCTAGGCGTCGCCCTTGAGCTTGCCAACTTGTGTGGCAGCCTAGGGAGGTTTGTAATCACCAATTGCAGCTAAGAAATCACCCCTCACTTCAAGAGTTCACTCTCTTGATTTGAGAACGAGGGTAAGGCAAGTCTTTGTGGCAAGCCCAAGCCTTTTGTGGCTTCCTCAATAACGTGGACATAGGCAAGCCTTGGTGGCGAGCTGAACCACGGGATAAATCCTTGTGTCCATTGTGTTCTTGCTTTGTATTGTGCTATATTGTTTTGTGATAATTCTAGGGTTTGGTCCCGATCTACTTGCTCGTGCACTTCCACCAACGTCCAGGTGGTGGAACAGGCTCTACTCAACCCCAGGAAGCTCCTAAATTTACCTGATCTATTTTCCCTTGGGTAGAATTTGAATTGTGCTAAGTGCTTTCTGTGCAGGTGAGGCAGTGCCGCACTATAGGAGCGGCAGTGCCGCACTCTAATCTTATTGAGTCTCGAGTTGAGCTTTTGCAGGGTGGTCACTGAATATCTATAGTATCTCATCACCAAGTTTGAGCTGCATTAGACTCAGAATAGTAGGAAGGAACCGCTGTCCACGAAAGAGGGCAGCACCACCCTTAATCCATTTTATATTTGAGCTGAAATTTTTGTAGGCCTATTCACCCCCCTCTAGGCCTCCTTGGTGACATCAAGATCCTTTCAATTGGTATCAGAGCTAGGCTCTCAATTTCGGGCTTAACCGCCTTGAGAGACAATGTCGACAAGTGAGGAGGTATCTCTTGAACTTTTACTTTCAGATGGCTCTAATTATGCATCTTGGTCTGCTGCTATACTTGATGTTTTTAAGGACATGGGTCCTCAAATCGAGCAGATTGTAGATGCAAGCATTTCACCTTCTCATGATGATTTTGACTATCTATCTAGAGAGGAAGTGAAATGCTTGCAACTCAATGCTCAAGCTACTAATGTCTTGTTTAGTGCTTTGAGTGAAGATGTATTAGATGCTGTCATATTTGGAGATGGGGAACCACTTGATGATGCTCATGTCATTTGGACCATACTGAAAGAAAGAGATGACAAATCCAAATGTGATGAGAACTTGCTCTCATTGGAGGAATCACTTGAGGAATGCTCAACTTCACCAACAAATGATGAGCCTCAAGTGATTCTCTCAAAAGGTCCAGCTGATCATACCATATTCACTCCACCAATATATGTGGCAGGTCATCAAATGGTTGGTGAGAACAATGCTTTTACATATGGCACTTCTACTTCCTATTGTTCTTGTGAGACTAACATTTTGAAGGAAGAAGAAGCTAGCAATCGGTGGAGGCCAAATGATGAGTCCACCTCACCAAAAAGCTCAACTCTCTATGCCACTTCTTATTTAAGTCTTATGACAAAGAAAGAGAAGAATGTGGTAAGTGAGAGTAAGAGTTCAAGTGAGAGTGAAACTGAAAGTGATAGTGATGATGATGAGATCAATCAACTCCTTGCACGGCAAAGCAAGAAAGACAAATTGATGATGCTCAAGCTTATAGAGAAGATTGATGAGCAAGAAGATGAACTTCACAAGCAAGAAGACTTTCTCATTGAAAAGATCAAATGCTTGGAGAAGTTGACCAAAAAGCATAAAAAGCTTAAGTGCTCTCATGCTAGTTTGGTGCAAAGGTATGAAAACTTATTAATTGAGCAAACTAATACTATTAACTCTCTATCTTGTGTTGCTCAATTAGAAGACCAGAATTATATGCTCAAAGAAAAAGTTGAAAAGCTCACTAGCAAGAATGAGACTTTGCAAGAAAGTTATGATGAGCTGTTGTGCTTTCATGAGAAGCTTGTGGACTCTCATATCATGCTAGAAATTGCTCATGAGGTTGTGGTAACAGTGGTAAAATCTTATCAACCTCTCACACACAAGTGCACATGTACACAAGTTCCATCTATTTTATCATGTGCTAATAATTGTTGCTCTCAAGCAAGCCAACCTTCCGTTGAGCATGTACTTGTAGAAACTTGTGATGATACCTTTGCAAGAGAAAATGAACAGCTCAAGGAAGAAGTTGAAAGGCTAAGAAGGGACTTGATTTATTTGAAGGGCAAGTGCGATGCTCAACCTTCTCAGGATAACCGTGAAGACATGGTGAAGAAGCTTAAGAAGGGATCAACCGATGCATACACCAAACCCCTTCAACAAAATCACAAGTCCAATGGCAAAGTCAAGGGGAAATCAACAGAAGTGCAATCTGTCCAGAATGTAGCAAAGGCTGCAGAGGTTTCAAAGTGTGGCAGTGCCGCTCTCAAGTGCAGCAGTGCCGCACCTGGGCAGAACAGCAAAGCCCCTAAGACAATCAAGGTGCAACATCAACAAAAGAAGACTCTCATCACTTGCTTCAAGTGCAAGAAGGAGGGTCACCATGTAAGAGATTGTAGCTTAAAGAAAGAAGACAAAGGCATGAGCAAAATTCAAGAGAAGAAGAAGATGGCTCATGTCAAGTGCTGCAACATGGGACACAACGCCTCTAGGTGTTCCGGCAAGATTGATGACCAAGCCACACTTCCAAAGAAAAAGACAAGAAGCATCAAGAGGAAGTGTTTTGCTTGTAATGAGAAGGGACATGAAATTAGCTCATGTCTAAACAAGAAAAATGAAGGCTTTGTGTCATCAAGAGAGAGGCTCATCAGCAAGGTCGCAAGCAAAAGGTAAGAAGAGAAGGTCAACAAGAATAAGAACCGCCTATGCTACACTTGTAGAACAAAGGGACATCTAGGTAAGGATCGTCCCATGGGTAACACACTTAAGCACAACTTATCAATTAATTCAAGTTTGCTTAGGAGGCCCAAAATTGACACTTATGCTAGAAAGGTGATTGGTTCACCATGTGCTAGCATAAAGGCCATTTGGGTGCCTAAGTCTCTTGTGACTAACCTTCATGGACCCAACACAGTTTGGGTACCAAATTGTGCTTGATGAGTGTTGTAGGTACTTGTAGATGATATGAAGCTTTGGGGTGCTTGAGTAAATAAATTGAAAATATCATCTCAAGCTATCAATCTTATTCATATTATCTATTCTCTCAAGATTGACCCAAGGACAAATTGATGGATATATTTCAAACTTCATATTCACCTCGGTAACAAGTACCTCACCTTTGCTAGCTAGCCACTTGACTTGTGTAGTCTCTAGTAGTTCATAGATATATATGTGTTTGTGAATTATTAGGAGTGGCTAGAGTTTTCCAAGTCTGAATGAATCATTTGCCATATGGTGCTTTTAACGGCTCTCTTATAGAGCAAGATCTTGTTCAAGTTGTAGGAAATGAGAAGCACCTTGTGAAGTAATCAAGCAAATGGCTATTGGTGAAATAAGGCCACAAGAAATCAGGCCTATGGAAGTGCAAACTCCTCAAGATGAAGCCATTATCTAGCTTACTATTGATACACCATCAACAGTTAGCAGAAGTTCTGCTCAGAGAGCAGAAGTTCTAGGCAGCAGAAGTTCTGCTCGTGGAGCAGGAGTGCTGGACCTCAGGACAATCATGACTAAAAACGCACCTATTCATGGATGTGACTTACAACTCATGATTGATCAAGAACAAGATGAAACCTATGATGGAAATGATTCATCTCTGTGTGATGAGAATGGAGGGTTAATTCAAGACCAATCTCTGATGCCACAACCATGAGCTCACCAAAACATTGTAAAAGGAGTGGTATTCTCTAAAATCTCAAGTGCATGTTATTTTCAAACTTTACTCCTTTGTGTCTTGTGTAGCCACTTAGGAAAAGGAAACACTTGAGGAGATACTTTGGTTGTTGGTCATCATAAAAAAAAAGTATGATTGGAATTAAATTGATCATCTACACGAAGCAACATAGAGGACTTGAGTTTTTTTTGTGGATTTCAAACCAAGAATAAAGAATTAAGATCAAGTAGAGGCACTCATCACTCATAGTTCAAGAACTCTCTACTTGATGGAATCTTGTCATATGGTAGATTGCTAAATTTTCATTCTCATCTTATGGCTATCTACATGCTGAAATGATTTCTCACTAAATGAGAATGTGTTTCTCAAATGGAGTGTGCTATCATGTGAAGGTCATCAATCCAAAATAATGTGATGTATTCTCTTTAGCTAATTTGGATTTGATTTATCTATGTTAGCCTCTCACCATAATATGGCTTAAATCTGCCCTTTGGACTTAAATGACCAACCATGCACATTCACACTTCCATTCCACTCAAAAGAATAGGGATGAGTCATCAAGGGAGATTTAGTCCATGTTATGAGGTTTCTCCACTTTCGTATGCCACTTGCCATCCACACATAAAGGGTTACTAAATGAGAAACTAGTGCTTGTATTACTAATGTCCTCTTGTGTTGAGTTTGTTTATAGAAAATCAATAAGAGGAGGTTATGCTTGTTCAACTGAATAATCACAAGCTTGATGGTTCCTCTTCACCTAAAGAAAGATGAGGTTGCTAGAGGCCAAGAAGATAACAAAATCTGAGTTTGAATTGATAAGACCAAGTTTGAGGTTGAGTTGGATAAGCTATATTGGATAAATTCACAAGATCACAAGTATTGATAAGAGGACTGAATGGTAATTATATCTTGTGAGTATTCTGAACCCAAATCATCTCAAGATAAGACAAAAAGAAGAGAAGAATTATGAATTATCAAATCTGTCCAGAAAACTAGAAATCTGAGTTAGCTGCATTCAAGCATGGATTTGGTTGTTCAAATACTGATGGATTGACCTGAAACTTTGTGAGCATTCTGTATACATTTAGTACTTATCGTTGTACAAGTGGCATGAAGATTGGTTCAGAAGAGTTTCAGTTTTGAGATGAACTCTGTCAGTTTCAGCAGTGCAGTTTCAGACCTGAGTTGTTTTGATAGATAATTGATTTGACTGATCAAATGGAGTCTAAATGGGCTAAAATTTTTATAGCAGTTGAAGGACTCATAGATGAACATGTCTACCAAATTTCATGCATATTGGACTTATGGTCTGAGAGATATGAATTTTTCTCTGAGGTGGACAGAATCTGAAAACTGACTGAATACAATTGGATTGCATTGTAACAAGATTATGTTGGCTCTCAAGTTGGTAATGAACAATCAATAAAGATGAGAAGCATCAGTTTGGTAGTAGACCTATTCTCCTGCTTGAGATGAAGATCAAGATCAGGTTTCATCAAATTCAAGAGATGGCATCCAACAAGAGCTAAACTCGATTCTGATCAAGGTTACAAGATGCAGCAAGTAGTTGCAACCAACTGGAACCAACTGAAAGCAATTGCTAGTGGATAAAATTAGTTGCAACAAACTCAGAGACCAGCGACAAGAACTTATAAGAAGTTGCAGCTAGTTAGAACCTATCTACTCAGCAGAAATAAGGGGCAGAAATGAGTTATAATTAATCAGTTGGATCTTGCTGAAGTCAGTTTGGAGAAATTAGAACTGGCTGAAACTAATTGGACTGCAAGCAGCTTGAAAGTACTTAAAAGCAGTTGGTCTCTAGTGAAAGCTTCCCTCACGATCTCACATTATCAATGTGCATGAGTGTACTTTGAGTGCTCTTGTATGCATAAATTGAGGGGCAGTATAGCCTATGCTTTGTGGGACAAATGGTTTCTCTTGAATATATGATTATATTGTCTCACACTTGGAGAAAGAAGGATGGATTGGTTCTCGTGGATTCTCTTGGTGCTTCACCATTACTCTAGGACGTTCTTGGTCTTTATAAACCAAGTGCCTCGGTTTACTGTTGAATGCCCCAATCCTTCAGTGGAACCAATTTAAATGAGTTGGAGAAATTAATTGATGTTTGGACTTTCATTGCTAAGTTCTCCAATCTAGTGCTCATTGAGTGCATATGATCCATCTCATTAATCACCCAGGATCTCATCAACAAAGAGTGGTATCTCCTAGTTCAGATTTGCAAGTTTTATGAATTTTACCTTTTGCTCTCTATGTGGGTTGCTTTAGGTAAAGAAGGAACTAGGAACCTAATATGGATCTTGGCTAAGTATAAGAGCTCTAATTCACAAGTCATCAAGTGAGAACTATAGCTATCCAAATCATTGAAGTCTCACTTATGATGGGCATATGAATGAAAATCTATGTGATGATCTATCTACCTTGGTGGTGGTATGTTTCTTGGCATAATTTCAATTGATGCAAATTTATCATGCCTTGACCAAGATATATGATGAACTCCTCTAGACTCTTAAACTGATCCAAGTGCATTTCATAAGTAATTCGAGTACTTGATGCACACATTAAGGGGGAGCTCATTCTATATCTTGTGTCTTTTGAGACTAACCTTTTCTTCTAGTGAATTTGTGTAGTCTCTTAGTGAGAATGAGTTTCTCATGGGTATGCTACATTAAATCAATCCAAATCGGTAAAGTGGTCTCTCATATTTATTTAGATTGCAACTTTATCCCTATGTAGCTACTCTCCATAATATAGCTTAAATTCCCTTGTTTGGACTTAATTGACCAAATGTGCATATGTTCTCGCTTCCACATATATATGTATGCACTATCAAAAGGGGGGAATTTAGTCTATGTTATGAGGTTTTGCAGTTAGTGATCAACATGCCTTCCACATCCAAAATGGTCACTAATTGTGAAACTCTAGCTTGTGCAATTTAATGCTATCTCTTGTCTTTGTGAGCATTCTCTAGGTGACATGATGAGATACAAGAATTCACTTCAATTGGAATTAACTTGTGAGGATTTCTTCAATTGGTGACAAAATCATGAAGATCATATTTCAATTGGTATTGGTGGATAATCCTTCATTGTGGCATATCAAGAAATATGTCTTTAATTGGTATCTCAACATGATAACAAGAGCTAGCTATAGACTTTCAGCTGAGATCAAACACAAGTTTATGATATCTTCATGAAGGTCATGATGAAGAGAGATGGGCATAACTAGAACCATTCTACAGAATGTAAAGAAGTGAGCCCATCAAAGCACTAAATTTAAAAATTCATGATCATAATGGAGATTGTGAGGCTTAGAGCAAAGGTATATCGCTCCATGAACTCTTGTACTACCTTTTGTGCATCTAGGCCCTTACATGCTAGCGTGTGCATGTGTCTGCAATATTTTGAGTCACACCATAAGTTTGTTCTTGTGGTGACGATTAGAGAATGAGTTAGATATTTGGTTGATATCTCTTGTAGTGATAGAGTGAGTTTGTCTCATATTAAAAGCGTCATCTAAGTGAGGTATGAGCTAAATATGCTAATTTCTCAAGAATCTTGACTTAAATTATTGCATACTTTGTTTGGCAGAAAGCTTAAAAGAGAAATTCTATATGCTGAACCTTTACCTACCTCCTGCTCCCACTTGTCTACCATCATTTCTTCCTTTGGTGGAGAGATCCTTTTTGGAGATTGATGCCAAAGGGGGAGAAATTTTGGGGGAAGGGGAGAAATATGAGAAAGTAAGGGAGTAGGAAGAGATTGATATGATTTTTCAAAAAGTTGTGTGGTATGTGCAAGGATAGTTTAAATTGATGCTCTTGATAAGGACAATTTATGCTAGTATTTGTGCTGTCAGTCTCAGGAGCGGCAGTGCCGCATCCTGGAGCGGCTGTGCCGCTCTATGCAGCTGTAGCATTTATCTCTGATCTGCATAATTATCATAAGCATCACGTTTATCATGTTAACACCTTACACCCCACGAATGCTAAGATATAGAGAGAGCCCACATTATATCTAAAATATTGCATTTGGTATCTAAGGCCAAAATCTGAATTCTACTCTATGCACACATTTTAGGAAAGCTCACTATATCTTAGGATTCAAAACCTTAATATTTATCAATCTCTTGTAAGCTTTAATTGTGCTGTCATCAACCACCAAAAAAAGGGGGAGATTGTAAGTGCATCTAGCCCTTTGTGGGTTTTGGTGAATTGAATGACAACTCAATTAAAGGTCTAACAAGTTTACTAAGTGTTGAGCAGAAAATCAGCAATGTTACATATGCATAAATATTATATAGCAAGATGTATATCAAAGGTTCAACTAAGGCAAACTTGATGATATTCCACATAGTGTTGAATTGAAGGCCAAAGTTGTGTATTGTTGTATTGGAAGATCATGGTAACAATCTAGTTCAAGTAAGATACAACAACCTAAATAGAATTGATGAAATGGCTTATATATTGTGGGATATCATAGTCTGCATGAGAAAGCAAGCATATTTGGTATATGGCAATGAGATATGAGTTGATGACTATGGGTTGGTCCCGATGATGGCTTGCTTTGCATGAACAAGAAGAGTTTGACAATAAAGTGAATGATAGAAGTGTCAAGCCAAAATGAAGAGGATTTGAGGAATCGTTGTTGACACCTGTTAGCGTCAACTTTTACTAGGGCTTTTTACCCGATGGACAACAAGATAACACACTAGTCTAGAGCTTTATCTCGACAAATTCCACGAGTTTTTCATATTCTGTAATTTCCAGGGGTGATTTCGAAAAAGCTGAAAAAAGAGGGATTCTAACGCAAAATAACCACGAAACTTATCCGCCACGAAGGACATCACGGGAAGACTCGGAAGACTCTAGAAGACATCGGAAGGAGCGAGGGGGCGCCGAGGCCGCCAGGTGGGGCCGGCCGGCCCCACCATGGCGCCGGGCGGCGCCCCCATGGCTAGGGTTTGCTCCCCTTCTGGAATGTTCCTCCACCGCCTCCAAGGATGCATCTCGGCCCTACGTTACGTCGGTTTGATCCTGCGGCGCACGCGCATCCCACCGGACTATAAATATGAGGGTAGACCCCCCCCCTTGGAGAGAGCCAATTCATTATTCATCAAGGTCTCAAGCCATCAAGCATCAAGAGCCTTCAAGTTCATCAAAAGCCTTCTAGTTCATAGGATTAGCTAGCTAGATTAGAAGTAGAGGAGATCTAGTTCTTCATCGGATCTGGAGCCCCTCGGCGTCCGGGCCGAGCGCGAGAGTTCGGTAATAGATCTAGTTCTTAATTACTTTATTGTATTCATTATTCAGATTAGGGAGACTTTACTCTAAATATATTCATATGTTCTTAATTGCAATAGTCATTGTTTACTTTGATTATATGTCTAGTTTAGTTACTTCGATCTTATTGAATTCATGTAATTGCTCGTATAGCGTTTATCCATATGTACAATGGGTAGATGATAGGCGATATGTAGACGTGGTGTCTAGATGTCTTGTTTATCTGCGAGTGCACCCCGATATGCCGGGGCGTGTGGTAGTCTCATGCGTAGGTGACAAAACTACGTTAGTTCCTCCGTAGTCCACCCCCGTATGTAGGACTAGCATGGGCACGGTCCGCGAAGGAGGTGACTTAGGTCTTAATACCCTCATTAGTTGATGCCTCTTTACATGCAATGATGATTTAGGGTTGATTTAGCAATGATTACTAGATGTAGTTGCACTAATTAGAGTTATTCAATTGACGTAGTTATAGACCTATCTCCGTAGTTTATCCAATGGCTAGCTGTGATTATGACTAGTAAGATGCTCGATGATTATCTTTAATTATGATATTTGATGATTATGCTATCACCCGTATTTATCTTTATTTATCTTGTGACCTCTGCCCTGTTATAAGTAGAGTATACGATTTAGGTAGTATTGCTTATCATGTCCACATAGTTTCACATCAATATGGCAATAATAGTTTATTACATAGCTTTCCCAGAGGTATAATTATAAATCGACAACCCGGAGACTTCCCTAGGTAAAATGCTACAACGGTATAATTATCCGTCCGCTTGCGTAACCCATTAGTTTATATTTATATCTTATTCATATATTTTATCTGCCTAGTCACAATAGTACAATATAAATCTATGTTAATTTCCTAGCAATATAATTGGGGATGACAACCTACTTCATGTTTAGGAATGTTAGTAATTCAAGAGTGACTAGTTGCTAATGACAAGTAATTATATACCAACCATTTCTGGGGTCATTGCTAGGAGTAGGGTTTATCTCTTTTTTAGTAGTGACGTTAGAAATGCCAACAAGCATTTTTTGCGCCGTTGTCGGGAAGGCACAATAAACTTAGAACATATTGATGACCTATATACACATGGATAAAGTCATATTACCAATCGATCTCTAACTCTATCGTACACCCTTCGTTGTTATCATTTTCTTATCTTATGCGGGGTGATGAATGAATGGTTTTTCTCTTCCAAAGAACTTTACTTGACGATCCCGAGAAACTCCTTAGAAGGAAAAGGCTTGCGTAAATAAGAGAGAAATTCGAGTCACCATCAAGAACACCCTTTGCTTTGCTCAAGCTAACTCTTCTTCGGAGGAGCCAGCTCCAACACCGGAAGAAGAATTCAAGAAGAAGTAGAAGAACAAGCGTAAGAGTATTTAGATGAAAACCTAGCTCCCCGTTTGAAGACATGGCCGAGAAGTCACCGCGAGAGTTCTCTCGCCCCAACAACAAAGAAACATCCGGACTTTGACCAGCAAAATAACACACGGGGGAGAATGGATTCGAGCTCAAGCCTGCTCTCATCACCATGGTTCAAGCCAGCCAATTCTGTGGAAAAGGACATGAAGATGCAAGTGCACACTTACAACACTTTCTAGAAATCTGCAAAGACCTTCACTATCGAGAGGAGTATCAAAAGATGTTATCTTACTCCGTCTTTTCCCCGTTCTCATTATTGGGGAAAGCCAAGCAGGGTTCTACATCAACAAAGATAAGCACACTACATGGGACCTATGCTCGATTGCTTTCCTGGTAAAATTCTTCCCTACAGCCAAGACCAATGCTCAAGGTGGGAAGATTTCAAGTTTCCAACAACAACATGATGAATCATTCACTCAAGCATGGGAAAGATTCCGAACTATATTGAAGACTGCCCTCATCATGGGATAGAGGAGTGGCTATTAATGCAGACTTTCTATCACGGGCTTATCTCTAGCACCCGTGAGTCTATTGATGCTGTAGCTGGGGAGCTTTCCTGTCACTAAAGCTCGCTGATGCTAAAGCACTTCTCGAGAAGATGGCCTCAAACTCAACATGCAATGAAGAACGTACTCAACCTCGCAAGAAGGGAGGAGGAATCCATCATCTCAAGGAAGCTGACATGGTCACTGCTAAGCTAGACCTCATCATGAAAAAGCTCGATATCGAGAAGAAGGAAGTCATGCACGTCAATGATTCCCATATGACATGTGAAGAATGTGGAGACTACGGGCACTCACCGCCGTCGGTTGCCCTACACCGCAAGAGGATGTGAACTTCATCAACAATAACACCTACTATCGTCCTCAGCAAAATCAAGGGTGGAATCAACAACCTCGACCGGGTAATTACCAAGGTAACAACCAAGGTAACAACTTTAATAATTATAACCTTCCGCCTTTGAGAGAATTAGTTACTAGTCAATCTAAACTACTAGATCAAATGACTAGGAAGCTAACATCAAATGATAAAACTTTGGAAAACATACATGCTAGAATGGATACTTTTGCTTCTGCCATAAAGAATTAGCATAGCTTTAATAAAATATTAGAATCACAATTAGCTCAGTTAGCTGCTGCTGTTCCTCCACTAGAGAAAGGCAAGATTCCAGGCCAACCAGAAGATTTAGAAACTGCTAACCTTGTTGATATTCACAATGCAATCCAATATCATATTGAGCCTGCAGATGTACAGTGGATTGACCACTCTCTACCGAGAAAGATGGGAGACCCCGGAAGACCTGTTATTCCTATCTCCATAGGATGCCACAGTTTTCCGAGGCTATCTGCGACTTCGGCGTAAGTGTCAACATCATGCCCAAGGTAATTTATGAGAAAATACTAAATGATCCCCCGTTGTACACAAACATGCGCTTGCGGCTTGCGATCAGTCCATTTGCTACCCCGAGGGAGTACTAGAAGAAGTTGTTATTAGAGTGGGGCAATCATATGTCCCAGCTTGACTTCGTGGTCATGGAGACAGGAGTAGATGAGAAGACACCCATCATTTTGGGCCGACCATTCCTATGCACAATAAAAGCCATCATCTATGCGAGTTTGCCAAGATCGTCCCCGTCCATCAAAGACAAGAAGGAGAGATTCACATTCAAGAACCACATCCTGAAAGCTCCTGCAGCCCCGAAGCAATTTCAGCAACAAGAAGAGCAAGAACAGCAACCAATGCCAAAGAAGAAGAACAATAGAAATAACAGAAGATGGAGGAGGGCCAAGCATGCACCCGAGGAGACAACTCAACTAATCACTTTGCTCTCAACACGTAAAAACGATCACAGACTACCCAAGCCATTTCCAATCAAGAGAGGTGATCCAGTGTCCCCCAATCATTGAATGCACTATCAAAGACACCACCTTTCCTCACACCGCCTGCGACAACGGATCGGCTGCAACGTAATGTCAAAGCGGTATATGATGAATTATTTAATTTACCTTTATACCCAACATGTATTCAGCCAGGATGGCGGACCAATCACTAAGGTTCCCTGAAGGAATAGTCAAGGATGTCATGGTAAGAATTCAAGGACAATATATACCGCAGATTTTTTCTAGTCCTTGACATGCGGGGAGACGATGATTCCCCCGATCCTCTTGGGAAGACCGTTCCTCTACACTTGCTAACGCCAACATCTACATTGGGTCCGGACAAATCCACTTCAACCTACCTACCGGAAAGGTACGCTGTCAATTCAGAACATTAAATAACCATGAGCGGGCCAGAAGCAACGCAACAGAGAAGACGCCAAGTACACCGTCAAGCTGCTTTCACCTCACTGTGGATGGGAAGACTTTCCTGGCAAGATCGTGAAATATGAAGATCGCTTCCCGAGCAAGAAGAGAACAAACAAGCACCTCATTGGAATAGTTTGGGCGTAAGAAGCCGAAAGGATGGACCCGGATCGCCAAGGAAGAAAAGGAGGAGATCTTAGCACGATTAGAAGCATGGGAGAAAGCAAACAAAGATGAAGAGCAAGAGTTAGAAGAGAAAGAAGCAAAAGAGACTGAAGCAAGATGGAAGGAGGCACACGACGCATCACCGCAAGATGGGGAGTTGATCGAGAATACCTCGAGACGATGAACTCACCGAGTAAGTGCTCACTGCCTAAGTCCTGTCGGTAGACTCTAAATTCCGCACCCTAGCCATAAGGTCGAATGGTAGCTATCCCATTAAATGCATTAGTAAACTCAATTTATTTAGTAGCATTATCTGTTCACATATTAAAAATAATAAAAATATTTATTGCATTATTCATGGCATCATAAAGCCCCATGTGGATACCCTATGGCATTTTTTCGAAGGAATACCCACTTTGTGGTGGCATAAAAATAGAAATTGAAAAAAATATATATATATATATGGAATCCTGCTTAAATTAGACAACATAAAAAATAACTTATAAAGGTGATCAATTACTCTTTGGCTGACCGCTAACCCATTATTCAATTCGAGCCTCGAGTTTTGGTTTCTTGTGGAGTATTTATGCAGAACAACATTATAGCAAGGAGGGACTATCGGTGGTGACCACCGGGTTCACTATTAGCTGGTCCGCTCTAAAAGGAATCTACACCAGATATTGCGATCATCAAGCTTGGGGGAGGAGCATCCCCTAGTTATCAGGTGACTACACCTAAGCGATTTTTGAGTCTACTTTATATAATCATAAAATACCAAAAATATATGGGCACATGAAGGTCCACGAGGTCATAGAGTCTTTTTGTTAGGAGTTTAATCTAAAACTACAAAAAGATATATAACTAATAAAACCAAATAAATATTTAGTTCTATATTTATTATAGTATAATTAGTCCAGACTAGAGCTATTAAAATCGATGAACACTAAAATTGTTTTGGATGTGATGAATAGTTGCTATGTTACAATGCTTACTAAAGTACCTACTTGCCAAACTTAAAATCTCCTTGGTTCTAAGCATTGTTGTTTTAATTGGAGAATTTATTCTGAACCATTAATTGTGGAGGTATAAGCTTGCGCTAAGTCTAGGTAGCTGATTGATATGATTCATAAAGGTTGAGCTGCTATTTATCTTCTTCCCAAAGCATTACTAAGTTTTGGAGATTTTGTTTTTAAAAATTTAAGAAAATACATGATGAGCTCTCGTATGACAAATGTGAATTCCTACCAAAGCCAAATTAATATCTTAGAGGATAGGAAAACCCTTTCACATTTAAGCTGCTTGCTTTGCATTGAGTTCAGTCAACCTGTGTTGCATACCTTATGAGAGTCTTGTCATACTTTTAAAACCAAGAATCATTTGCACACTCCAGTCCACATATGCATTATTCCTACTTTAAGGAGTAATCGCAATCATTCACCATACTTCCATACATGTTCATTATAAAATGTTCACCTCCTACACTAGGAGAGGACGCAAAAATATACACACACCCTATAGGAATAACCCCTGTCTTTAATTCTCTAAGTCCTGATTATATCTCTCGATTCATTTATTGTATTCAAAGGATACATGTGGCTATAAAAAAAAGGGAGAAAAAGGGAATAAAAGATGGACAAGTGTCCCAGCAATCAAAAAAAAACAATGGGTACTAGATGCCCGCCTCCCTGAATAAAAAGAAATAATAAAGATAGCCCATGTCTTTCCTGAGAAAGATTTTAAAAGAAAGTCATTCCCAAAAGAGCAAAAGTAGAAATAGTAGTTAGCCAAAAATAACACATATGCACCCATCCACCATATTCCATACACATGCACATCTTGGTTTGATTGTATGCCTCGATTCTCTGTGGATCCACTAGTTGACTTTACAATACGTGTTTTGCAAGTATGCCTATCCTTGTTAATGCCAATCCTATAAGCTCCACTATATATACCTTTAGCTATAGGGGGCATAACAACATTAATGCCTCAAGAGAGAACCACAAATACCACATACATTGAGAGACTTGAGGGTGTCATACAATTAAGCTCTGAGTTTTATTCTGAAAACCTATCAAAAACTTCAGAATGTTAGTATTGCAAAGAATTTGAGACATAGCACTTAGCTTAGTTGTTCTATCTTTCGACTGCTCAAGACTTATGCAAAAGCTGTGAAACCCCACATTACAGGTGAAATGAGTAAGTTTAAAGATTAGAGCATATATTGTTTGATCCGGAGGAAATTTTGTTTGAAAGCATGTGTACTTTGAAGTATAATGATATTGTAGCAACTCCCGATCCAAATACGAGTATCAACTAGACTTGGTGTGTTTGCCAAGGGACCGGCAAAAGGTAAAGCTTGGGGTATTGTTGACACCTGTTAGCGTCAACATTTACTAGGGCTTTTTACCCGATGGACAACAAGATAACACACTAGTCTAGGGCTTTATCCGACAAATTCCACGAGTTTTGCATATTCTGTAATTTCGTGGTGATTTCTAGAAAAGTCGAAAAAAGAGGGATTCTAACGCAAAAATAACCACAAAACTTATCCGCCACGAAGGACATCACGGGAAGACTCGGGAAGACTCCAGAAGACACCGGAAGGAGCGAGGGGGCCGAGGTCGCCCAGTGGGGCCGGTCGGCCCCACCATGGCGCCGGCGGCGCCCCGGCTAGGGTTTGCTCCCCCTTCGAATGTTCCTCCACCGCCTCCAAGGATGCATCTCGGCCCTACGTTACGTCGGTTTGATCCTGCGGCGCACGCGCATCCCACCGGACTATAAATATGAGGGTAGACCCCCCCTGGAGAGAGCCAATTCATTATTCATCAAGGTCTCAAGCCATCAAGCATCAAGAGCCTTCAAGTTCATCAAAAGCCTTCTAGTTCATAGGATTAGCTAGCTAGATTAGAAGTAGAGGAGATCTAGTTCTTCATCGGATCCGGAGCCCCCGGCGTCTGGGCCGAGCGCGAGAGTTCGGTAATAGATCTAGTTCTTAATTACTTTATTGTATTCATTATTCAGATTAGGGAGACTTTACTCTAAATATATTCATATGTTCTTAATTGCAATAGTCATTGTTTACTTTGATTATATGTCTAGTTTAGTTACTTCGATCTTATTGAATTCATGTAATTGCTCGTATAGCGTTTATCCATATGTACAATGGGTAGATGATAGGCGATATGTAGACGTGGTGTCTAGATGTCTTGTTTATCTGCGAGTGCACCCTGATATGCCGGGACGTGTGGTAGTCTGCGTAGGTGACAGCTACGTTAGTTCCTCTGTAGTCCACCCCCCGTATGTAGGACTAGCATGGGCACGGTCGCGAAGGAGGTGAAGGTCTTAATACCCTCATTAGTTGATGCCTCTTTACATGCAATGATGATTTAGGGTTGATTTAGCAATGATTACTAGATGTAGTTGCACTAATTAGAGTTATTCAATTGACGTAGTTATAGACCTATCTCCGTAGTTTATCCAATGGCTAGCTGTGATTATGACTAGTAAGATGCTCTAATGATTATCTTTAATTATGATATTTGATGATTATGCTATCACCCGTATTTATCTTTATTTATCTTGTGACCTCTGCCTGTTATAAGTAGAGTATACGACTTAGGTAGTATTGCTTATCATGTCCACATAGTTTCACATAAATATGGCAATAATAGTTTATTACATAGCTTTCCCAGAGGTATAATTATAAATCGACAACCTGGAGACTTCCCTAGGTAAAATGCTACAACGGTATAATTATCTGTCCGCTTGCAGAACCCATTAGTTTATATTTATATCTTATTCATATATTTTATCTGCCTAGTCACAATAGTACAATATAAATCTATGTTAATTTCCTAGCAATATAATTGGGGATGACAACCTACTTCATGTTTAGGAATGTTAGTAATTCAAGAGTGACTAGTTGCTAATGACAAGTAATTATATACCAACCATTTCTGGGGTCATTGCTAGGAGTAGGGTTTATCTCTGCTTTTTAGTAGTGACGTTAGAAATGCCAACAAGCGTGAATTGGCTTGACCATATCGATGTTGATCCATATATGTCTCTGCGTGAGTCAAAATGAAGCTTGATTGATCTTAGCATTCTTACTTAGAAGATATTCAAGCAAGGATCACAATATTGAAGAAATAGTTTTCAAGGGATACTTAATATGATGTGACTTGAGTGTGGCTTGATAAAGTGAAGATAGCAAGGAAAGGACTTCGAGGGACTAAGCGGAGGTGAAGGTCAAGCAATGGCTTGAGCACCGAGGTACCATGGCTAAGGTGAAGAAGAGAGTGCTTGCATTGAGTCGAGGTACTAATCAAGCTATGAGGAGTCATATTGTGTTGAGAATCAAATCATTAGTGGAAGTGACTTGAGACCATAAGTTAGAACTTATATGTGTAGAAATGGTTCAAGTTATATACTCATGGAAGGTCTGCTCAAAGAGATAAGACAAAGAGGATGGCATAAGTGATGGTGGAACCCCTACTGCATAAGGAAGTGGCAACCAGCTCAAAGAGTTTATATTCTTTCATATTTTGAATTTGAGTTTAGAAAAAGCCGTACTATAAAGGGGGATACAATGCACAAGTTTTGATGTGCAACCAAGTGCTCAAAATATCCACCAAACATCCTCTAGCCACTGTCTAGACAGCCAAAGTTTCACTTCTCCATTCTGGGCTGTTTGGGCAGAGCGGCACTGCCGCACTCAAGTGAGGCACTGCCGCACTTAAGTGAGGCACTGCCGCACTTAGCTGACCGTTGGGATGAAGGGGGGATTTATACCTCTTCTTCTTCCTCACAACGGTCACCCCGCGCGCCAGATCGACCATTCTCTCCTAAGTGCGACCCAGAAGCTCTCTTTCTCCCTCTCTCACTCCATTGGAGCTCCTCAACCTTCTCCTTTGCTTCCCTTGCAAATCCATGAGAGATTGAGCCTCCAAACTGCATTAGAGAGCTGTCCAACCTGTTCTTCATTGCCTACAGCACTTGGTTCACGTTCAATCCGGTGGATTGTGTTTATTACTCTTGGAGCAAGGCTCCTAGCCAGCTAGGCGTCGCCCTTGAGCTTGCCAACTTGTGTGGCAGCCTAGGGAGGTTTGTAATCACCAATTGCAGCTAAGAAATCACCCCTCACTTCAAGAGTTCACTCTCTTGATTTGAGAACGAGGGTAAGGCAAGTCTTTGTGGCAAGTCCAAGCCTTTTGTGGCTTCCTCAATAACGTGGACATAGGCAAACCTTGGTGGCGAGCTGAACCACGGGATAAATCCTTGTGTCCATTGTGTTCTTGCTTTGTATTGTGCTATATTGTTTTTGTGGTAATTCTAGGGTTTGTTCCCGATCTACTTGCTCGTGCACTTCCACCAACGTCCAAGTGGTGGAACAGGCTCTACTCAACCCCAGGAAGCTCCTAAATTTACCTGATCTATTTTCCCTTGGGTAGAATTTGAATTGTGCTAAGTGCTTTCTGTGCAGGTGAGGCAGTGCCGCACTATAGGAGCGGCAGTGTCGCACTCTAATCTTATTGAGTCTCAAGTTGAGCTTTTGCAGGGTGGTCACTGAATATCTATAGTATCTCATCACCAAGTTTGAGCTGCATTAGACTCAGAATAGTAGTAAGGAACCGCTGTCCACGAAAGAGGGCAGCACCACCCTTAATCCATTTTGTATTTGAGCTGAAATTTTTGTAGGCCTATTCACCCCCTCTAGGCCTCCTTGGTGACATCAAGGTCCTTTCACAATCATGCTAAACATAGAGATAACAAGCATATCAAACATGACACCAATATCACCAGGTCTCAGATGTATTAACTTAACCACCATCAAAGACATGAGCTATACCTATCATGCAAAGCAAACAACTAGAATCTATCAATTTTGGGACTACACATATTAGCTGCATGTTTTGATCATAACTGAAGCTATACACATCCAAATGGCATGCAACAAGATAATCTGAAAAGCTTATAAAATTATCTAGAATTCATCTTTAATTATCTTAGCAATGATTCTCAAGTTAACAAGGTCAAACAAGCATATTTCTCAAATCTGATCCAGAAATTACTAAGAGCAATAATTTCTGAAACTGAACATTGCATAGCCATAGCTCATAAAATATTTGACCAATTACTATGAAAATTTAACACAAGCTAGATATAAAAGTTATCTACAACTTTGTTATAGACAAGTTTCACATCAAGCATTATTTACAAGGTGCAATCAACAAGATTCTAGAAACTGTCCAGAAAGCCTCCAAATTGAATAATAGAGCAAATAATATTTCGCTTATGTTTTAAACATCAATTTGGACATAATCAAAGTTACCAACACTTAGCATATATTAAATGAACACTAGAAAACATAGTGTCCATCCCTAAAAGAATTCTTTTCATGCCTTTATCAATTTACTTAGATAATTAGAAGGAATAGGAGCATACATGAAACATATAGCAAACATGCACCATAATTTTCTACAAAAATTACAGTAGTTCACATATGCTCCCAAAAGTCCAC
The DNA here is from genome assembly GCA_015844335.1 of Chrysopogon serrulatus. Lineage (NCBI taxonomy): Eukaryota > Viridiplantae > Streptophyta > Magnoliopsida > Poales > Poaceae > Chrysopogon > Chrysopogon serrulatus. The sequence continues at coordinate 72,164 of JADLZL010004453.1, read as the reverse complement.
TATCCAAATTTCATAGCATTTGGATAAGCATAGCAACTTCTATGAAAAAGACAAACTACTACAGCAATAAATCATGTGAGAGCAAGATAAATCTAAAACTCAACATTTTATATAAATATATAGCCATGTCAAGCATCTAAAGGTCACAACAACATTATGCAAAGGAATTGAAACCCTATTTTCCATTTTTCCATTTTTATTTCAATTACAAAGCAATTAAAACCATTCTCTAGACATCAAGCAAGTTAAACGAATAACTCAACAATACTGCATCCAGTGAATCTAAACTTTTATCGCAGCACACACATACCATCAGTAGCCTACCACAAAAATTTCACCTCAAATGGAGCACCACAACAGCAGTTATGAATTTACCCATCTCAAACCCTAGATAGCAAAGATCAAATTTTACTGTGAAAACTTTCTACTAAAACATGCAATATTACTATACCACTGCATAGATATACTCACAAGGATTCTAAAAAGTCCTCATTTGCTATTTTACGATTTTTTTATGAATTACTACGCATTTTCAAAGTTTCAGCTAAAATCTGCATAAAAGAAAAACGAAAAAGAAAAGCATCTTTGCATCAGGAACCCTGCAGATCTGACAAATTAAATCAAAGGCAGAGTACTATTCATATGAGTCTATGACTTAGCAGATAAACCCAGAAAGTGAAATGAAATAGCGTTTCAGGTCCTTCTTCTTCCTCTCGACGGGAAAGACAGAGGAGGCTGCGGGAGTTGGCCGGCTCCGGCCGACCGGCAGCCGGAAGAGGAGGAAGAGAGGCGGCGCGGGCGGCCCTAGGCCAGCGCGCACTGGGGGCGGCCTTGCCCTCGGCGGAGGTGGCCCAACCACATAGGCCAACGGCGGCGGCCGCGGCCGTGCGCAGCGACGGCGGCGCGCGATCAAGGCTGTGGGCAAAGGTGGTGCTCCGGCGGCAACAGCGGCCAAGGAAGATGCGCGGGAGGGGCAGCCTGACGTGGGGAGGGAGATGGCACAGGTGGTTTGGGCGGAGGGAGGCCGGAGGAGCGGGAACATGCAGCGGCGGCGAGCTCCGCCTGCCGGTAATGGTGGCGGCGCGTTCTAGCGAGAGCAGAGCGAGGAAGAGAGATCTGGGAGGCGAGGGAAGCAAATGAGGGTGCTCTAGTGCTTGCCATTGATGTAGAGGAGGCAGGTGAGGCGAGGGCAGGGAGGTGGCCGACCAAGAGCAGAAGAAAGCCACCACGTGGCATTTCATTGAGCAGGTGGCGGGTGCTACAGTAATAGTCTTGGAGCGCGTTTTTGGGCTGCTTCCCGGCTGAACTAGCCCATGGGCCTTAAAACAAAGTTGTTGCCCAGCTGATGCACTACAACTTTCATTAAGGGTGCCAAGTCATTAGAATAACAGATTAGGAGATAGTTAACCTCAAACTTACTGTTGTCAGCGAGCTAAAACTAGTCACAAACGAATGTCGAAACCATGTCAAACGCAGTCAAATCGATGCCATCTTCTGACATGCTCTTCCTTAAGTAATTACCTTCAACTTCTATTTTGGGTCCAACTCAAGTTGCTTAACAAAATTTAGAGAACATGAGATGTCAAACTTGTTGACCTCAATTTCAGACTTAGAAATATTCTAAGTGCTCAAACTGCCCTGAAAACTGACTTGTGGGCCATGCTTGAACATGTTATGCACATTTCTATGACTTGACCCTTAAACAAAGTTTATTTCTTATAAAATTTGCTATTTAAGGGTACACAGACATGCCAACAACTTAAGCAGCACTTTTTAAACAGGCAAAAAGAATAGTTCTAAGGGGTCACATAGGTCATACTTAGTCTTAAGAGCCTAACTGGCCTAAGCACTCAACATGAACATCGTTCTACATGATCCTCTAAGTGTAGTTAAGTTACTACAGAACTCAAACAAGTATTGTGCACATCATGACATTACAACAATGGGCATGTATAAGTAGAAAATAAGCTATTACAATAGGAAAGGTTTAACTTGACAGAGTGCTTTACTATGGTCATGCTCATGATATGATGTTATGATGCTAATGCCATGTAAATAAGCGTAAATATGCAAGCCTACACCTGGGGTGTCACACCAAGTATACTCTCTGTCCTACTGCTGTAATTCCTTGCATGTACCTAAGGATGAAAACGGTCAAAAAAACTCATAAATTATTTTCTACTTTTACATTTGAAATATGAAAACAAAAGCAAAAACGGCAAAGCCGAAAATGAAAACGAATGTGAACTTACAAAATATCACGAATTTCGAAAATAAACCAATTCGAACGGATTTGCATTGAACACGATTGATATATGAAAACTCAGTACGAAATACCGACCCGTAGAACCAAGTGTATGACTAAGTATGTACGATCAAGTTCAAGTGCATATAATAATTAATAAGTGCATAGTAAAGGGAGACGAAGGCAGCTAGTCACCAATAGAAAGAATGCAGTTGTGTGGTAAATAGCCTATAATTGAGCTGCGCGACATGTGCGATTAACCAAATTTAGTTTAAACCGAATTTTGAATCTGAATATTTCAAATTAAAAGTAGAAAAGTAGAAAACGATCGAAAAATGTCTAAATTGTTTTCTACTTTTATTTGAAATTATCTGAAATACGAAAAGTTTAAAATGATATAGCTAGACAAAAAAAATACAAATTTAATTAGATTAAATATAGAAAATGATACGGTTCGGATATTTCTGTTCTGTTTTCATTATTACCTGTACCTGTACAGAAATACTAATATACCTACAAAATGAATGTAGAATTGTATTTCTAAGGGCACGAGGACGCTGACATAAGTACTACCAAATGGAATCACTACACCAACTCCGGTAGCTCTCGAGGTCGACACCTCGACTAGCCATGCTGCCACCAGTGGACGGATGCAGAATAGAATTGAAGGGGGGGCTGATCTTCCCTCAATTTCTCCATTTTTCTTCCTCTATTTCTCTATTTTTTTTTTTTTTTTTTCACTCTTCTCCTCCTTCATTTCCATTGTTGTAAACTGGAGCCCACCCAGCCCCCCTTTCCGCCACTGCTGCCAGGTCGTCCTTGCTTTTCTTGCAATCCTCTAGCTAAACGTAAAATTTTACTATTTCTGATTTCTTAAGATGGGGACTAAATCCCAGCCGACGATTGTGTTCTGTGCAGCTCTCAAGAGCTTGGTTCTTGGTCGTCCTGGCAGCGCCGTGCCTCAAAGGGCCTCCCAGTACGTTTGTCGTCTTTACTGCATGTGGCTTAGGTTTCGTTTCTGTTGCATGGCTGGCCACTGTTTCAGAGTATCACATGTGCAGCCAGCACGGCCGCCGCACAGCGAAGCACGCAATTCATGCTAGTCATCTACACAGCTTGGAATTTGTGGAAAGAGAGGTGCAAAACAGTGTTTGAGAACAGAGCACGAGCTGCAGAACAGCTGCTGGTGGCGATCAGAGAAGATTGTCAGGAAGTGAACTGCAGCTGTGGTCTTCATGTTTTCTTTTACCTTTTGGTTCTCTCCCTTCATGTTTTTGTTTTACTTCTTTTCACTGCCTTTCTTTAAACTCTCTGAACTTAATTTTACTCCTATCTACTAAATGAAAAGGCAGAGCACCTGCCATTGATGCTCACAATTTCATTCATATGGTGCCATTGATCCAGGGGGGCTGCAGCCCAAAGCTTGATTTTCCCTTTAGATTTCACTGTTTATTCAATATGGTCATCCTGGATCCGCCACTGATGGTGCGGGTGAATGGAACGGACATAGTCAACCATGACGGCAAGACGGCTGCGGTGACACAGTATTTCAAGTCGATCATAGACCAGCCAGGACACTCAGCAAATGCAGACATCAACAGGTTGTATGAAGGAAGACCGCAGCCAAGCAGCGCGCTCACTGGCCCATTCTCAGAAGCAGAAAACAAAGCATGCACTACTGTCAATGCACCGGAATAGCGCCACTGGGCCCGAGTTTCTACCGTGCAGCATGGCTGACAATCAGACCTCAGACCATGGATTTCAATGGCGTCCTTCCACCGGGGTGATGCACAGCTGGAGCGTATAGATAGATCACACATGGTGCTCATTCCAAAGAAGTCGGGTGCAGTGGAGGTTGATACGTTGAGGCCAATATGTCTGCACATTCAAAAACTTATTGGACCAATTTGCCTCAGTAACCGGGTTTGCGCATTAATTAATTATGCAAAGAGCACAGTGGTTCCAATCCACATGGATGAGCAAGTAATTGTCAACTGTGTGGAGACCCTCGGCCGGCTGCAAAAGGGAGAGTTTCCCAAAAACATACCTGGGGCTTCCGCTATCACTGAACAAACTGCCCTCTATCAGCGTACACTCATATATTCAGAAGGCTGACTGCAGGTATCTAAGCTGCTGGCAATGCAAACTCATCCTCCAATGGGTCGGGCAGTCCTGATCAACTCAGTGCTTGACAGTCAACTTGTCTACTCTATGAGCTCACTCCAGTTACCATCGCCAGTCATCCAACAAATGGGCAACAGACGGCTAGCGTTCCTGTGGTCTGGGGATAAACAGGCCGGCCATTCATCACCTTCTAGATGTCTGGTTGCCTGACTGCATGTCTGTGTTCCAAAAGACCTCGGTGGTCTAGGCATCAAAGAAATCGGCATGCAAAGCATCTGCCTCTTGCTGAAACTCATACGTACACAAGCTTCACTGCCCGCAGTCATCCGCTTGGGCAGTGGGTTCGCAGCCGGGCCTGCGTCTCATCCCTCGAAGAAGACATACACGGTGAACATTGGGAGGTTATGCGATCGTTGCTACCCCTTTATCAGCCGATCACCAGTGTTCAGATTGGCAATGGACGGAGCTAGCTACCTGCTCTTTTTGGATGGATGTGTGGCATGGTGAGGAAGTTCTGGCTGATGCTTGTCCGGCGTTATTCAGTCACTGCACAGTCAGGAATGTGAGGCTCTCGGGTCGGGTATCAGCTCAAGTCTGGTGCCGCGGCTTTCTTAGAAGGCGTTGCATGAACTAAAATATGTTGAGCAAATCATGGCAACAACAGACCTAACGGATGAACCTGATCGAAGAACATCACCCTTCAGCCGAGTTGAAGCTGGCCTGGATAGTGGCAGAGCATTTACAAGCTCCTCAAGGCGTGCGGCCAGACGGCCGATGAGAGAGCCCATTTCATCTGGAAGAACGCGGCACGGCCAAGAGTCAAGATGTTTATGTGGTTACTGCCTTACTGGTGCAGTGAAGAATCCGGTGCCGCACGGTCCTGCGTCGCAAGAACATAGTGGCTGACTGCATCTGTGAGAAGTCTGCCAGGAGGCGGATGAAAGCCCGGAGCATATAATCAGTGAATGTGCAGTGGCAACTTTGGGTCCAAGATCGGTGTCGCAATGACGCCAGGATACAATGCAGGCGACCTGCACAAACTGAAACCCGAGGGCGCTTTACCACAAGATGAATTTTCGGCTTTCATTGCCCTGTCATGCTCGCAGTTATAGAAAGCAAGAAACGAAGCGGAGGGGAAATGGCGACCGTCAGGCAACAACTACTTGGAGCCTGCAAGGCTGCAGCCGAGCAATGGCGTGCAAGGTTTCCAAGAACGAAGAAGAGGCACATAGCCGACGCATGGTGCCAAGTTCTTGAATCTGCAACGCGTCATGCATGAATGCCCATGCTCTCTGTTCTTACACGAATCAGATACGACGACACCACCATCTGAGTGATGTCCTGCGAAAATTCAAATATGTAAAACAATCTAACGAGCCGTTTGATGCCAATATATGAATCCAGATAGGGAATTCTCCCCCCGTTTACCTTAAAAAAGTAAGATTTACTGTTGAGATGAAGAGTTGGCCGGAGGAAAAGTTCCGTATGTTGTATTGTTGTACAGCTTCCTTTCCCGTCACTCTTCTTTATCACCCCATGTTTTTACATGTATATTCAGTCTCCCCTCCCGTCGACATATTCAGTCTCTCTAATCTAATAAGTCTCTCTAATCTAATAACATTGACTATGGTCTCTCTGATCCAAAGATAATAACGTAGATCTCATTTCTCGTAAAATTAAAGAATATTAAATTTAACTAGATTTATAAATAAAAATATTAGTATTTTTATTTTCAAATTTGTCCTAATAATATTTTTATATCTAATTATTTAAACTTGTTACAGTTCTTTTTTGAGACATGGGGAATATAGTATTACAACTCACACCAACACTCCATTTATATGTAGCAAGCGCAGGCTACTCCGCGGTTAGGGTTCTTTTGGTTGGACTATTGAGATGTACTTTTATTTCAAAAAAAAAAAAAATCCTAGAAGTTGCTTTTTTAGAAGTAACTGCTTTTAGTTAATAAATACAGTTCTGAAAGTACCTTGGACCATGTGTTTTGGCTTTATGCTTTTTAAAATGGTGAAAACAAAGAGTTGTTTCACAGTTGTTTCAAAGAAGATAGAGATAGGAGGTAGATTTTACACTTGTTTGAAATAAACAATTTACAACTTTTCTACAGCCCAATTATCCCATATCAATTTTTTCATAGCTTTGACAGGATTCACACCTCGCCGAAACACGCAAGCCCACGACCTCGGTCCCTTGACCTTGCAACCCTAGCTAAACTAATTCTTCCTGGTAGCTCCTCCATTGCTATTGTTTCCCGAGGCCACAACAGCATTGCGTGAAATGGAGATATCAGATATACTCTCTCCATTCCAAATTATAAGTCACTAGTGCTATGCGCGCCATTGCGCGCTTAGGACTATCTGCGATTCAATTTGATGTTTCATATGAATACATCAATAAGGAGAAGTATAGTGGTATCATAAAAGATACATTATGATTCATTCGGGAGATCGTGAAAGTGGAGGGATATTATACAGGCATATAGTAGCTCCTCCATTGCTATTGTTTCCCGAGACCACAACAACATTGTGTGAGATGGAGATATCAGATATACTCTCTCCATTCCAAATGGTAAGTCACTGGTGCTGTGCGCGCCATTGCACGCTTAGGACTATCTACAATTCAATTTGATGTTTCATATGAACAAATCAATAAGGAGAAGTATAGGGTATTATAAAAGATACATTATAACTCATTCGGGAGATCACGAAGGTGGAGGGATATTATACAGACATATAGTATTAGTTAAAGCCAAACATAATTGATAAGTCTAACATAGTTGATGTTATATATACACGTGGGGTCACCTTTGCATTACTTTAGTTCATATCAGATGTTGCTGCCTGTTAATTCAAAGTCTCAACAGAGTAATATGTTATCTAAGGTACCTAAATGGAACTACCATGTTTTTGTAGCTATATTTATTGTGGAGAAAGAAATGTTTAATAGGTGGGGCAATATTTATGTATAGGCAAACATATATTTTTTTTAGGATAGTAAATCGAGATAAAATCAGTGATCGTTTTATTTTACCGTGGTATAGGTAAGGTATGATAAAAATTTCATAGCAATTTCAATTGCAACAATAAATTACACTAAAGCATATGTTGTTATGTGTTTAGAGTGGAGTGCTAGTTCTATAGAGTTCAACAACAATGATTTGGCATTTTTTTTTTTTTATTTGATTTTTCATGATTTTTATAAAATTTCAGTCCATTTAAATAATAAATTCACATAAAAAGGACTCGGGCTGAACTTGGCCCACATAAGCCATAAACAGGCCGAGCAGGGGAGGGAGGCCGACCCATAAAACCTAAACTGGAACGTGGGTTGAGTTCGTTAAAGGCCAAGGGTTTTTGTGAAAAAAACTAAGAGAAGGCTTGGAGTGTGGGTTTATTTTGAGAAAACTTGAGGGTAAAAAAAAAAACCGAATTAAAGAGAAGAAATTCTAAAAATTTTAAAGAGTTAAAGTATTTTAAGTTTAACTAAATTCTGTGTCCAATAAAAATTTATACCAATAAAAAAAAAGTTCAAGACATGGCTTCCATAAAAAATATCGTATGAAGGATATTTTTTAGAAAAAAACTAATACAATTGTATTGTTTTTCAACATTATTGTATATGTATATTTTTTTTTTCTATACAAGATGCCCATGGATCGCCACGTAACAGCTCCCTCTTGGGCGGCCCATCACTCATCACCGTCAAAATCCGGTTCGAAGTGAAAGCGTGTCCCCACCCCCAGAACCCACACCGCATCTAGGGTTTGGCTGAGTTTCGCCGTCCCGTTCCCGCCCGCCGCCGCCACCGGTTGAAGTGATTGCTCGGACAGATCCCGAGGAAGCAAGGTATCGCTCTACTTCTCGTCCATGGGGATGTTAGCGCTGAACCGCTCATGTACTTGCAGCGTGACAGAGCGGCGGGCGCCGAATCAAATCCACTACAAGAAATCGGTGGTTTTTTGACGTTTAAAATCCATTTGTGACGGTGGTTTTTCACCTACATTAATTATGCTATAGTTTATGTCATAATACGTTAGTTATGACATGAGTTTATGTCATAAAACATGAATTATGTCATAAAATATATGCAATCTTCTTTTGACATTGCACTTTTGTCATAATACATATAACCGATGTCATAATTCACATAACTAATGTCATAATTCACATAACTATGTCATAATTAATGTCAAAAACCACCGTCACAAATAGATTTTACGTCAAAAAACCACCGATTTCTTTTGTAGTGATCCGAGCCCGGTGTAAGCCTCTTCGACCTAAAAACGCTCCCTCTCCTTTAACGTTTATTTCGGTCGATGATTTCTTCACCTAGTAAGCAACGAGCAATTTCTGTTTGAAGACACGTGATAACCTGCCTAGGGAAAAAGACGAAGTTAATTTTGGGAGGAGATCTCAAGAGATTGGGTGTTTTCGCATTTTATAATATTCATTGATGTCTGGCCTACCAATTAGTCTTCTTTTTGTGTCGCAGGTGGGTTTACTGCCGCCACGAGTAAAGGAAGGGATCACCTTGTCAACAAGATGACGATGGTGATTCTAAATCTCTCAAAATAACGAAAAGTTCAATCGAAGACCTTTCTGAGGTATTGAGACCTTATGTTTTGATGATGTAGCTTTATACATTCCAAGCATAATGTCACCATGAATGCTCTCCATGGATTAATTATATATCTGGACCATGCTAGTCTATCTTCATATTATGATTTATAAACAGAGAAGTTCTTTTGATGCTTTGTGATTTGGTCACATCCTACTCTCTTAATGAACTAATGAGAAATTTGACAATTTATTATAGTCGTAATAACTGTTCTGCAAAGGCTGGTAACAAGTCCAAGACATCTTTTCAGAACTTTATGCAAAATTCGGTGTTTCAAACTTAGCATAACTGGGCTTTTTTTTTTTTTTTTTTTATTGTTACTCCCACTGTTCATTTATATAGGGTGCATTTTGGCTGTCTAAATTCACACTTTAAGCTATGTGCCTCAAAATCGGTATGATTGGATTTAAGCATTTGCTAATCATAGCGATTTGTGAACTATTATAGGGGAAATATGACGATTAAAGGTCATTTTGTACTTTCAAGCTACACCTTTTTATTAATAATAATGAATTCAAGGATTATTAATTTGCACTGTCGTTAGTGGTGTGTCTGTAACCAACTTCATAGGATCATTGTTTCGCACATTCATTTCACAAGAAACCTGAAAAATGGTTCTTCCCACCTACTTTACGATCCTCTCTGAAGTATTGATCCTGCTATTGTGGCACCTATATCTGTAAAAGAGATAACTGGGTTTTGCAATTGTTTTCTATATGTTATAGGATATATTGATTTTTTTATGCTTTTGTGCAATTTGTGCTGCCAAAATCCAGAACAGATTATGAATTGAACTCTATGTTCTTTTACCATTCACCTATTTTTGTCTTAGCCACCCAAAGCTCATGTAACAATCAAATTTAATTGCCTGGGCTTCACTTTGTTTAATTTCTAAGATATGCTATTTTAGCCTATTCAGAATTTTACATATTAATTCCGTTTTCTTCACTGTTTTAGCCTATTTATATCATGTTATTGCACAATAGCACATCATCCTCACAACTGCACCGAAAGCACTGTTGTTCGCTACTAATACAAGCAAAAGGTATATTTTGATGAAGTTGTTAAATGGGGCTTGCTTGTTTGTAACTGCACTACCTTAGGTTCCTCTGCCTTATATACCTATAATGCAATGCACCACATGCCATCATGTGGAGTGCTACCTGGATTATAGGCAGCATGGATTCCCAAAGTCCATGGTGGCCATATCCTGTCTATCCTTGCTGTCCAACACAATGTTATTACGTGTCGGCGGTGGATATGGACCTAGGGCCATGAGGGCCTTGGTCCTAGGTGTGGCCCGTGAAAACTGAATATCCCTTCAAATTTTATAGCCCAATCTAGGGGTGGTTACGTCCAGCAATCGGTAGCCCACACCAGGAAACAAGTGTGTGTTCCTCCCGCTCGCCTCTTTTCTTTGCTCGGCTTTCAATCACCTGTGCACCCATCTTCTTTGCCGCGTTAATCGGCTACAAAACCCTAGGCCATAGTACCACGAGAGACCCAAATTGCATGTTTGTTAGTGGTGATGGATTTTGTAGGCTACACTAGAATCTTCATTTGTTAGCAATCCTCTTCCTCTATCTAATAAAGCTGTCCAAGATGATCTCCGTTTACGTAATATCATCTAAATAATGCATGTTATAGTTGGCATTTGTTTTCTATAGGTTTGTGACCTAATGTGATAGATTAGATGTTTAAATGTGACCTGTTGTGATAGATTAACATTCACCAGCTCCGCCTTTGCTTGGTGTGCTTGTTCGTTTTTTATTCTCCGATTAAAGTAATGACTTCACAATCTCAATGTTGATCTTTTATACAATGCTTGTGCTTGCGGGATATATTGTGTCGCATACATTCCCTCGTTGCCAATGCGTGAAGTCGCTAGTGCTTTGCTTGTGTATCTCCCCGCCTTTTTACGTTCCTGGAGATGTCATCCAAACCTCATCTTCAATAAGGATACGATTGGCTTGAAGAAAAATGGGCGTGGAGAGAATTTCCACCACAAAATTGACCGCATTCTTAGGAACCACTCGGGCATTAGCTTGAAAACTTTCAATCTTGACTACACCGGCATGAAGGGGTTCAATGGCAATTGTTATTTTGACAGTTGGCTTCAGATTGTTCTTAAGCCAGGGATTGAAGAACTCACCCTCTTGTTGATTAAAACACAAAAACAATACAACTTCCCATGCTCATTATTATCGATGGGGTTCGAAACTCACTTCGATTGCCTTAAACTTCGTTGTGCTGCCCCTCCATCCGACAGTTGAACTTGGCCCCTTGGGAAGCCTAACAAAGCTGCATCTGTCCTATGTGAGCATTACATGGGATGAGTTAGAGTGCCTTCTTTGCAACTCTCTTGCTTTGGAACAACTAGAGCTGGAATGCTGTGCGGAGATTATTTGCCTAAAGATACCTTGTGCCTACGCAATGCTCGGCAGACCTTTAATGTTGTTGAATGCAAGAGACCTGAAAGTGATAGAAAGCAAAGCTCCAAATCTCTCTAGTATTTTCCTTCAAGGACACAAGTTGAACTTTTCACTTGTGAAAACATTGCAAGTGAAGAAACTTGTCATGTTTTTTCCAAATTTTGTCCATGTTGCTCGTGCCAAGCTGCCAACCATTATGCCAAATCTTGAAACTCTTGACATAATTTCACAGGCTCAGGTATGTTCTCTATGAGATATGGTGTTTTAAGCTAGCAATATCTCCGGATTACATTTTACATATCGATACATGACTTTTTTTTTTTGGAGGTGGTTGATGCACCAATGCTTCCTACCAAATTCCTCAATCTTAAGCACCTAAACATCTGGTTGATGTCTATAGCCAACTCCCGACTATATGACTATTTATCTCTGGTTTCTTTCCTTGAGGCGTCTCCTTCCTTGGAGACTTTAGTGTTAACTGTAAGGTTCTTGTGCTGTTCATTCATTTATTTCTGCAAAGCTATGTGGCCAGTCTGGGTCCATTTAATCGAATCTTCTTATCCTTTTTTATTGTCAGGTGTCTCAGTCAAACATGAGGCATGAATCAGTTTTTGCTGATTCACAACTGAGAGACATGCCAGATCTCCGCCATGGCCACCTCCAGAGTTTGAATATATGTGGTTTCAGCTCTACTAAGTGCTTGGTTGAACTAGCCTGTTATATTCTCATGACTGCAGTGTCACTTGAGTGTCTTACGTTGGACACCATTCATGTTCCTAGGTGTGGTCAAGGCAATTATAAATGTTTTCCCATTTCTAATGGTGTTCTCATGGAAGCCCCTAGAGCCCTCTCGGCTATCAAAACATACATTGAGAATAAAGTTCCATCTACAATTAAATTAACTGTTCTGGAGCCTTGCAGCCGGTGCCATGGGGGTGGAATATAATATTCTGGAGGAAGATGGTGGAATGTACCTTTCTTTGTTTCTTAAGCTATTTATGGCTTTGTATATGAATTAAGTTAACTTTTGGATGGCCATGCTCTGTATATTTATATTATCAAGTCGTTTAATCTTTGCCTTTTTTAGCATACGGGAGCTGCCGTGCCTTGCTACGGTAGCATCCTGTCATTAAACCACCCACATGATTTAAAAGAAAAAAAGGTCTACGAAGTGCTTGTTTAGATTTATGAGCAAACTCTGAACTATCTTGTTTTAGGGAAAACTATTAAAAATCTGAGCATGAGTGCTATGCACGTTTATGCCTCAACATTGCCTCAGTAAGGAAGTCACAGAGAATAAGTTTATATCAATCCATGTAATAAGCTTATGTGTCCTGTTACTAGAAAGCTCTACCTGTTTCTAGAGAGTCTGTCATGTCCGCTTCAGCTTAGCTCAATTGTTCAAACAAGCAATGAAGTTGGCAACCAGGATGTCACACGCCTAATGACATGCCTAAGACCTAGACCTGAGACATGGGCTGAGAGACCCAATTAGGCCCAAAGCAGGCCCCATTTGCAGGTTAAGTCGTCCAGAACTATAAATACAAAGGGATTTGTGTCTATTTAATCTTAAGTAAGAAAATAGCCACTAGGTTTATCTCCTTCTCTCCCTCTTCTCAACACCATCGCCGCCTCTTCTCCCCTGCCTCTAGCATCGACGACGCTGCCTCCAACGCCGCCGCCAGCCACGCTCCCCCCTAACCCTAGGGCACTACAGCCCCTAGCTGCCACCCCTTCCACCTCTCCTTGCTGTCCTCGTCATCAGCCCGACCACCCTCCCCACAACACTGTTACAACTAGTATCACGTGGCCAGATTGATCCTTTAGACATCCATGTCCATCAACACCGCCATCATGAAGGAGCTGTTCCAGGAGTTCTCCACCAAGCTCTATGCCAGACTCGATGAGATGTGTCTCCAGAGCTAGCCTAAGGAACTCATCGACTTCCACAACCGCTTATGCGCCATGGAGCAAGGGTGTGCCCCGACCCTATGGGTGCCCCTGCTATCTATGTCCGGGCACTGACTGCTGACAACATCGCCGCCAACACTCTGCACGCCGCCGCCGCCATTACATCACTTCGCAATAAGGAAACACATGCCCCCACGAGCGCGGCTACCTTCGACATCTTGGCTTCAGTCGTCAGCAACACCGCCATCGACAACCTTGTTGCGGACAAATAACAAGTTGTGATCGCCGACAACGAATCCTCCGTCAACACCATGATGGAGAAATCCCTACCAACGATTGTCAGGGAGGCACCACAGAACTTGTTTGTGGTAAGGCCAACACTGTAGATGCCCTTGCTGTTGTGCCTAGATCAGATCATCGATGATGATCCGATCACTACCTTTAGGATCACCATTGCCACACCAACACTAGCTACTCCACCAACAATGTCACCACCAAGCCCTAGGGCTACAAAGCTGGCACAACCTGAATCACCGATGTTGTTGCCTCTGCCACAGCCGATAACACTGCCCACACCAACAATCGTTAGGTTCCACACTAAAATCAACCTTAATTTTGCTTTAAGAGATGCATCTAAGGGGGTCTTCAGATGGAAACTCCTCGACCACTAAGGATGACACCACCATAAAAAAAGTTCAATCTAGATTGGACTGGGAGAATGCCATCAACAGTCTAAAGACAAACACATCGCAAGACACCAGTGTCGTCAACAACAGTCATGCTCTAAATCCCAACTTTGGGGCTCTTGCCACCACTATCAAGCAGGCGCTCATCCATGGTGCACCCCATCACTATCCAACGTAGATTGGATCGCAAATACGCCATTGACCTCGAGGAACACCGGGCGACCGTGGTGACAAAAACACTCAAGCACCCACCGGGATGGACACCTCGACGACCACCTCCTTCGACATCCGACTCAATGCTCCGATCTACTAAACCACGAGGCACCGATCATTGAGGTACCATTAACTTCGCTCAATTGGCCACTGGGCGCATGAGATCGAATTGCCAGGCGAGCCTCGTCCCAAACCACCTTGCTTCGTCACCGGCTTTGGATATCCACTTTGGGTAGTGGATGCACAACACCGTCCACGGAAGGAACGGACGACCCATCGGGCAACCTTATACCCACCTCAACACAACTTCCGACAACGACTCTGGCATACCTCGACGCCACCATGCTTGTGGACAACAACACCAACCCGAACAAGGATGGCGTAGATGACATTTACAAAGAGAACAACAAGTACGTCAAGGAGATGCTACCTCTTCTACCTACACACCTAGGGTGAGATGCTCCTATCCACAGGCCAATCGGGTATGCAATCTTTGCTTTAATAAATACATCACATCTGCCATACATACCCTGACGGAGACGAAATCAAAAATGGATATGGAGCAAACTGGGCACTGCATCATCAAGTACTTCACCATGCCAACTTGAGGCGCCATCTTTAGCACCGGTGACCACATGCTCGTCAACGCAAACTTCGTGCGCCCCATCAGCCTCCTAGAGCACTACATCAACGACACCATCATGGAAAGCGGCGACAAAGTACCTTGCCAGGCCGTGGCATTTGCTGTACTTCTCCGGATGGATGTGGAGATCTTCAAGATCAACAACTATGTCACCGTTACGACTTGGCTAGTGATTCAGCACGAGGGCATGCTGATCGGAGAAGGGGGAGTAGTGCCATACAACCGATGAGGGCCCAGAGCCCAATTGGCCTAGACCACACCAGCCTCTGATGGTGCCCGTGAAACTACCGTAGGCGATGGCACGACAAAGACTAGCCTAGTCCAAGGACCAAAGGCTGACCTTCTTCGACGGTTATCTCCACATACTCGGTGCACCTTCTATCCTAGCTAACGTACTACATGTATTACAACATGATGGACCCGCATTACGTGGGATTACTAGTGTGCTTGACTCGCACCCGCCTCCACCTACGACACCCGACAATGGTGCGCCAATGAGCAGCCTTTTTGGGCGCATACGATGTCTACCATCGCCATGGTCTTCATCGATAACTTGGGCCGCCAGCTCATCCGTCTCATCGAACTCCGCACCGCCCGCCACCTAGCGAGTTTGATAGGGGCCACTTCATATTTTGCACCATCTTTGGACTTAATAACGACATCGCCCTTGCACTTCAGTGCTATGACTCGGCTCCAAGTTCTAGCCTACGTCATCTTCAACATCGCCATCAGCATCGACAAGCCATCAAGGATGTAGCGTGAGTATGCGCCTTATTGCGTGAAAATTGGGAAGTGATGTCACACGCCTAATGACAGGCCTAAGACCTAGGCTTGAGACATGGGTTGAGAGACCCGATCGGGCCCAAAGCAGGACCGACGTGAATAGTACCCAAAAGTACGGATGCGCCCGCCGCCGCCCTAAGTTAGGTTAGATCGGTTTAGTTTAGATTGTTTGCGGGCTAAATCCTCCGGACTATAAATATATAGGGATTTGTATCTATTCAATCTTAAGCAAGAAAATAGTCGTCGGGGCTTATCTCCTTTTGTCCCTCTTTTGAACGCCGCCGCCCTTTGCCTCTTCTCCCTCGCCCTATTGTGGTCGCCGCAAGTCGTGCCACCCTAACCCTAGGCGCCGCCGCCTCCCCTCGCCTCTCGCGCCGTCCTCGTCATCGGCGACCACCCTCCCCATAACGTAGTTACACAGGAGATCTGATAACGAAGCATACAGAAATCTAGAATTTTAGCATGTGAAGTTAAAACATAGTGCTTCCCGAACTTCCTTTTACAAACTTACGCAAACGAAACATACGCTTACAAAAATAATAAAGAAAATTACTTGGCTGAAAGGCCCATTTCTGCCAAATCTGTGATAGCTTCAAAAACACAAGGGCATTGCCTGATGGCGGCGTTTGTGCCTTTAGCTTATTGCTGCTCCTTTTAACTTTTTGCGTCATGCTCGGAAAGGATCAAGATGCCCAAGAGGGGGGGGTGAATTGGGCTTTTCTAAAATTAATCGCAACGGTAAAAGCCTAACGCTTAGCCCATTTCACCCCTTGTGCTTATGTGTGTTTTCTATGACTCTAGGACACAAAAGTTATGCTCCCTAGGTTCCAAACCCTACTCTAGCATGGCATTTCTAGCAATGTAAATACAAGAAGTAATGCGAGAATGTAAGTGCTCAAAGTAAAGAGAGGGAGAGGAACGCGGCGATGTTTTTTCGAGGTATCGGAGAGTCGGCACTCTCCACTAGTCCTCGTTGGAGCACCCGCGCAAGGGTGTAGCTCCCCCTTGATCCTCGCAAGAACCAAGTGCTCTCTACGGGATGATTCTTCGTCACTCCGACGCGGTGAATCCCCCAAAACCGCTCACAAGATGAGATGGGCCATCCACAATCACCACCGGATGATCACCATGCTCCCAATCGCCGCCGAGCCGTCTAGGTGATGCCGATCACCAAGAGTAATAAGCAAGAACTCTCACTTGACCAAGACTAGCCTAATGAGATGAGTGGATGCACACTTGCTACTCTCTTTCCACTAATGAGGTCCTAAGCAATGGATTAGCAAATCTCTCAACCTCACTAGGGCTCTTGCACTCTCAAGCACTCATAAGGTGTTCTTCAGCAGTAGGAATGAGCAAGAGACCTCAATTGAATGAGGTAAGGGAGTATATATACCCCCCCACAAAACCCCCACACGAAGAGGTATTTTAGTGCGGTTTTTAAGGTCGGCCGGACGCGTCGTCGGGGCCGGACCGGACGCGTCCGTCGTCTGTTAACGGCTAATCGTACCTTGGACGTCACACCGACCGGGGCGCGTGTCGAGTCCGGTCCACCATGACGGGGCGCGTCCGGTCCGATTTTTTCACATTTTCGACCTCTCGAGTAGTGACCGGACGCTCGACCCCAGCGTCCGGTCTCGGTTGATCGGCGTCCGGTCCCATTCTGGACCGTGAGTCGATGGCACCGAGAGCGTCCGGTCCCATCGCCGGGGCGGGTCCGGTCACTCTGGCACCTCACATACATTGACCGGACGCGTCCGGTCAGTTATGTGCCAACGTCCGGTCAAGCCAAAACGCTCGAAACACTTCTGTTTTCGCGACCTCTCGCATGGCTTCGACTCTACTGAACTTTGGGCCAATTCTAGGGCTGCCTAGGACTAGAATGAACAAGTGTGCACCACACCTAACTCACTAGACTCACCTAGGTCAAGTTACCCATTCAAAACCCCTCTTAATAGTACGGCCAAAGGTAAAAACAAAGTCCTAGCTACTCTAAGTGTCTCTCCAACGCCAAACGACACTTAGAACTAGCCGTCCCTTAACCTTGTCGTCCATCCTTTGAAAACCAAAAAACGATCTCGATCGTCGGGGCATGAATACCATTGATTGCCCAATCAATCACCATTATCGTGACCTAACTCAAATTGTTTCTGCAAAACACACGTTAGTCACAATAATCTTACGTTGTCATTAATCACCAAAACCCACTAGGGGCCTAGATGCTTTCAATCTCCCCTTTTTTGGTGATTGATGACAACAACCTCGAGTATGAGAGTGAGTTTGAGGTTTTCAACAAACTTGAGTCGTATAAGTTATTTGACATTAAGAACAAAGAGGTTAGATAAGCTTATACGACTCAAGCCAACATGTACTCAACGGAATATGAATGAAGTGCGAGTACAAGAAACATAAGGCTCATTTATCAAAGATAAAGCGTAAAAGCATGGTAAATGAGCAACAACATGTGACATGACATAACATATATATATATATCAAGTAGAGAGCACAAGTCATGAGTAAACCACATGTCACATGATATATCACATATCCACAAGTCAATAAAAAGCAACCAAAAGCATGTATCTCATGATGCACAAAAGTAAAGCATGTATGCATGAGTATCACACATCAAAAGAAGTCAACTCCCCCTCACACGCTCCCCCTATCTCACATACTCGACTCTCTCTCCCCCTTTGGCGTCAAGCACCAAAACCTAAGACTCCTGAGGAGGTGGGGCTACAGACGAGTCAGGTCCGGACGAGCGTGCGGTCAACTCAAACTATGTGTAGTCTGGGGAGGACTCGAAACTATCACTCGGCCGAGCCTGCAATCGACCCTCGGCCGGGTCTCGGAGGTGAAGCGGTGCGGTCCGCTCATTGTCGTACCAAATGGATCTCGCTGCTTTGTGTCTCAGTGGTAGTGGTCTGACCCTGTGGCTCTGTAGAAGGTAGCTTAGTAGAAGTAGGAGCCACGGACACTGTCACTGTCTCAGTCACTGTAGCTAGAGCGGGCACGGTCGCGGTGACTGGAGCCTCTGAAGTAGGAACTATCTGAGGAGGCGTACTCACTGGCACAGAAGCAGCAACTGTAACTGTAGCCTCAGGTGCAGTAGAAATAGGAGGAGGCTGACTCAGGGGAGGCTCAAAAGAAGCGACCGATGACGGGTGAGTCTCGGTAGTAGTGGTGACTGGAGCCTCCTCGACGGAAACTGACCCTGAGAACCCAGCGGAGTGGGGAAACCAGTGATCTCGCTGTAAGTAGCACTGAGAGCTCGCGAGGTCACAAGCACCAAGGACGTAGGAGGTGGAGTGAAGCCAGTCCGAATCGGTGTGTACCCGGCCCCTGGAGAAGCAAAGTACTGAGGGAACTGCTGGGGCGGTGAGCTGAACGGTGCAGACACTCCCTGACTCTGAAGTCCACTGGACTGTAACTGTGGAGCCGGGAGGGAAGAGCTGGAGGGTCCGCCAAGCTGAGTGGAAGTGTAGTCAAAGGCGGGAACCCCAGTGTGCCGAACAACGTGCTCCATGAAGGCAAACGACTGACGCTGAAGGTCCAGAGCCTGCTGCTGAGTCTGACGAAAAAAAGCCTGAGTCTCAAGCTGTGACTGGAGTAACTGCTACTGGAGCTCGTTCTGGCGCGCGTGAAGTGCTGCAGTGTCGGTACTGCCCGCTGGTGTGAAGCCGACGAGCTCCTCTGCCCGTGCCTCTCTCAAGACTGTGAAAGAGTCGCTCAAGTATGGCAAGAAGAGCCGGACTGTCACTGGAGCCTGAACCACCGGCCTCGGCGTCGTGAGCACGTGGAGGCATCCTCGGAGGAGGAGCGTAGTCACTGTCAGAGCTGTCCGTAGGAAGATCCTCAGCTATATCTGCCGGCTCAGTCTCCATCCGTGTAAGCTCGGCCTGGGCAAGAGCCTCAACTGTCTCGTCCTGCTGCTCCTCAGTCTCTGCAACAGGGGGGCGCTGCTGTCCTGGCACTCGAGTAGCCCTGTTGCCCGGACGGGCTCCAACCAGCTGAGCCATGTTATACAATGGAAAGGAAGTGGTGGTGGCTCTGAACTCTACAAGTGCCTCTGGAGGAAAGGGTGAGATCAGGCGCTGTAAGATCACACAGATCAAGTGAGCAAAGGGTAACTGGCGGCGCGTCTTGAATCCCTCGGTGATCGTGTCCTCCATCTCAGAAACAATGACATCCCAAATGTCAAAAGCAGTCTGTGAAGCCAAGAAGTAGACTAGCCACTGCTGAATCTTCGTGATCGTCTCCCTGTTGCCGATCCTAGGCAGAAGTGTCCTCCGCATAACCTCGTTTAGAACACGGGCCGTAGGGGTGAGATCCCTAGGTAGACGGCGCGAGCCCGGTCCGAACGGCACATTGAAGATCCTGCGGGCCTTCTCAATAGACAGGTCCTCTCCACCGTGAGGGCGATGAGGAGGCTCGGTGTCACTGTAGCAGGACTAGTGGTGTCTGGTGTCTGACACTGTCGTGCCAAGGAGCTCGTGGGCACGCGGACTGTAGAGTCTGAACGGCCGGCCACCAAAGGTAAAGTGAATGAACGTGTGGCCTGGGTCGATCCAAAGAGTGGCGTAGAACTCACGCACCCAGGAGTCCACGTACGCTCTAGGTAAGCCAATCAGGTCGGCCAAGCTAGGCAAGTAAGTGAGTGAAGACCTGATCTGCTCGCCGGCAGCAGCAACAACTCCGTCAAGGGGGCATACTCGGTGAGGCCTGATCTCTGCATCCCGGTAGGCTCGGAAAGAAGTCCTCCTGCAGTACGGTGTAGAAGCCCTCGGCTGCTCTGGGGTCACGCTGCGGTGGAAACCACTGGTCAAAGTCCACACACCGCATGTCCTGGACTCTACGGGCATTGGCGCCCCGCAAGTCTATGTGTACAACTGGAGCAGGAACACGTAGCCTAGGAGGAGGGCGTCCACCACGACGCTGAGTCTCAGCTCTAGGGGTGACCTGAGAGCGAGTGCGTGCAGAACGGCGACGTGGTGGGTCCTCGGCCTGCGCCTCGGTGTCCTCGGGCTGGTCAGCTGCCTCTGCCTCTGCCTCTGCCTGCTCTGCCTGAGCGGAACTGCCTGCCTCTGCACCACCTAGGTCGGAGGGTAGATCCTCGATCCTGTACCGCACACCCCCGATCATCACAGTGCCAGGTGCGTCGTGAAGAGTGGGGGTGCGAAGAGCACGAGCCGCTGAAGCTGGGTCTGGCTCTCTGATCCTCAAACTGCCACGAGCACCACCTCGCTCTACAAGGGCTGCGGCGTCTGCTATCGCCAGAAGCCTCTCTGTCTCTGTACTCTGCCTCTTCCGCTTCTTCTTGGTGTACACCTTCCCTTTCCCCTTATGTGGAGGAGAAGGAGGAGGAGGAGGAGGGTCTGGTGCACCACCGACGTTCTTGCAACGTGCCATGACTCGCTGAATCAAGAGAATCACCGCCAAGAGCAAGAACAACTGCCAAGAACAACCAAATCCCCAAAGACCAATCGCCAAAAGCCACTACCAAGTCAAACAAGAAATCTCCCCCTGAGTGAAAGAAACACTGCCACTAAGCAATCACAGAGAACCACTGTCACTCAAGAGGCTTGGCCTCTGTTCCTTACTCGCGGGCTTGGCCCCGAGTTCACTGTCACTGCCTGTCGACTGTCACTGAACCACAAGCAATCTCAATGGACAGTCCCCGACTCGCTGCACAAGAGATAGAATAGATAGGATATATAAGCATACATAATACCTAGGGAAGTGAGGGCCTAATAGAAGCAAGCAATGAGGTAAGAAAGAGAGGAAAGTGGCCTGCTACCTGAGATCAAGCGGAAACCCTGCGAAAAAGGTGAGAGAAGACGACACGGCTGGGCACCACAAGACAAGTGAGACTCTGCAAGGGTTTAATGGGCACAATGTAGGTCAGAAAATAGTGAGAGTTCCTTGGCGATTTGGTTGCGGCATTTCATCGAACATATAGCGTGCAGGATGAATCCTCACCAAGGAAGAGGAAATGTCGGCCGGGGAAAGCAAAACAAGGACCGCCGGATTCCACAGATGGGCAGAGGGGAGCAGGTCCGGGCGGCGACAATGTCCCACGGCGGCGCTGATGGACGGCGGCGCTAGGGTTTGAAGCGGTGGGCGCGGTCACGGCGAACACGGCATCCTGCAGGCGCAGCAAGCAGAGGCGAGAGCGTGCGTGTGCGGCGGGCACGGCGGCGCGGCGAACGGTGGCTGCCGAGGAGGAGGCGCGGCGGCGGCGGGAGGCGGTGGTTGCAGCGTGGGAGGCGGCGGTTCGGGCGTCGGGGAAGAAGAGCGGGCGCGGCGGGTGGAGGAAGGAGGAGGAAAAAAAGATGCTGGCCCCACGTGTCATAAGAATAAAGCATTACGCCCCTTAAATGGCGACCGACGCTGCGTCCTCTCGAGGGACCGGACGCTGGAGCAAGGCGTCCGGTGGCCACAACTCGAGAGCTCCAAAAACGGTCAAAATATGACCGGACGCGTCCGTTGCTCGTGGACGGACGCACCTCGAGTCCGGTGGGCCCCCTTCCGACCGGACGCTCAGCTTTCCCAAACGACCGGACGGTCCGGTGCCAAAAATCCATTTTGAACCGACCGACGCCAAAAATCCATTTTGAATAGACCGAGTCCGTCTGAGTCCGGGTCGTCCGGTCCAGTCCCCCGGTGCTCCTCTAAGTGCTGTTTCTTGCTGATTTCTTCGCGCCGAACTTTCCCAACCTTGTCCCAACTTTGTAAGATCCAAATAAACACCAAATTGGGACTGGTGTGGGATGCCTCTCTCAAACCCTCAATTTGAAAATATTTTGCCTTAGGCTATATGCATTTTAGCGAAAATAGGCGATAAAATCGAACGAGGAGACATCGTATGGCCACCAAATAGGGTAAGTAACCAATAGAAGTGTCAATCGGTGGACGAACACAGCGGATGCTCAAACTTAACCGAAAAAGAAACGACAAGACAAACACACATGCATATGCAATGCAATACTTGAATTTGAATCTAGTCGCTTGTCAAGTTTGTCCTTGGTTAAGCTTCTTCACACGCTTTGGGCGGTTATCTTAACCAAGTTAGTCAAGCTCTACATGCAATACACAATTTAAACATGTTTATATTATAAATGCAATGCAACCGACAACACAAGCTTATCTTTTAGAGAAGTTGTTTAGATCAAGAACATTAAGCTCATTCCTCAACTTGCAAAACCGCGCTTCATCTAAAGGTTTTGTGAAGATATCCGCTAATTGATCTTCCGTCCTTACTCCCTCTGAAGATATATCTCCTTTTGTAACATGATCTCTAAGGAAGTGATGACGGATATCGATGTGCTTGGTGCAAGAATGTTGAACCGGGTTGTTAGCAAGTTTTACGGCACTCTCATTATCACACAACAAAGGTACACCTTTTAGAACTACACCATAGCCTAGAAGGGTTTGCATCATATAAAGGATTTGTGCACAACAAGCTCCCGCGGCTATGTACTCCGCCTCGGCGGTTGACAATGCCACACTATTTTGTTTCTTTGAGGACCAAGACACTAGTGATCTACCAAGCAAATGGCACCCTCCGGATGTGCTTTTCCTATCAATTTTGCAACCGGCATAATCCGAATCGAATAGCCCACAAGGTTAAAACTAGCTCCTTTGGGATACCAAAGGCCAATGCTTGGTGTGTGCTTGAGGTACCTAAGGATTCTTTTCACGGCAACTAAGTGAGCCTCCTTAGGGTTAGCTTGGAATCTAGCACACATACACACACTAAACATGATATCGGGCCTAGATGCGGTCAAGTATAACAAACTACCAATCATAGAACGGTAGAGAGTTTGGTCAACCGGGTTACCTCCCTCATCTAGGTCGAGATGTCCATTTGATGGCATTGGAGTCTTGATGGGCTTACATTCATCCATATTGAACCTCTTGAGAAGATCCTTGGTATACTTTTCTTGAGAGATGAAATTCCCTTCTCTCATTTGCTTCACTTGAAAACCAAGAAAGAATGTAAGCTCCCCAATCATAGACATCTCGAATTCCTTCGACATCAAATCACCAAACTCTTTGCAATAGTCTTTATTTGTAGAGCCAAATATGATATCATCAACATAGACTTGACAAATGAAGATATCTCCATTAAGCTTCTTGGTGAATAGTGTGGTGTCCACCGTCCCGATCTTGAAACCCTTCTCAATAAGGAAGTCCCGAAGGCGCTCATACCAAGCTCTTGGGGCTTGCTTTAGCCCATATAATGCCTTGGACAACCTATAAACATGATTAGGATATCTAGGGTCTTCAAACCCGGGAGGTTGATCAACATAGACTAGTTCATTTATGAAGCCATTTAAAAATGCACTTTTCACATCCATTTGAAAGAGTTTAATGTTGTGATTAGATGCATATGCAAGGAGGATACGAATGGCTTCAAGTCTTGCAACCGGTGCAAAGGTCTCTCCAAAATCCAAGCCTTCAACTTGAGAGAACCCCTTTGCAACTAGTCTTGCCTTGTTCCTCACAATTACACCTTGATCATCTTGCTTGTTGCGGAACACCCACTTTGTTCCAATGACTCTTGCACCCTTGGGTCGCTCTTCAAGTGTCCACACTTGGTTGCGGGTGAAGTTGTTCAACTCTTCGTGCATGGCATTCACCCAATCCGGATCTTGAAGAGCTTCATCTATGCTAGTAGGCTCAATGCAAGAGACAAAAGAGTGATGTTCAATAAATGATGCATATTTTTGAGAGCGAGTCATTACACCCCTTGTCGGACTTCCGATGATGAGATCTTGTGGATGTGCTTGAAGTAGAGGAGTTGTCCTTCTATCAACCACTTGGGGAGGAGGTTGTGGAGCATCAACATCTTGAGCTTGTGCCACTCTTTCTTCATGGGAGATTGGAGTGTCTTCATTTGGATTTCTCCCATCTTTATCATCATCTTGTGGCACACGGGATGAAGAGGGTTGATCTATCACTTGCACTTCATCTTCATCCTCCTTTGGCTTGATGTCTCCGGTTGGAATATTCTTCATAGCCTCCCTCAATGGTTCATCACCTACATCATCAAGATTCTCATGTGCTCCTTGGGAGCCATTAGATTCATCGAACTCCACATCATATGTTTCTTCTACCAAGCCGGTGGCATGGTTGAATACTCGATATGCTTTGGACTTCAATGAGTAACCAACAAGAAAGCCAATATCACAACATCTTTGAAACTTCCCTAGGTGTTGCCGCTTCTTGTAGATGTAGCATTTGCAACCAAACACCCGGAAGAAAGAGATATCCGGCTTCTTCCCATTGAGCAACTCATACGGAGTCTTGTTGAACCACCGGTGAGGAAACAATCTATTGGCCGCATAACATGCGGTGTTGATAGCTTCGGCCCAAAACCTCTCCGGTGTGTTGTACTCATCAAGCATTGTTCTTGCAAGGGTGATTAGTGTCCGGTTCTTTCTCTCTACTACACCATTTTGTTGCGGAGTGTAAGTTGAGGAGACTTCATGCTTGATCCCAACTTCATCACAATATTCTTCAATGTTTGTGTTGTCAAACTCTTTCCCATTGTCACTTCTTATCTTCTTGATCTTGGTCTCAAACTCATTTTGTGCTCTCTTGGCAAACTTCTTGAATGATGGAGTGGCTTCGGTTTTGTCATGAAGAAAGAATACCCATGTGTATCTTGAATAGTCATCAACAATCACTAGACAATATAGGTTGCCTCCCAAGCTCTTGTAGGTTGTAGGTCCAAATAAATCCATATGAAGTAGCTCTAGCACTTTGGATGTTGACATGAATGCTTTGGAGGGATGAGTGTTGGCAACTTGCTTGCCGGCTTGACATGCACTACAAAGCTTATCCTTCTCAAATACAACATCCTTCAAACCTCTAACCATCTCTTTCTTCAATAGCTTCTTGAGAGTGTTCATTCCAACATGAGCAAGCCTTCTATGCCATAACCAACCAAGTGATGTCTTCGTGAATAAGCAAGTCTTCAAGTTTGCATCTTCGGAGGAGAAATCAACTAGATAGAGATTGTTGTATCTAAAGCCCTTGAATATCACTTGATGATCATCTTTCTTTGACACAACCACTTCTTTCTCGGTGAATAAGCATTCAAAGCCAAGATCACACAATTGACCAACGGATAGCAAGTTGAAGCTCAATGATGCAACAAGAAGCACATTTGAAATTGAATGATCATTTGATATAGCAATCTTCCCCAACCCTTGTACTTTGCCTTTTGAGTTGTCCCCAAATGTAATCTTCTCTTGATTATCAACTCCTTCATCTAGTGAGGTGAACATATGAGGATCACCGGTCATATGTTGAGTGCAACCACTATCAATAACCCAATGACTTCCACCGGTCTTGTAGTTCACCTACACACATGAGAGATCAAGCTTTTTGTTTAGGGACCCAAACTTGAGAGGGGCCCTTGACTTTCTCAACTAGAGACTTTGCAACCAAAATTTGTCTAGGCCTATTCTTGTTGGGAGGACCTAAGAACATGACCTCAACTCTTCCATTTGCATTCTTTCTAAGGATGTAATGAGCATTGTACGCAAAGGGTCTAGCATGCTTGGGCAAGGGTTGTGGTGGTGGAGTTTCACACTCATGAGCAAAGTGACCTTCATGACCACACTCAAAGCATCTCTTTGGCTTGGGCTTTGGATTGTGATGTTGTTGATCTTTGACTTTCTTCTCTTGTTGAGCCAAGAAACCAATACCACTTCTATCCATCTTCATGACGGTATTCATGAGTAGCTCACTTTGAAGATAATTGCCTCGAGAGAACTTTTGCAATCCAACTTTCAAGTGATCCTTCTCTAACTTGAGTTGTTTGTTTTCCTTTTTAGCTTCTCTACATCATGATCAACTCTTGTAGCACCAAATGCACAACTCTTCTCAAAGTTTAGCCTTTTGATTTCCTCTTTGAGTGACTCAATCTCTCGATCAATCTCATTGTTGCATTCTTGAGACTCAATGACAATGGTATTGGTGGATGAGAGCTTCTCAAGATCTTGCTTTAGCTTTGCATTCTCATTCTTGATCTTGACATAGTCATCATAATGCTCGGCCACTACAACTTGCTTGCCTTTACCACTAGAACCTTGCTCAATGCTCTCAACAATCAAGTCATCACATGATGTGGCTATATCAATCTTAACAACATGGTTAGTAGCATCATGTGTCTCATCGGATAAAAGATCATATGAAAGCACAAGGTTATCATGGTTAACTTTGAGAGTTGTGTACTCTTCCTTAAGCAAGTTGTATCTAGTGTTGAGCTCATTGTGTATCTCCTCAAGTTTATCATGTTTTGCTCTAAGCTCTTTTAGGGATTGTTTGAGCTCCTTGAGTGATGATGACACAACCTTGTTTTCTTCTCTAAGCTCATCACTAGCTTTCTTGGCTATGTCATATTTAGCAAGAAGAGACTCATTCTCAAGTTTTAGCTTTTCATTTTTAGCTCTTGTCTTTCTAATGATTTTAGAGTAATCATTAAGCAAGGTGACAAGTTCATCATATGAAGGTGCTTCAAATTCATTGTCACTATCACTACCACAATCATCATCACTATCATCATGGGAGTTTTGTACCTTCCGATCACCTTTGGCCATAAGGCATAGGTGTGTAGGGGATGATGGTGGTGAAGGCGGTGGAGGTAGTGAAGTCCCAATAACAAGAGCGGCCACCTTCTCTTTCTCATCATCACTATCGTCGGATGATCCACCACTTGATGATTCAATGTCGGTGAGCCAATCACCCATGATATAAGCCTTGCCACCCTTCTTCTTGTGGAACTTGTTCTTCTTCCAATCTTTCTTCTTGTATGGCTTATCTTTCTTCTTCTCATCATCATCATCATCACTTGAATCATCCTTCTTGCCCTTGAACTTGTTCTTGTGCTTGTCTTTCTTGGGCTTCGGACATTGATGAGCAAGATGGCCAAGTTCACCGTAATTGTAGCAATCCATCTCGGAGATAGGCTTTCTCTTGCTACTTGTGAAGAACTTCTTTTTCTTGGAGTCAAACTTGACGCCACTCTTGTTGAGCTTCTTAAGCATCTTTGTGGTCTTCCTCACCATGAGTGCAATGTTTGCATCATCATCTTCATCATCACTTGAGCTTGCAAGAACGATCTCAATAGCTTTGCCTTTGCTCTTCTTCTCTTGACTAGCCTTGAATGCCAAGTCTTTCTTCTTGGTGGAGGAAGAGCTTTCTTGCGGAGTGATGTGCATGTACATCTCATGTGCATTGATCTTCCCCAAGACTTGGGTTGGTGTAGCGGTGGAAAGATCACCTTGATGGAGCACCGTGACAATGTGGCCATACTTGTCAATTGGAAGGACACACAAGATCTTTCTCACAACATCGGATGGTGACATTTGTGTGAGTCCAAGTCCATTGAGCTCCTCTACAATGACATTCAAGCGAGAGTACATTTCATTAGCATTCTCATGAGGAAGCATGGCAAATGAATTAAGCTTTTGCATAACAAGATGATAGCGTTCCTCACGCTCACTCTTGGTTCCCTCATGGAGCGCACAAATATTTTCCCAAAGATCATGGGCATTTTTGTGGTTCCGGACCCGGTTGAACACATCTTTGCAAAGACCTCTAAAGATGATGTTTTTGGCCTTTGCATTCCACTTCTCATTGGTTTTCTCATCTTGTGTGAGGCGTGCGGCATCTTTAGGTTTTGGGAAACCTTGAGTGGCGGCTTTAAGCGCGTTAAGATCTTCGGTCTCAAGATACGCTTTCATGCGAATCTTCCAATAAGGAAAGTCATCACCCTCGAACATGGGAGGAGGTCCATTCCCTCCGGTCATCTTTTTCTCTAGGCGGTTAAGCCTAAATCAAGAGCACGAGGCTTTGATACTAATTGAAAGGATCAAGATGCCCAAGAGGGGGGTGAATTGGGCTTTTCTAAAATTAATCGCAACGGTAAAAGCCTAACGCTTAGCCCATTTCACCCCTTGTGCCTATGTGTGTTTTCTATGACTCTAGGACACAAAAGTTATGCTCCCTAGGTTCCAAACCCTACTCTAGCATGGCAATTCTAGCAATGTAAATACAAGAAGTAATGCGAGAATGTAAGTGCTCAAAGTAAAGAGAGGGAGAGGAACGCGGCGATGTTTTTTCGAGGTATCGGAGAGTCGGCACTCTCCACTAGTCCTCGTTGGAGCACCCGCGCAAGGGTGTAGCTCCCCCTTGATCCTCGCAAGAACCAAGTGCTCTCTACGGGATGATTCTTCGTCACTCCAACGCGGTGAATCCCCCAAAACCGCTCACAAGATGAGATGGGCCATCCACAATCACCACCGGATGATCACCATGCTCCCAATCGCCGCCGAGCCGTCTAGGTGATGCCGATCACCAAGAGTAATAAGCAAGAACTCTCACTTGACCAAGACTAGCCTAATGAGATGAGTGGATGCACACTTGCTACTTTCTTTCCACTAATGAGGTCCTAAGCAATGGATTAGCAAATCTCTCAACCTCACTAGGGCTCTTGCACTCTCAAGCACTCATAAGGTGTTCTTCAGCAGTAGGAATGAGCAAGAGACCTCAATTGAATGAGGTAAGGGAGTATAAATACCCACCACACAAACCCCCACACAAAGAGGTATTTCAGGCAGTTTTTAAGGTCGGCCGGACGCGTCCGTCGGGGGGAGACCGGGCAGCGTCCGGCCGTCGTTAACTAACGGCTAAGCTGTACTGGGCGGGCGTCCACACGGGACGGACGTGTCGAAGTCCGGTCCACCATGACCGGACGCGTCCGGTCAATTTTTTCCCTCTTCGACCTCTCGGTAGTGACCGGGGCGCCGACCCCGTGTCCGGTCTCGGTGATCATCGTCGGTCCATCATGGACATGGCCCGGGCGCCCGATCCCTTTGCCGAGGCGAGGTCCGGTCACTCTCGGCACCCACATACATTGACCGGACGCGTCCCGTCGGTTATGTGCCAACGTCCGGTCAAGCCAAAATGCCTCGAAAACATCCGTTTTTCGCGACCTCTCGCATGGCTTTGACTCTACTGATCTTTGGGCCAATTCTAGGGCTGCATAGGACTAGAATGAACAAGTGTGCACCACACCTAACACACTAGACTCACCTAGGTCAAGTTACCCATTCAAAACCCCTCTTAATAGTACGGCCAAAAGTAAAAAAATAAAGTCCTAGCTACTCTAAGTGTCTCTCCAACGCCAAACGACACTTAGAACTAGCCGTCCTTAACCTTATCATCCATCCTTTGAAAACCGAAAACGATCTCGATCGTCGGGGCATGAATACCATTGATTGCCCAATCAATCACCATTATCGTGACCTAACTCAAATTGTTTTACGCAAAACACACATTAGTCACAATAATCTTACGTTGTCATTAATCACCGAAACCCACTAGGGGCCTAGATGCTTTCAATCCTCATGTGCGGAAACCGCGCCGCTCCCCTTCTTTATCTGCTAACCTTGCGTGCTCCGTGGTCTTCAATTCGCTCCCGGATCCATGAGGGTGGCACCGCAAGAATCGCTCACAACCTGCAGCCCCGCATTGTCGTCCTCGGCGGCGACGGCCGCCCAACGCGCGCATGCCCCCAAGCAAGACCATAGCGGCGTCCCCGCCGCCCCCACCCCCCATCCCCTCCCGGGAAGGATATGGTCCGACCAGGTCGGAGTCGTCGGACTCCAGCGCCCTGGCCGACCATGTCTGTGCAAAATGAGCCAAATCCGGCTTTACCATCTTTCGTGCCCACTTCTGTGCATCCGTGGCTGGCCCAATTTCCTCGCATGCATCATGCATGCTAACGTGATTTGGAAAGTGAGCCAAACATTTTTAAAATTTTTTAAGAAGTTGTAGTTGCTAACATAAGAATCTAAATTAGATTTTGAATTCACCATTATGTTTGTTATAATGAACCCTTTGAAACAAGATCTCACATAAATATATTTACGTAATTTTTTGTTAACAAACATTTATTTATTAGGTGTGTCTAGACATCTGATGACAGATTTGTCAACCACAAATTTGCTAATTTTTGACAAATTAAAGGATAACACATCAGCAAGGAAATGATAGATTTTGCAAAACACCTATATCAAACAAGATCGAAAACCCATTAACATTAACACATATAAAAAAGATCAAATTTGTCAACCACCAATCTGTTAGTTTTTTTTTCTAAAATATGATACATCTGTCATGGGATTGGGGGGGGAGCTGAAAGGTACATGGCAATCATGTTCAAATGGGTTAAAGCCTTCCAGAGTGTCTCGCAAATCATCCTAAAGTGAGAGCGAGGCATGCATAAGACCAGATACTAACTAATACAGGCAAAGCCTGTGCAAATCCCCCTAAAAACGCCTATGCAAATCTAGTTTCATTTAAGAAAACTCAACATCTTGACCTCATTGGCTGGCGTTGTTAACATGACGCTTGATCACCTGCTGTTAATAAAAAAGAAGCCATGCCATATTCTAAGTTAGCTAGGGAAGTATAATCATGAATCTGTTGCATAAAACTTCTTGGCCCTAACTAGATCTTTAGAATTTTACCTGATACACACCCTTGCACTTTAGCGCTATGACTCGGCTCCAAGTTCTAGCCTACGTCATCTTCAACATCGCCATCAGCATCGACAAGCCATCAAGGATGTAGCGTGAGTATGCGCTGCGTGGAAAATTGGGAAGTGATGTCACACGCCTAATGACAGGCCTAAGACCTAGGCTTGAGACATGGGTTGAGAGACCCGACTGGGCCCAAAGCAGGACCGACGTGAATAGTACCCCAGCTGTGCGATGCGCCCGCCGCCCTAAGTTAGGTTAGATCAGTTTAGTTTAGATTGTTTGCAAGCTAAATCCTCCAGGACTATAAATATATAGGGATTTGTATCTATTCAATCTTAAGCAAGAAAATAGTCGTCAGGCTTATCTCCTTTTGTCCCTCTTCTGAACGCTGCCGCTGCCTCTTCTCCCTGCCCTATTGTGGTCGCCGCAAGTCATGCCACCCCTAACCCTAGGGCGCCGCCGCCCCCTCCGCCTCTCCACGCCGTCCTCGTCATCAGCCTAACCACCCTCCCCGCAACGTAGTTACACAGGAGATCTGACAACGAAGCATACAGAAATCTAGAATTTTAGCATGTGAAGTTAAAACATAGTGCTTCCCAGAACTTCCTTTTTACAGCTTACGCAAACAAAACATACACTTACAAAAATAATAAATAAAATTACTTTGCTGAAAGGCCCATTTCTGCCAAATGCGTGATAGCTTCAAAAAACGTAAGGGCATTGCCTGATGGCGGTGTTTGTGCCTTTAGCTTATTGCTGCTCCTTTTAACTTTTTGCGTCATGCTCTGGATCGTTCCACGTCAAGCTCCATGCACCGCAAGCCCCGCCTCGCCCTCATCCTCATGTGCGGAAACCGCGCCGCTCCCCTTCTTTATCTGCTAACCTTGCGTGCTCCGTGGTCTTCAATTCGCTCCAGATCCATGAGGGTGGCACCGCAAGAATCTGCTCACAACCTGCAGCCCTGCATTGTCGTCCTCGGCGACGACGGCCGCCCGACGCGCATGCCCCCAAGCAAGACCATAGCAGCGTCCTGCTACCAGCCACGCCCCCATCCCCTCCCGGGGAAGGATGTGGTCCGACCAGGTCGGAGTCGTCGGACTCCAGCGCCCTGCCGACCATGTCCTGTGCAGCGAGCCAGCGACCGGCTTTACCATCTTTCGTGCCCACTTCTGTGCATCTGTGGCTGGCCCAATTTCCTCGCATGCATCATGCATGCTAAGGTGACTGGAAAGTGAGCCGAACATTTTTAAAATTTTTTAAGAAGTTGTAGTTGCTAACATAAGAATCCAAATTAGATTTTGAACTCACCATTATGTTTGTTATAATGAACCCTTTGAAACAAGATCTCACATAAATATATTTACATAATTTTTGGTTAATGAACATTTATTTATTAGGTGTGTCTAGACGTCTGATGACAGATTTGTCAACCACAAATTTGCTAATTTTTTGACAAATTAAAGGATAACACATCAGCAAGAAAACGACAGATTTTGCAAAACACCTATATCAAACAAGATCGAAAACCCATTAACATTAACACATATAAAAAAGATCAAATTTGTCAACCACCAATCTGTTAGTTTTTTTTCTAAAATATGATACATCTGTCATGGGATTGGGGGGGGTGAGCTGAAAGGTACATGGCAATCATGTTCAAATGGGTTAAAGCCTTCCAGAGTGTCTGCAAATCATCCTGAAGTGAGAGCAGGCATGCATAAGACCAGATACTAACTAATACAGGCAAAGCCTGTGCAAATCCCCCTAAAAACGCCTATGCAAATCTAGTTTCATTTAAGAAAACTCAACATCTTGACCTCATTGGCTGGCATTGTTAACATGACGCAGTCACCTGCTGTTAATAAAAAGAAGCCATGCCATATTCTAAGTTAGCTAGGGAAGTATAATCATGAATCTGTTGCATAAAACTTCTTGGCCCTAACTAGATCTTTAGAACTTTACCTGATACATCCCTAATCCTTTTGAATAAAGGTAACTAGCAATGTTATCTTTTCTACTAGAGTTGAATTAGTGGTCCTTCAACATCCGAAAAGTAAAGGTACAGTCCCAGCCGGGTTAGCGCCCCCAACCAGGTTGTGCCATCTCTCATAATCAAGCAAATGGCCTGCAGGCAAGTGGTTATTGGGTCGTTCTGACCGCCGAGGCAACTTGGCAAGCGGTTGGCCTCCTTCATTTCAACCAAACAAAATAGGGGCTTCGACATTTCTACCCTCGGTTTTAAATCAAATGGTGCTTTTACTCTTGTTTTTTAAACTTTGTGATTTTACCGTCACTTTTTTCAAATGAAGGGAGACGCTACCCTTGTTCTGTTGTATCCCTGTAACGGTGTTAATTTTTAGACAAGTGGACAACTTTACCCATACATTTTTACCCCAATTTTATAAAGATATTTGTGTTTTTACCCATGTTTTACAATAGCAATTTGATATTTTGTACACATAATTTTCAGGAAATTTCAGCAGCATTTCAACGGATAATTCATTAGTCAGAATTTAATACAAGACAATAAATTAATTTCACACATATTGCATTACCAGCAAAACTAGATCCATACAAATCACGGCAGGAAGAAATGAGTTAACACATCCACTAATCCTTGCTAATTTTATACTGCATTAAAGCACACATCTCAGAAATTGCTGAATATACATGGTTCTCCATGGTATGGCTGCATCTTCCATGGCGTGGCTGATTGGAGCTACTGCTATGGAGAGGGACTGGGTGACTTGCTGCTATGAAGAGGAGTCGGACGAACAGGTGCTATCGTGGAGATGGGCTGACCTGCTGCTGCTGCTGTGAACTGGGGCGACCTGTTGCTGCTGTGAACCGGGGCAGCAGCGGTGCTGGCCAGAGGCCGTGCGGAGCCACGCGCCCCCCACGCGTGCCACTGGGGAGGGAGCAGATCAGGCAGGAGGGGGTGTGGCCGAGCATCCCACGCTGGCGCCGCTTCGCCGCGCCGCTGCTGGCGCCGCTTCGTCGTGAGCTGCGCAGCCCTCGCCTGCGCCACTCGCGCCGCGCCGCCCCGCCCGCGCCGCTTGTCTCGTTGGGAGGTGGAGCGCCGCCCTGCAGCTTGCCGCGCCGCCGCCTTGTAGCGCAGCCGCCCGCCAGCCCCGAGCTGCGAACCCTAGCGGCCGCTGGCCACGGGATGGAGACGGTTGGGCTCGGGTTGAGCGAAACAGGAAGAAAGGGAGGGGTACAATAGTCTTTGTCTAGATGCTTTTCTTTTTTTAATTTTTTAACCCTCTAATCCAATAATTTGAGACGGTGTTAGAAAAGAGGGGTAGATGGAGGGTTCCTTTGAAAAAAAGTAAGGGTGAAATTACAAAGTTTAAAAAGAAGGGGTAAAATCACCATTAAACTTTAGAATAAGGGTATAAACACCAAATCCCCAACAAAATAAAATCAACACATATGTTATTTAAAAAAAACCACACACAAAAATCAACAAATATTTCATATTTAAAAACACATCAGCTAAAAAATAATAAAAAACACAAACAAAACAACACAAACACATAGAGACACACACACATACACCCACCAGGAGCACCTGAAAACACATACAATCACACACACAAACTCACACACAAACACACACACACACACTGACACACATAGATACAAACACATAGACACAGAAATCAACAAATATGTCGTTTTAAAAAACACATCAACCAAAAAAAAAAAAAAAAAAACAAATAAGACAACACAAACAATCAAACATACATACATACACACATCAGCAGCAACTTTTTTTTTTTCAAAAACATATGTTGCACGTGTCTCAATAAGCGAAATGGGAATGTTTGGGAACAAACGTGCCCCCTGCTGTGAGGGCGAAGCTGCCCCGCGGGCGGACAAGGAACACCGAACAGATATCATCTGGCTATACGGCGCAGCCGGACTATATAAGATGCAAGCGGCGCGGCTACGGGCAGGCCGTCCCGCGTCATAAGCGCCGCGCACTATCGTTCGTGGTCTTGTGCGGCGGCCGTTCTTAACCGCACACGTGTGCGGGTTCCCCGCTGCAGCCCGTTTTCGTACAGCGTGTGCTGCTTGCTTGCACTTGCAGTCAAATGTCAAATCCCACCACATGCTTCAAGACGCTAATGAAGGCGTGTTGTCTACTTGAAGGCATACAACGCCGCACGCAGTGCAAAATACGATGCGTAGTAACCCCTGTTTTGCTGAATAATGATGCAAATTACACTAGTACGTAAATGATTTCTCCTCGGCGCCCGGGTTTTTTATTTGTACAAAGCGGTTCAACTTAACGGACGCCCGGTATTAAAAATCACGTGGGCCCGGCTTCAGAAAAACCGGTGGAAACACAACAACAGGCGGTTGGCTAAACAAGCCGCCCGATCTTGGCTCCATTAACACTTGTCGGTTGGCTTAGCCAACCGCCAGGCGTTAATAATGCACTATCGCTGGCGGTTGGCTAAGCCACCCGCCGGTGATAATGGAGCCATCAAGATCGGGCGGCCGGGCTTAGCCAACCGCCGCCCGTTGTTGATGTTTTTCATTGGCGGTTGGTCGAGCCAACCGCCCGGTGCTAGGTCTGCTATAAATACCCCTTCTTCCTCCCCGACCAAAGCCAAGAAACCGACGCCAACCTTCCATTGTTGGCGATTTGGAGGTCCGTTTTCCTAAAATACAAGGGGGAGGTTTTGATCTTCAAATCTTAGAAGGAAGTTGCTAAAAAATGTTAGTTTATGCCTCTCTTGCATCTTTTTAGCCAATATTGCTCATTTGTAGCCACTTTTTGGATCTAGGGTTTCACCATGAGTGAGAGGGGGAAGAAGCTAGGGTTTTCTCTCTATTTGATTATTTCATACTTAGGGTTTTCTCTCTATTAGATATGGTGATTAAAGATGAATTTTTTATGTCTCTTAGCTATTGCCATAATTATTTTTGAATTAAAGGATCCCTCCACTATAGATTTAGTGTGTCACGCATGAATAGGTTCATTTTGATAGAAGAAAATTGAAGATTGTTTCTTATTTAATTGCTAGGGTTCAATTTCATTAGATTTAATTTTAATTATTTTTGCTTAGATAATTACTAGTGTTAAATTTATTTAGAGAGAAGAAGTGTTTAATTATTCTTGCCATTATTAATTACTATGTCTTTCTTCAATAATACTCCAATTAATTGGTTGGTTATATTATTTTAGTTGGTATTAATTTTTTGATGGGGTTAGTGCTTAATTAAGTAGCTATGTATAATTTTGTATTGGATTCCAATTAATTGGTAGATTTGATTAATTATTTGCCATGCCTCCTCTCTCATACTTAGAGAACCTTAGGCCTCAACATCTATAATTTGAGAAATATACAAGGGCGAGGTTTTCTAATTACGAGAGAGGAGGTTATTGATCATCAAAAGGTTAGTAAATCCATCATACATACCACATTTCAAAAGGTTTATTGATTAAAATATATAGATTATAATGAATTCGTTATATATATAGGTAAACGATGGAGAGATCATTCGGATGTATAATTTATCAAGAGTTGATCCATCATACATACCGAGGTCAAAAGCTTTATTGATGCCGCTAAGATGCATGCATGGAGAATACTGATCAAGCACATACCTTGTCCTTGTGTAGATTGCAAAAATATTGCGGTCTTTGATGACACACAAACAATATTTTCTCATCTGCTCCGCCGAGGATTTATGAATGATTACTTGATTTGGATAAAGCATGGAGAGGGTAGCTCTACCCCATATCCAGATACAACCCCAAATAACATCAACCCCAATGGCCCCGATATGCTTGTTGACGACGGATGCCGGTTCATACATGAGACACAAGATCGAGTCAACCCGATATGCCAAATGTTGAAGATGAAGTGGTGGATGAAGTGGAAGATGAAGGGTGTGAAGACTTGAAACTCATGGCGGCACTATTGCGTCGTCATACTTGATCCATCAATGTTCTTTATGAAAGGTATGGAGGCCTTAAAGAAGGCAACAACAGAGCCATTGTATGATGAGACAAAGGGTTGTACCAAAGAGTTCACGATGTTGCGGTGGGTCCGTGCTAAAGTTGTTGATGTTGAAAGCTAGGTTTGGATGGTCCGATGCTAGCTTCGATGCATTATTGAGTACTCTCGGAGATATGCTTCCCAAAGAGAACAAAGTGCCTGCTAACACTTACTATGCCAAGAAGCTCATCAGTCCGCTTACTATGGGTGTACAGAAGATCCACGCATGCAGAAATCATTGTATCCTATATCGAGGTGATTACGCAGACTTAGAGAAGTGTCCAAACTGTGGTGCAAGTCGATACAAGACAAAAAAGACTATCTACAAGAACAGAATGCAACTTCAGTTTCCAAAGGAAAGAAGAGAAAGAAGACCGAACAGGGTTCAAAACCAAGCAACAAAGAAAAAGAAGAAGTAGATTATTTTGCCTAGAGAAGAGTTCCCCGCTTTGGTGATGTGGTACCTTCCGGTGGTTGATCGATTGAGGTGTTTGTTTGCTAACCCGGAGGATGCAGAGCTTATGACCTGGCATGCTTCTGATAGGCACAAAAATGATGGAAAGCTTCGACATCCAGCTGATGGCAAACAATGGAAAAAATTCAATGAAGAACACCCAGACTTTGCTAAAGATGCAAGAAATGTTAGGTTTGCACTATGTACTGATGGAATGAATCCCTTTGCCGAAAGGAGCAACAAGCACAAACACTTGGCCGGTGATCCTCACTATCTACAACCTCCTCCACACCTCGTTGCGAGCGCCAAATATCTTCTGCTAACCATTCTTATTTCTCGGACCTACACAACCTGGTGTTGATATGGATGTATTCTTGGAGCCCTTGATGGAGGAAATGAAAACTTTATGGGACACAGGTGTTGACATGTTGGGTGAATACAGGAAAGAGTCATTCACTCGAGAGCAATTATTTTTGTTACAATCAACGATTATCCCGCTCTCTTTGTATTATCAGTCAAATTCAAGGGAAAGGTTGGTTGTGTAGTATGCGTAGATGAAACCTTTTATGTGTCCCTTAGTGCATCCAACAAGCTAGTGTATATGAGGCACCGGCTACTTATCAAAAAAGGACACAAACCGCTTAAGAAAGATGGATAGATACTTTGACAATTCAAATGAACTAAAGTCTCTTCGCTCCATTGGGTAACAAGAAAAGGCCACGAGTATTTGAGATAGTGAAAAACATCAAGTTTACTTTTGGAAAAAAGACAATAGATAGAAAACCTAGAAAGGATGTCAAGCCAACTCCGGGGCTACATTTAAGAAGATGTCAATTTTTTCAAGTATTTGCCATACCGGAAAGACCTTGACGCATTTTACACGCAATCGATGGAATGCACGCTCGAAGAATGTGTTTGAAAGCATCATTGGCACCTTGCTTGATATGAAGGGCAAGACAAAGGATGGACTAAAGTCACGTCTAGACATGGTAAATTTAGACATAAAACATGAGCTTCATCCGGTCCTTCAGAAAAATGGAAAGTACCACCTCCCTAAGCAAAGAAGCTACAACCCGAACACGATGAGAAAGAAGCAATTTGTGTGTGGTTGAAGAAATTGAGAGTTCCAAATTTTTTCTGCTCCAATCTAAGATCCATTGTTTCGATGAAGGACCTTACACTTACCAACTACAATGCACATGATTGCCATGTAATGCGAGATAACTTTTCTACCTATTGCCATCGGGGCTATAAGTCCAAATTGTTTTTAAAAATGGCAATCACAAGGTTGTGCTTCTTTTTCAACAAAATATCACGAAAGGTAATCGACCATGATGAGTTAGAGTCTCTTCAAGAATTCGCAGTGGAGACAGTGTCACGGCTTGAGATGTGTTTGCCGCCATCATTCTTTGATATAATGGTTCATCTTGTGGTGCATTTGGTGCCTCAAATAGAGGCACTGGGTCCTATGTATTTACATGAGATGTGGACGTATGAGCGTTTCATGTCAATACTAAATTCCTATGTATCCACTCGTGCTCGTCCCCGAGGCACCATGATAGAGGGGGTACACTACCAAGAGGCCATTGAGTCCGCCGCTCCATTCTCGTGGTAGTTGCCTAAAAGGTCAAATTGCAATAGGTTTGCCTCCGTCTCGACATGAGGGCAGGCTACATGGATGTGGTAGGATGGGACGAAAATCATTTATTCCTTCAGATTACCATATTGTACTCGAAGCACATCATAGCATCCTGCATCAAATATCGATAATGGAACCTTTCATCGACCAACATATCAAAGAGCTACGCGATGAAAACCAGGGGGCAAACGAAGCTTGGGTAATGAATGAACACAAACATCGATTCACCACTTGGCTAATGGATCGAGAATCTTCCGGATGGAGAAACAATTGAGCAACAAACTATCAAGCGGTTGGCGGTTGGACCATCACGCCCGGATCACTACATGGCACACCTATGACATTAGTGGTTTCACATTTTGTACCAATGCTATAGACAAAAAAGAGCATGACACAAAATAGCGGTGTTCTAAGCGAGGCCATAGATGAAAATGAGGAAATCCATACATACTTTGGCTTCATTGAGGACATATGGGAACTACACTATGGTACATTTCGCACACCAGTGTTTCGATGCCAATGGGTTGAGGATAAACATGTCACAAATGGATAGTCATAGGCATAGAGTTCTTGATCTAAGTAAAGTAGGTTACAAAGATGACCCATGGATCCTTGCTAACCGTCTTTGCCGCAGGTCTTTTATGCCGAACAAATCGTTCCTAAGAATGAAAAGAAAAGTACCGATAAGCTGAAGCATAGAGTTCTTCCTGGAAAGCAACAAGCTTTACGAGCTGATGGTGCAATTGACCTAGATGATTCTAACCAGTTCAGTGAGATGTCTCTCTTCTACGACCATCAATCGAAGATACGAAAACGTTAAGCGTAGCATTCCACGTAATTTCTAAACCACAGGTGCGCCATGATGGAGAAGGAAGAACAAAGGCTAGATAGATTCTATTTAATGAAAACATCATTTGTCATGTAATATAGTTTATGCAATACAATTTGTAACCTATGGTACTACTCTTATATATTTTTATATGTGTCTCATGAATGTCTGTCTTGGTGTTACATAATTAAAAAAAAAATAATTACTTAGCTTTATACATAGAGAGAAAAGAAAAAATAATTACTTAGCTTTATACATAGAGAATAAAGAAAAAATAATTACTTAGCTTTATACATAGAGAGAAAAAAAAAATAATTACTTAGCTTTATACATAGAGAATAAAGAAAAAAAATAATTACTTAGCTTTATACATAGAGAGAAAAGAAAAAATAATTAATTAGCTTTATACAAAGAGAATAAAAAGAAAAAAATAATTACTTAGCTTTATACATAGAGAGAAAAAAGAAAAATAATTACTTAGCTTTATACATAGAGAATAAAGAAAAAAATAATTACTTGGCTTTATACATAGAGAGAAAAGAAAAAATAATTACTTGGCTTTATACATAGAGAGAAAACAAAAAATAAGGATTCCAAAAAGTCATCATTTTCTATTTTATTAATTTGCTATAATTTGGTACTAATTTTCAAAGGCACCGTTCTAATATGTGTGCCCTATATGTCTGTCTTCTTCTTCCTCAGTCTTAGATAGCTAATTTTTCATATATACCTTTGCCACACCATTTTTATAACTTTCGATTTCTTTAATGCATTGAGCTACTCACAAGGATTCTAAAAAAGTCAAGATTTTCTATTTTATGAATTTTCTATAATTTGTTATGATTTTCTTAAGTATCAAGTATAAAATAATAAGTGAAAAACATTTCTGGCGGCGGTTGGCCTTACCAAATTGCCAGAAACTATTTCTACAGGCGGTTGGCATTTACCAACCGCCCGGTGAAAATCATTTCTACAGGCGGTTGGCATTGCCAACCGCCAGAAAACTATTTTTACCGGGCGGTTGGAATTACCAACCGCCCGCGTTGCAATGGGCCCTATATATAGCGTTTTCCGCGGGACTTAGAAATTTTCAATCGGTGGGCGCGAACTTTTCACACAATGACGCCGTCAGGCTGCCGGATTCGCCGCCCCGCCCGCGAGCCCCAGAAGCCTCCCGCGCCGCCGCCCACCACCGAGTCGACGCCGGAGCTCACCCCGCGCCTTCCGCCCGCGCCGTCCGCCGTTGTCCACCGCGGCCGAGGACCTCCACCGCCGCTGCTCGCCGCCACCAGCCGTCGCGCTCAGCGCCGGCCGCCACCGCCGTCGACGAGCTCCGCGCCACCCCCGCCCGAGGTTCGCCGCCGTCTTATGCCGCCGGAGCTCGGGACCTCCGGTAAGGCTTGCCGTGTGCATGGCCGTTGCGGCGGCGCCCGGCGCCCACGCGCGGAGGGGGAGGAGGAGGGAGGGGCGGGCCTTGCTGGGCCATCGTGGGCCTGGCAGGCCGGCCGCGCCTCCCACCTCTTTTTTCCTTTTTTTTTTTTACACATTTAATTAACTAATTAATTACATAATTAGTGTGTTAATTAATTAGGTTTTTATATTGTTTGATAATTAGCAATTAATTTAATTAGGGTTTCATAATTAGTTAATTAGTGTGTTAATTAATTAGGTTTTTATATTGTTTGATAATTAGCAATTAATTTAATTAGGTTTCATAATTAGTTAATTAGTGTGTTAATTAATTAGGTTTTTATATTGTTTGATAATTAGCAATTAATTTAATTAGGCTTTCATAATTACCTTTTAGTTAGTATTATATATAAATACTTATATACTAAAAATTAATTAATGTGTTAGTAGAAATTTTATATAATTAATATAAATTATATATAATTAATGTATTAACTATGTTACCTTATTATTAAGTCCTTTTCTTTCTACATAGAGAGAAAAGAAAAAAATAATTACTTTGCTTACGTATTAATTTCTTTATTTCATTAATTTAATACTTATATACTTGTAATTTTTCTATAAATATACATCCATCGCCATCGTTAGCCGCCGTCAAAGGGGTACACCACCGTTCTCCACCACCGCCGAAGGGGGTACACCACCATTCTCCACCGTCGTCGAATCGGTCTTCCTCCACGCCGCATAAGTAAATACTCTTTGATCTTTTTTAAGTTTTCTAATTAGTTAATTAGAGTGTATTAGTTTAGGTTCATTAGGTATTAAGTGTGCTATTTACGGTTCCACTTAGGGTTTTATAATTACTTAGAGAATCACTTAGGGTTTCATACTCAGGGTTCCACTTGGACCGTCATACTTAGGATTTTCTAATTAGGGTTCCACTTAGGGTTTCATACTTAGGGTTTTGCTATTTACGGTTTCACTTAGGGTTTGATACTTAGGGTTCCACTTAGGGATTCATACTTAGGGTTTTCTAATTAGGGTTTTGTATAGGTATTCAAACTTAGGATTTTCTAATTAGGGTTACACTTAGGGTTTTCGACTTAGGGTTTTCTAATTAGCGTTTTCTAATTAGGGTTTTGTATTATCTACATTTATTTAGTGTCGATGAGTTCTTCCAACCATA
The DNA here is from genome assembly GCA_015844335.1 of Chrysopogon serrulatus. Lineage (NCBI taxonomy): Eukaryota > Viridiplantae > Streptophyta > Magnoliopsida > Poales > Poaceae > Chrysopogon > Chrysopogon serrulatus. Next base: position 29,403 of record JADLZL010004453.1, on the reverse strand, counting down.
GCAACCAGGGAGATTCCGAAGAATACCATAGTCCAAGTGATCCACATCCTAGCCCGGATAGGACTCATCGTCCGGAGCAGATTGACCCAGACTATGATCCAACGCTTGATGAGGTAACGATATTAAGTTACACATTCATATCTATATGTACTTAGTTATGGATTCTTTAATGTAGTACTTACGGTTTCAAATGGACACGAGAGGTATTGTCTCGAATGATCGGGTTAGGCGAGGAGGAAGAACAAGTAGACGTGTCAAGTGACGCACCGCCGAAAACAAATGAGAGACAACCACCTCAAAGAAAAGGACAAGGAAACAGAGTGATCGGAAACGAGGCCGAGAGGAACAAACAAGTGGCCCGAAAAAAAACATATAGGGTCAACGATATCGATGAAAGGAGAGCCTCTAGCACTGAAGAGGTGCCGGCCAAGTTCCGAACACAATTGGCTTCTTAGTTAGGGATGAGATTCACATCACAAATCGCACATGGAATGATGTGCCGATGATACAAAGACGTAGATATATGGAGGCGGTTGCGGGAGAGGTTCATTTTCCCACCGGGATCGCCAGACCTCGTGATGCGGTATGCATTCAGGCGGTCGCAATCTCGTTCCGAAATTTTAGGTGGGAACTCAATACCAAGTATGCCAAGAAGAACCAGGACCCGACAAAAAGGTACTATAAAATTACATCTGCGTAGTGGGAGATCTTCAAATTACAGAGGGATGATCCCGACTTCCGAAAAAAGAGTGAAGCTAACTCGAGCTAGCAAAGAAGAACAAGTACCACCACCATCTTGGCTCGGGTGGTTACAAGGCTCATATCCCGAAATGGCGGGCGAGAGGAGGCCGAAAGGAAGAAGAAAGGAGAACCGGTGCTATCTGAAATGCTTGATGAAAGAAGCGCGAATTGGCTATATGCAAGAAACGTAAAACAAGAAGAGACGGGCGCTAGAGCCCCCCCGATGAAATCCAAGAGGCAAAGACAAAAGATGTTTGAAACAAAGACGCAAAAGAGAGAGAAGGAAAATTCAAGAGAAAAAAGGGAGAAAGACATCTTAAGTGTTGGTCTCGAAACCCCGAGCATCCAGGGGCGTGTACGAGGCGTCTCGTCAAGGCTAGGGTGGAAAGAAGGATTCGGGATGAGTGGGCTGAAACGCATAAAGAAACGCAATCGATACAAGGAAGCAATGAGGGATGTCATTGAGGAAGAGGCGAAGAAACAAGTGAAAGAAATCATGTCCAACATGCTTACAAATCCGGATCCACGCTTTATTCAGCAATTAGCGAGTGCAATGTCGATTCAGCGAGATGAGTGCACACCTCCTCCATATGCCATGGGTCGCAACACAACCCGATCAATAGATGGTGGTCTCCACCCAAGGTCCAATCCTTCCAAGTAGTGTTGCGTTTACGGCAACCAAGGAGCACTATCCGATTGGATGATATAGTTGCACCAACACCTTGTAAGCTACTCATCGGATACGGAATGAAGAATGTTCGTACCGGGGAAAGTAGGCAAGGCTTTGCAATCCCCGGCCGTGAGTACCACCGTAAAAAGAAATTCCGTAAGAGTATTGCGGGGGTTGAAGTGTCAACGGTCGTCCAAGGATATGAGGACGACGTGCTAGAAATCCCCGGTCCCGAGGGTATCGAGACACTCGGGCGGGGCTATTAATAGTTTTATTCTATGGCCTCGACGTGACGTTCATTGACTCAACCACCGCCATCCTCTAAAGGCCTCCCACTAACCCAAGAATCTTCACCGCAAATCCTCCTCTTGACACACAAGGCGAAGGCCTCCCGCTAACTTCGAGGAATCGTCACTTCACGATCCTCAAAACTCACCCTCGGCATATGATCCTCCTCCTAACTCACCTATCCGACAACCATCATCGCCACTCCACATCCCTCGCTTCCCCCCGCCAAAGACAGGAAAAGCTCTTGAAACAACTCCAACACCATCACGCCCCCCCAAAGCCACGGAAGAAGAAACCCGCATCAAGAAATTCTCGGTACCCAAATTGGTTTAAGCCCTATGAGCCAAAGAGGAAAAAGTCTTTGGAACGGCGAGGTTTTTATCGGGAATTGGAATGACTCGAAAAGCACGAGTCGTTGACTTGGCCGAGCATGAGAAGTCGACATCGAAGCCTCGGAGTTAGGCCAACAACTTAAAATGAAGATCATAGAGGTAAAGAAGCCAACGTGGGATGCATATATTGCTCTACAAAAATCAAACACTAAGCATTTCTTAATTAAAAGAGACAATTATTAAGCATACCCAAAATAATTAACATGGTCAACACATATTTTTTCTATGAAACTACACAACATGAGGATCACATATATATTTTTGTCATATTTTTATTTGCCCAGAATATTTTATTGCAAAAACATGAAAAATCAGCTTTGGAAATTCATTTTGGAAAAGAAAAGCAAAACCTTTACTGTGCTTTGGCTCTTGTGCGACCCGATTAGGCCCAAGCTGCGGCCCGGCCTGGCTTGCTACCTCTCCCTCTCTCTCGATCCATTGTGTCAAACGGCCCCCAAAGAATCGGTCTCTCCTTCCCCCTCCTTCTCTCACCGGGCAGACGGGCCGGGGTCAACCCCGCGCCTTCCCGGCCTTGGCCGTGGCCGGCCAGGTGGTGCACGGCGGAGCTCACCGCCGGCGAGTTCCCCCGGCGATGGCGGTGGCACCACCGTGGTTGCCATCGCCCGCACACCCCGCCTGGGCCGTCAATCGGTCGAATTAGGGCACGCAGGGAATGCGACGGCGGCCATGGCGGCTCTGTGATGGGCATCAGCGGCGGCGCGACGGCGACGAGTCGCTACTGACTCAGAAGGGACGGCCAAGGCCTACGAGGGCAAGGAGATGCTCACCCGAGCGCTGCGCTCGTATTGATTGTGGCGGAGATGAAGCGGAGAGGCATAACCGCGGCGGAGGCGAGCTTAGAGGTGCTCCGCGGCGGTGTGGTGGCGTTCCGGTGGATTGGAGACGGTAAAGACCGATTGGGCGGGTCGATGAGCTTTAGGAGCTCAGGGCGGAGCTAGCGCACGCCTCAGCTCGGCCTTGCGAGGCACACCGGAGTGGCCTGGCCGCGGTGGAGGTGCGTCGGCGGGCGCTCGGCCCGGCTCCGAGGAAGGAGTCGTGCGAACAACCGCCTCGGTTAATGACTATTAACCGAGGCGGTTATCTAAAAAACCGCCTCGGTTAATATATTAACCGAGGCGGTTCGGTTAATGTTGATTAACTGAGGCGGTTATTGGGGCTGGGCATTGACTCGTTTGGGAATCATTAACCGAGGCGGTTTTTTCCTAAAACCGCCTCCGAGCTCATTTTTCAAGTGCTTTGTAAAATCTTTTGTGTAGTAGTGGGGCTCGCGCTGGCCAGCTCAAGAGAGGCGCTAGGGGCTGGCGGAGCTTGTGGTACGGCGGCCGGAGTGATGGTGAAGCGTTGAGGCGATTTCCCGGCCGGCGGCCAGGCGGCGGCGGCGGTGTAGAAGAGAGACGAGACGGGCGGCCGATGGTGGCTTTAAGGGTGAGGTTGCGAAGTCCGGCCGTGACCTCTGCGTGAGCTTCGGCCACGTGAACGGGCTGCCGCGCCATCCCGCGGAAGCGCGCGAAGGCCACGGCGGACGGCCGGCAAGCCGGAGGTGGCGCTGCTTCATTGGCCGAAAGCACTCGTAGCTCCCTCCCCTTGGGTTCTTGTAAAGGGGCCATTTCACCTCTCCTTTTTTTAAATTACTCCCGAAATTATATAGAAATTTGAAAAATTTCCAAAATAGGAGTTGTACAAAATAATGATCTCTACAACTTTTATTAAACAAGTTTTGTCAAATTTCAATTATTTTTTGAAACTACAATTTGAATTTGAATAAGGGTTTAAATCGACTTTTAGGATTTCAAAATTACATTCAAATTTTGAATAAAAGATAAAAATCTCTAAAAATAAAAGTTGTTCCATTTCTCATGATCTACAACTTTTATTAAGGAGAGTTTCTCATGAAACTAAAGAAATTTTGAATTGGAGTTTAAAAATAAAAAAAGACAATTTCCAATTTAAAGAACTTTTGAAATTACTTTAAATTTTATTCAACAACTTGAAAAACTTTATATACCAAACTTGTAGAGCTCAAAGAGATGCACAAACTGTATTTTTGAAGTTTTCCCAATTTTGAATATTTTGAGATGAAATTGAAAAGGGGGGGCGTTTCACTTCAATTTCAAGCTTTTGAAAAGGATTTTCAAATTGAATCTTTGGGCAATTAATTAATAGTGTTGTGGTACGTTTCAAACCTAGACAATAGTACATTTTCAAAGTACAAAGTTCATACTTTGAAATGGTACCAAAGTTTGGCAACTTTTATTCAGAAAATTAATTATGGTTAGCTCCTCAAAAGTGAACTTGAAATACAAATTCCAACACCTAGGGTTAGGGTTTGGGATTCGATTCAATTCAAATTTGATTCTTTCTTTTACCTCATTTGATTTGTAAAACATGCTTAGGATGTTAAACATAGTTAGCCAAACACTTAATCACTCCAAGGTTGTTTTTAGTTTAGTCACTTTTATAAACTTGATAAAGCATGTAAGTGAAATTTAATTGCTTTGCCACACTATTCTAATTGGCATGCATAGCAAGCTATACTAAAATCATTAGGTATGATTAACATCTTAAAGCACATTTGGCATACAAGACAAAGCATTACTTATGCAGGGTCATTAACACCATGAAATGCAATAATGCATCTAATGCTTGGTTATCAAATTAATGACGCATATGATCATATGCTAATTGCATTATCATTGAATTAATAAATATGATGCTTAATGCATAATATGATGACATGGTGGGGTTTAGGTTAACGTAACACCTACAGTGGCCCTGAGAGGAGGTGATGTGGGCTAGTCTATGTCTCCCGGGCACCATCATGAATGCCATCAACGGTCGTCGTTGTCTTCACAGCAACAGCAGCCACCACGACTTTGAAGAAAATATATTAGCTTTCCTCGTGTTGGCCTTGTGTGCGTCTTTTGCAAACCGTCATGAATGCCATCAACGGTCGCCGTTGCCTTCACAGCAGCCACCACGACTTTGAAGAAAATATATTAGCTTTCCTCGTGTTGGCCTTGTGTGCGTCTTTTGCAAATTTCCTTGCCTCTTCCTCGCTCGTCGATATGAGTGGTGCTCAAACACCGGCGAGAGGCAGCGCTACCGCGGCGATGGATCGGAGACTGTAGAGCCGTCGATGGCGAGCTCCAGCTGCCAGTCGCTGGGTGGCCGAGGTGACCTTGTGCGCGGACAGGAGTTGCGCCGGCACAGGAGACCAGCGCCATGTGACGGTGCCTCCGCAGCGTGGGACTACGGCGGGGATACTTTGACAACAAGCTCGGATGGTGAGCTCTGGAGATCGATGCGGCGATCTGATGTTTTTTTTCCAGGCACGCTAATAAAAAAAGCACTAACCAACCGGCTGTCCGTATAGGGGCTTTGTTGTAGTACTTTGGAGCAAGAAAGGCAGTCACGTTCGGATACTATACGACTTCGGATACTATACGACGTCTTTTGGCCATCAGCTTCCAAAACAAAACGCAACCAATACAAACTGGGACAAATTTCCATGTTGAGGCCATGTATCCAAAAAAAAATTATAATGTGGAGACCTAGGTACAATCCGTAGCTAGACATGTATTTTTGTTTTCCCACATGAGCAGACTGTAAAAACACAAGAGGAAGAGGCAGGTTATTCAGTATCAAAAAATTATTTGGAGCAGGAGTCACTACAACATGTATGCTCATAGAAGGCATTTTGTTAAAGGCATTTTTCTTAAAATGCCTTAATTTACTGTTGCATAAAGGCATTATTCTAAAAACGCCTCTAAAGCATATTTTTTAGAGGCAAATATAAAAAACGCCTTAATAGCCTGTATCATTTGGAGGCGTTTTGGTAAAACGCCTTAACTACTGCATGATTTAGAGGCGTTTTGCAGAACGCCTCTGTAGTCCCATGATACACGCATAAAAAACCAGTCCTTCAACGTATGGGTCCCATGCGTCAGTCAAACAACATCCCCGGCTAACCTTATCCTTTTCTTCCTCAGGCCACACCAACCGACCGAGCAAACCACGCATCTCTCACACAGGCGCCTCCGCCGGCCCCAGCGCGTGTGCCCCGGCCGCCCTCCGCCGCTCTGCCCGTCTCTGCTCGCCGCCTCCTTCACTTCCCACCCGCTCTCGCGACTCCGCCGCAGCCTCGCCCTTCCGCGGTGATCCCGGCCTTGCTCCCTCGCTCCCCCGCGCCTCGCTCCTGGTGCGCCCAACGACATGCCTTGTCCCAATCGTCGATCGCGACGCCGCCTCCAGGTCCTCCCCGGCGACACCAGATCGTCCTGCTCAGGTCTCGGTGGCGCCGCACGCCACAACGCCTCCCCGGCCTTCCCGTTGATGCGAGTGGGCCGCCCCTGCTCCGTCACACCCAACTCCGGGGATCTCAGCCGCCAAATCCAGATCGTGCTCGCGCTTGGGCATCTCCTGCCTCCGATAGGCAGCAAGTCGGAGCCCGCCAAGGGGCTGCTGGCCTACCTGCAGCGTGCCGATGAGCTGCAGAAGCACAAGCCCATCGTAGCGTACTACTGTGAGAGACGCTTCTCCAATCCTCTTCGGTTGGTTCTTATTCCCATCCTATCGGTTAGGGTTTCGATTCAATTTTCAGTTCGGGGTTGGGCAGGTCGGCTCTACGGCGATGGAGAAGGGGCTGACGATACTCCAAAATGAGTGCACCAAGACCACAAACTCCATCCTCATTTGCCTCATGAACCAGCTCGAGAAGGTATGTGCCTACTATGTCCGGGTCTCCTATCTCTTGTCCAGTTGGATTAAAAAATTGCCGTGGTTAATTTTTCATTTCGGATGATGTGTCTTAATAAATTGTTTCAAGCTAAGTATCTATTAAAATGGATTGTTCCATCAATATAGAATTGCAGGTTCTATTTAGATACACGTTGAATCATCATTACAGAATTATAGGTTCTGTTTGGATATGTTGAGCCAAACAATGTCTATAACAAGGGTACTAGGATGGGGGTTTATGCTTTCAATACTTCTAGCATTTATATGGTTGGGCCTTTGTAAAAAATTGCTGAGCTTGACTTGCTGAGCTTGACTAGTCCTAACTAAGTCTATCATGGGCCATAATACCTAGGCTTATTTTAATCATGTTTCAATTAAATACTAAGGCCCATAAAAAATACTATCTGTAGTATAGGATTTGTACCATATGGAAAATTAAGGAGAGATGGATTCGGTTTATTAGATGGATTTTGTCTATGTATTATGTAAGGAAGCTTAGAAAAGATAGACCGCTAGTTTATGTACTTGTGCAATACCAATAAGGTTTTGCAATTCCAAACTAGCTATGAGATAAGTAGTTTTATTTCATTCATCTTGAAAGAAAAGTTAGTTAGAAGAGGGCCGGACCAAAAAATGGGTGGAGAGAAATTTTGTCTCTTTATTAATAGGTATAGATATAGAAGAGAGAATATATACTTCCCTTTTTTCAATTTCAGTCTAGCCCAACCAATACTTTTTGGCTCAGCCCACGTAACATTTTTCTTAGGCTGACCCAAACATAGACAAAAATCAATTTGAAAACAAGAGAGGGGCCAACGGCATGTGCATAACAACAATAGCATAAACAGTACATATGTCTTGCATCAATTATCATTGTCATTATAGTGATTGCCAAATTCAAATCAACCTGATTCAAATCCGAATAGGAAGAGACCAACATAAGTTCCAACCGTAGAGTAACTTCAAGAGACTAGTAAAGTTAGATTCCAAATTATAAGATTTAGCCATAATGAAAAATAGAAAACCAAAAAAAACTTGAGTTCTACAACTGCCTAGGTAAATTTTTCCCTTGCCCGTATTTAAAACCGACATGTCATCCATTTTTTCATTAAAGATTAAAGATACGACTTGGTCCCTTCATACGTCCACCGCGACAACATGCATGGTGCGTGCGAGCCCTCACCGTCAAAGGAACCCCTAGGGAGGACGACGGTAGCACCGGAAAGATGACCTAACAACAAGGGGAGGATCCAAAGGGGGGGCATCGGGGCTACAACCCCTTTAATGAGTCGATTTCTTCACTAATCTACTTTTACTCGGTGTCAAATCACCATTAGTTTCTAGCTTTAGCTCTAAATCTTCATTGTTTGGTCCCCCTTTATCTCAATCGTAGATTCGCCACCACTTCGACAAAGGGTGGTGTGGCGTGGGATGGAAGCAGTAGACGGGGAAGGGGGTGGCGATGGAGAGGCGGTGAGCTAAGAGCACGAGGAAGTTAGAGATGCGTTGACGGCTAATGTTTCTTGTTGGCACACCGTAGTCAACCAATATACTCTCCACTCGAAGGCTGTAGCACCACAAGTGGGTAGCGTGGGTTTGAGAATAGGCACAAAGGCTATCCTAGCCTTTGAACCCGTAGTCCGAGGCCGCTTTAGAGCAAGTATAATAGAATGTTGTAAAGGTGACAAAATGTTTAGGTGAAAGAGACAGGAGGGAAAAGAGATGAGAAGCGGGTTGCAAGCTTACAAACCGGTTTAGGCATAAGAAAAAAAACTTGTGAGAGAGAAAAGACCATATATATAATAATCGTGAAGGGCTATTACAACTAACACGATATATTATTAGTGTTGCTCCTTAAAAGATGAAGCCAAACAGCGCTTGAGGTCCCAAGGATCCTGAACGCCGATCGTGTCACGTGGGGATAAGGCAACTATGTGAGCGTGTATGTTTGCAAATTTTCATTAAAAATCCAATTCTTGCTGCCAATAAGCTACGCAAAGTACATTGATTACGGTTACATCTAGATCGAAGAAGTGTTACAAATAAAGTTCTTTGTCGATGCGAGACCAAGGCGGTTCCCTATCAACATAACTCCCCGTCCCAGCGGACCCACAAGACAGAGGCAAGAGGACCAATTTCGAGTAGATGACGTCCTATCCTAGTTAGACAAATAGAAAGTAACTTCTATAATAGGAACAGAACTCTCTCTACTAGTCCGACTAGGATTAGAACCAAAGCTCTGGCTCCTTTCTCTCATAAAAAGGAGCCCGAGCACCCTCATTGTAACAACGACGACAACACACAATCATACATCAATCCAACGCGAAAGGCCAAGGCCGACTGGAGTAGAGCTTTTACTCGACGACGAGGGCTCGAACCAGGATAAACCGAGTGTCTCTTGCGTAACCACCGAGTTCTAGTATTCATCGAGATCCGAATCAACTGCTACGGGAACCCCGTGGCAGGCTATCGGTGGTTAAACACCGACAGCTGGCGTGCCAGGTAGGGGCTTTCGGTGAATTCGACGTCAAGAGCTCAGCGGACCTACACACAATGCTCTTCCCGAGGGGCTCAACCTTCGTCTTCGGAAACTGGATCTCGAAGCGGCACGATCACGAGTTCTCTGATCGACTACTTCCCGAACCCGATCCGTAGACATGCAAAAAAAATTTCAAGACTCAAGCTAACGAAGGAAAAACTCCAAGTCCAAGTGCACAAGAGATACCGGGTTCTTTTCACTACAGCCTCAACAATGCAGCACGGATGTATCAAAATATTATCCGAGGGGCAATGGAATCCGATGACATAACTTCAGGACACGCCTCCAGTCAAGATAAGTACTCTGTTCCCCTCCCTTTTCAATATGGAAAAACTTTAGAAGGGAAAGAATCCGACTACTCGCTCAACACACACCAAGAAGTATACATGATCAGGCAACCTCTCGGTACCACCAAATCCAACCCAACTACAAATCCTCAAAAGAATCGAAGCCGATTTCCCACCGACTCCGAACCCGAGATGGGGAGACCGATAGTCAAAGTGTAGCAAGGAAAAGAAGAAACAAGAAAAAAGGAGGAAGAAGGAACCGAAGTTCAAGAGCGCAGGGAAGCATGGCGCAAGTACGAAGAAGAACTGGCCGAGTACAACGAGAGAAAGGGCTGAAAAAAGAAGTCAAGAAAGAAAGACAAGCCGCAAGGGCCGGACTTGATCCTATTGACAAAATACAAGAATTAATTAATGAAATCGACACCATACCCCGTCCAAGTGAAGAACAAGCCAAGCTTAGGAATCTATTCATAACTACTGCACAAAGAATACAGGATGATCGAGTACCACCTCGACATGTACCCTCTGAGCAAACAAGCCAAAGAAGTCGGAGGGTATCCGCGTTCAAAAGGCTATCCGCCTCGGCAACAAATGCCAGGAAGAACTCAAAGAACATCATGACCGGATAGAAAGAACAGAGAAAATAGGGAAAAGAGTACCAACTCCTCCTCAAAGCTTCCTCGGATCTCCCACAAGATACAACGGCCGAAGCGATTCCGACTACAAGCCGAAAAGAGTACCCGATGATTCTCCTCCTTCACAGGAAGATTGCTCACAGTCAAGTTACCTCACAAGTTTAAACCATCAAATCACTCAAAGTATGACGGCAAGATAGAACCAATGCAATGGCTCAGGATCTACTCCCAATCAATAGAATTAGCCGGAGGAGATGATGACACCAAGGCATTATTTTTTCCAATGGCACTAGAAACATTACCGCTACAATGGTTCGACAAGTTGCGCCTAGGATCAATCAAAACATGGGGTGATCTCCAAAAAGCCTTCTGCGAAAATTTTGCAGGAATTCTTACTCATCCAATAACCCAAGCAGAATTAAAAGGCTTAAAGCAAAATCAAGGAGAGAGCCTCAGAGATTTCTATAGAAGGTTTGGAGAACTAAGAGCTCAAGTACATGACATTACCGAAAGAGAAGTAATTGAAGCTTTCTCATATGGATTAAGAGTAAAGTGGATATTCCACAACTTCTACAAAGAAAACCCTCGGACAAATGCTGAGTTCAAAAGAACAGTCAAAAAATGATTACAGCGAAGGAAAAAACACGGGAAAGATTCCCAGACAACAGGTTTAATTCAGATAGAAGAAACAACTCAGAGAGGAGGAACAACTCGGATAGACAAGACAACTCAGGGAGATGGAACAACTAAGATGACTGACAAGAATACCACAACAATAAAAGATATTCAGACAACACGGTGGCTGCCACCGAAAGAAAGAAATTCTACCCGGCTAGAAAATTTGAAGAACTCGAGAAAATGAAATGCATCTATCATCCAACTGGAATCCATCCAATGGGAGAGTGTCAGATCTTCCAAGAAAGATACATGAAGAAAGACAGATAGGAAAAAGAAAAAAATAGAGAGAAAAAAGAAGAAGACAGTAATCCAGCTTACAATGGGTTTCAAAATCCTAGAGCAACAGTGGCTGTAATATTCTCAAGAGTCCCTGAGTCTAGAAGCAAGCAGGAGGACAAACTAGCCTGGATAACAATCATGGCAGTAGAGCCGGCTACTCCCCGATATCTAAATTGGTCTCAATATCCAATACAATTCTCGCGAGAAGACCAGTGGACAAGTGTCGGAAATGCAGGACTATACCCACTAGTACTCGGACCAACGATCGCAGCTATAATAGTAACCAAGGTACTCATTGATGGAGGAGCAGGACTCAATATCATATTTGTAGATACCCTAAAGAAGATGGGCCAAGAATTCTCAAAAATGATTACACCCACAAGTATACCGTTCTACAGAATAGTACCCGGGAGGCCAGCAATGCCTCTCGGACAAATAACACTGCCAGTGACTTTTGGAACTCCTACAAATTATCGCACAGAACTTATCAAATTCGAAGTCACGAATTTTGAATCATCTTATCATGCAATATTGGGAAGACCAGCATTGGCAAAATTTTTGGCTATACCTCACTATCCTTACCTACTACTCAAGATACCAGGACCACATGGTGTACTCTCCCTCAGAGGAGATCTGAAATGTGCCTATGAATGTGACGTACAAGCCATACAAATTTCTTTAAAAGCACAAGGGGAAATCCACTTGGCTACAGCAGAAATAAGAACAGAAGAATTGGAGATACCAGCCAAAAAACAAAGCATCCTCACCACAGACGAGGGAGAAAGTACCAAGAAGATCGATCTAGGGACCGGCGAGCCATCCAAAACCGCCACCATCGGTGCTCATCCGCCTATCAAATAGGAACTCAAGGCCACCAACTTCTTATGGGACAACAAGGACATATTTGCCCTGAACCGGCCGACATGCCAATAGTCCCAAGGGAGTTGGGCGAGCACAAAATTGAAATCAACAAAGGAGCAAGACCAATCAAACAAAGATTGCGCAGATTCTCACCTGACAAAAAAGAAGCAATAAAAAAAGAAATAGCCAAATTACTAGCAGCAGGCTTCATAAGAAAAATCTTACATCTAGATTAGCTTGCCAACCCAGTTCTGGTACACAAAAAGAACACAGATGAATGGCGTATGTGCGCCGACTACACCGACCTCAACAAGCATTGTCCAAAAGACCCGTTCGGGTTACCAAGGATTGATCAAATAGTGGACTCAACAAATAGGAGCAGCTTTTTACTATCCTTTTTAGATTGCTACTCGGGGATACCACCGGATCACATTAAAAGAAGAAGACTAGAGCAAGACTTCTTTCATCACTCCGCTCGAGCATATTGCTACAAAACGATGTCCTTTGGACTCAAAAACACAGGAGCAACCTACCAAAGGGCAATCCAGACTTGTTTAGGAGACCAAATCGGAAAGAACGCGGAAGCATATGTGGTTGACGTGGTGATCAAAACAAAGAACCCGGACTCTCTGATAGAAGACCTACAACAAACCTTCGACAACCTAAAAAGATGGAAGTGGAAACTAAACCCACAAATGCGTGTTAGGCGTATCATCAGGACAATTACTCGAATTTCTAATCAGTCAGAGAGGAATCGAAGCAAGCACAAAACAAATCAAGGCAATAACTGACATGGGATCACCAGCAGATATAAAAGATCTGCAAAAGTTAACAGGCTGCATGGCCGCACTCAACAGATTTATTTCAAGACTTAGAGAAAAGGGCTTACCTTTCTTCAAACTACTAAAGAAGATAGACAAATTCACCTGGAATGAAGAAGCACAAGAAGCCTTTGATATACCAAAGGCATACATCAAAGACATCTCCAAAGACTAGTACCACCAAAGAAGGGTGAAGATCTTATGCTTTACATCACTGCAACTACTTCAGTGGTAAGCACTGCCATTGTAGTCGAAAGAGAAGAGCAAGGACACATCTACAAAGTCCAGGGACCAGTCTACTACATAAGTGAAGTACTCATAGTATCAAAAGTGAGATATCCCCATGTACAAAAATTACTCTACGTAATCTTAATAACATCAAGGAAGCTCAGGCACTACTTCGAAGCACACAAGATCATCGTCGTAACAGATTTTCCACTTAGAGATATCCTAAGAAACCGGGATTCAACAGGAAGAATCTCAAAATGGGCAGTTAAACTCGGAGAATAGAATTCACCCCAAGAAAGGCAATCAAATCCCAAGCACTGATGAAAGGTCCTTGTTTGGTTTTGGTAATTGAGTGCGATTAGATTTTAGAAAGGATTATTCACCCCCCTCTAGTCTGCCATCTCGACCCTTCAACTGACCGACTTCATTGCAGAATGGACTGAGATACAACAACCCACTCCGTGACGCCATCCTAGACCATTGAAAAATGTACTTCAATGGATCTTTGAAACTAGGAGGGGCGTGAGCAAGAGTATTACTCATTGCGCTAGATGGAAGACAACTCAAATATATTCTGCAAATTCTATGGCAAGCCACTAACAATGAAGCAGAATATGAAGCCCTTATTCATGGCCTACAAGTCGCAACATCACTAGGAATCAAAAGACTACTCGCCTACACGGAGATTCAAATGGTAGTGGTCAACCAAATAAATAAAGATTGGGATTGCACCAAAAGAAAACATGGACGCCATCGTGCGTAAATACGAAAACTCAAGAAAAATTTCTAAGGATTAGAGATCCACCATATACTACGAGACTCAAGTGTTGCCGCTAATGTATTAGCCAAACTTGGCTCGAGATAGAACAAAAAGTGCCACCGGGGTATTCATCAAAGAATTAACCAAACTTTCCATCAAAAACCCAAATGAGGCAAAGAATGACAAAATAAGAGCAAATCTTGACAATCGGTTCTCGACAACCCAACTTGGATGCAAGTATTCATAGACTACATCAAAGAAAAGAAGTTGCCGGACAACAAAGCGTAAATAACTCGGATCATCGGAAGAAGCAAAAACTATGTAATGGTGGGAAACAATCTCTACAAAAGAGCCGCATCATCGAGTACTACTAAAATGTGTCCCAACATCGAGGGAAAAGAGATATTATTAGAAATGCACTCTAGATGTTGTGGTAATCATGCATCTTCAAGAACACTAGTCGAAAAAAGCATTCAAAGTCGATTTTATTGGCCAACCGCACTAAAGGATGTCGAAGAACTAGTCGACAATCGCAAAAATTGCCGATGTTCACAAGACAAGCTCATGTTCCAGCTCACAACCTAATATGCATTCCACCCGCATGGCCTTTTTTCATCTGGGGACTTGATCAAGTCGGACCACTCAAAAAATCAAAAGGAGGATTCGAGTACATCTTCGTTGCTATCGACAAGTTTACCAAATGGATAGAATACAAACCTTTGGTAAAATATAGTTCAGCTAAAGCACAAGAATTCATCCAAGAGATCATGCACAGATTTGGGATGCCAAACAGAATAATCACAGATCTAGGTTCACCTTTCACAGCCAATAAATTCAAAAGTTGGGCACAGGATTGTGGATTCAGCATAGATTACGCATAAGTCGCTCATCCACAAGCAAATGGAGAAGTAGAAAGAGCCAATGGCCTCATCCTGGTGTGACAGAACCGACCAATCTATCCGAGATTAAGCGTAACTGTCCCCGTAATAACGTTGATACGCATACACCGCTTCTCGAATAAATCCGGTAGTCCGCCGAGTGTCACGAAGGACCTCGGTAAATTAATTTACAACCGTGGATCATGATTAAGGTACATCATTCATCAAAGATATAGAGTATTCAATGAACATAAAATATATTACACAATCGGTTACATGTGGTAATACAACCTGTTCAAATATATTACAAAGTGTGTCTTTTGTTTGCAAATACTATACGATAGACTGTTTGACATCACCAGGTTTATTCAAGCCTCCTCTACAAGCATGGTGATAGAGTTATAGACATGGCCAAGCCCGATGGCCTTTACTCATCTACGTCATCCACAGGATTATAGCACGTAACACAATAACCTTCATATAGCATATCACCTGCAACGATGGGGTAAAACTCTGAGTACTCAATTGTACTCCGCAAGACTTACCCAACAAGGAAAAGATAAAGGCTCCAAGGTACATGACAAGTATAACAGGGAGGTTGTCGGCTAGCAAGCTTTGCGGAAACTGCTTACTAAACTTGATCCTTATTTCAATGTTTAATGGTCAAGTGTACTTTAGCTATTTAGAACTACTTTTGCATTGACTATGCTCTTTTCTTACACTTATGGCAAACAATTCTATTAAGTGAGGCATCAAGTATAATTCGTCCAATCCCAACATTTAGTTATCTTTTCTTAACTATGTCTCTGCGAAAAGGTATGAGTTTCTCACTATCCGGGAGAGACGGTGATTCGAATCGATTACACCAGCTGGGTAAGCCCGTATCACACACCCTCGCAAGCCAGACCAAAGCTTGCTCGAGTCACTGTTCACTCTATTTGAAAGATGGAATCGAATCCGGTTGCAAAGCTCATGATATTGCGCCCTCACAAGTCATGCCCGTTCAGCCCGTAGCCCGTAGTCATGCAGGGTTTTGGACCAATACCCTTTCACCTTCCAATCATCCCAGCTATGCATCAGCGGTTCGAGAATCACCTCGAATAGGCTAATCAGTTTCACCGTCGAAACGAGTTATTCGGCGGTTATGTGAAGGTACGTTCAATCTCACACCTAGATCCGTAATACGGTTCGGTCCTTAATCGACACGCATTTAAAACCACCAATTCCGTCCGGTCTCCAATTATTAATCATCATATGATTAAGGACATCACAAGTACCAACCTTCGGTTATGGATGACAGAATCATCCGACTTCTAATCATCTAGGCATGGCTAAGCATTAAATCTATCTACTTAAACTAGTGGAATGGAAAAGGTATATTTGGGTGGGCAAGGGATTCATGCAAATCGACGGTATCACACAATGCCTATAGATATAATATATAAAGTAAAGTAAATGAGAGTAAATAATTGCATTTCAAAATAGAATAGGTGGAATGCTCCGGGCTTGCCTCGGCGAAAAGTGGAGGGACCGTGGTTCGGGCACTCCCACAAAGGGGTCGCTGGTTCCTCCTTCGCCTCCGGTGCCGACTCGTGGATCCTCCTCGATCACGGTGTACTCGATGGTAGGTTCTCCTCGGATCCTATAGGAATGCATGTGGTGCATAAATACTAAGAATGTATATAGAATGCACAAAGTAAAATACTATAACATAAAATGATGTATGATGCGATGATCATGATGATGGGAAGCTACATAAGGTTTCATGTGTGCGCTTCTCTTTCTCGATGACAACACTATATTATCGAGTTAAATAAAAGAAATTACATTTCACTTGTTTTAAAGTACATTGAGTATGTGCATATCTCTTCTCTAGAACAAATATTTTGATTGGTATAAAGGAACATTCCTCGGTCATCCACTAGTACATACAGATTGTTATTACTAAACAATGGAGATGCCGAGGATCGATGGGGGTTTATGATCCAAGGTCTTCATTCAATTTTTTTTAAAAAGTCACACATGACCATATAGGGATTACCTTTGTCCGGTTGTATAAAAAACTATACACAAATACATACATACTTATGCACTTTAATAATTAAGATACAACATATATCAAAGCATCAATTATCTACTTAGAGCATTAATTAAATAAATGGTACTCTATGACATTGAAACAAGAAAGTATAAACCTAGAACATTTAATCATCACATACATGTGATCATACCCCCCCCCCCTTCTTTTCCTTTATTCCTAATTTTTAGAAATAAGGAGTTTCTAAAATATTCTCAAATTCTTCTCAAACTTTTTGTACAGAGTAGTGATGTCATGTAATGGGTGTAAAGTAATTTTCATGATTTTTGGATTAATATTTTATCATAGAAAAATCAAGGAACATCCATTTATTAATTAAAAGTGGCAATTTTAGGTCAAATAGAAATAACTATTTTTCTAGGTTTTATATTTTTCCCACATAGATTCCATCACAGGGAAGCTACACAAAAATTTTATAATTTTTGGAGTTCAGATTAAATTCCCATAAAAATAACAAATATCAGCACTATTTGGAAAATTCAAACAAAAATCGAACATTTCATTTCCCGCGCATACGGTGCCTTAGGAGGGTCAAAAAAAAAGCGGGCGGTGGTCGTGGAATGCTGGTCCTCCGGCCAATGACCGCGGCGGCATCGGCGGTTGACGGTGATAACTCACCGGCGGTGAGGTCGCCGGGCGACGAGGTCTTCACCAACCCGCCGAGGGCAATCCCGCCGCATCGCCCCGGGGTGTTAGGCGCGCCCTCTGGGAAGTCCGACGGTGCGCACCCGGCGGCCATGGCGGCACTACGGAGTCATGCACGACGGCGGGGGCGGCTGCACCATGCTCCGCCCCGGCGACTTGCTGTGGCTACAACTGGGGGCATCCTTATGGACTCTACCGACAACTAAACGAACCGCGACAGAGCTTCTATTGAGCTTGGCAACATTTGCCGTGGCAACGGCAGTAGCTCACCCGGCGTGATGCGTTCGTGGGTAGGACACGGTATAGTCAAGTAAAAAGCTTTGGCATCTATCGCTGAATGATGGTGAACATGATGCTCACGTTATTCAAGTCGTGGGCGGTGCAAAAGGGGTTCGCTCTGGCTGAACTGGTGCTTCCAAATGGCGTGAGCTCAATGGCACGGTGGTGTTCCTGGGCGTGGTTCCGCACAAAGGAAGACAAAAAGGTCGAGCTGATCACAACCTACAACTCAAGGCGAAACCAAACCAACAACTAGCACGGGATTTGGCTCACCTGAGCAAGCGAGTCGACGGTGAAACCAACCACGGGCGGAGTCCCGGCCGTCGCGAGGAAGAAGACTCCTGCTCCGCGATGAAGCTGATGGCAACCGACAAAATTGGTTGCAAACGGTGCGACGTATATGGCCAAGCTGGTGGCAGGGTTAATTGGACAAGGGTGGATCACTCGGGCGGCGAATTTTGCGTTAAGGCAAGATCGGCCGACGGCGAGCGTAAATTGGAAAAAAACTCAATGGCGGCCAGCATGCGCTATTTATAGGCAATGACGGTATGGAGGGGCAGTCGGGCGCCTTTCGAGCTCGCCCATACGGCCAGCAAGGCTCGATCATACAAACGCGGGAAGTCGATGCAAAGTGTCACCGGTGAGCAGCGGAAGAAAGAAGGAGAGAAGGCCGGGCGGCGAATTGGCCGGGCGCTTAGCAACGGTATGGGCAGGGGCGAGGTCTCCGCTCTTCAATCGACAATACGACGCGATCAACAGAGAGGTTGGGCGGCGTGGCGGCCATGCAGCAAAGGTGGCCAAGCAAATGACGGCCACGGCGGCCGACGACGAAGCAGCGAATGCTGTTGCAATTCCCTTGACTGAAACCGCCTACTTCCTCCCTTTCTAACTCCCCGCACTAACCACCAAATAGAAAACCAACTTCTCCTAGATGATCTCCTATATGCGGTCTACAACTTTGATTAAAAAATCAAAATCTAATTCGCATCGGTTTGCAAACTGTAAGCAGCTAAACCCCTTAAAACGAAAACTGCAAACCCTCATCGCTTAAGTCGCTGGCTAAATACAGCACTTAGCACTATTTAGCATTTAATTAAGAGATAACTATCAACCAAATGACCCAACCAATTCCATGATAATGAAGTATAAACTTTACACCAACAAGTGGTGAACTGGTTTTTAGGATTTGGTTCATGAAAAATAAAATTACATAGCCCTAAACATTGAATTTAATTGCTGCAATCCAGGACTTAGGATTTTTCTTAAGTCCTTTACTATTCCTTTGCTGAACTAAATTTTAAAGTCAGTTTTTGAGCAATTTAAAACAAGTTTTAGCCCTAGACCCAAAAATAAAAAATTGTAGCACATAACTTATACTACAACTTCTATTTGGGGCTCAACCCTAAAAATTAAATAATTCATACACTTACACTCTAGGGCACTTAGCAACTTGATAACGAACATAATTGACATTATCATCACATGTGAGCATGTTTTGTCAAAAAGTTGTATATAAACCCTATCTTAAATATAATTCTAAACATTTTTAATTCACTTTTGAGATCATCAAACATATTTTATGTATTGCACACATAAAACTTGCAATGACATGTACTTATAATCAAATGCAAAATGATGCTTTATGCAATAATGCAAATGCAATGCACTTGATTAACATTTAGAATGTTACACCCGGCCTAGCTTAAAACCAAAATTATATGAGGATCTCAAAGATTATGGGTCAAAGTGGATAGATGAGCTACCAAAAGTAGTCTAGGGCCTAAGAACTCAAAAAAGCGTGAGTAACCGGCTACTCGCCTTTCTTCTTGGTATATGGATCGTAAGCCGCACTACCAAAGAGATTTAATCTGACTTCCCTAAGATCGAACAATATAACGAAGGAGAGACAGAGGAAACAAGAAAGCTAGAAATCGACAAGGATGGAAGAAGTCAAATCAACGCAACATTACAATCAAAGAAGGTACATGCAAGGGTTAAGAAGACATTATAACAAAAGCATTCAACCAAGAACCTTTTGCGGGCGGAGACCCGGTCCTCCTCAAGAATTCAGAAATCGACGGAAGACACAAACTTCTCGGTCCTTAGGAAGGTCCTTTCATAGTAGCAAGAGTAACAAGACCTGGTTCTTACAAATTGATGATAGAAGATGGATCACCAATAAAGAACTCGTGGGCACATCTCCCAGTTTCGATGATTTTTTTGCATAAACACGTATAAGAAGACACTGTAATCTTTATCACCGATTTTCAATAAAATTCCATTCATCAAAAAAGAAATTTGTAATTATCCTAGCGCCTTTTCGGCACCTAGATGAGAGCCAAAAAGAGCTCGACCTATCCCGACTTCTAGATTACGAACTTCGGATGAGGGCCCACGGTCCCCAAATATCCTAGCGCCTTTTCGCACCTAGATAAGAGCCAAAAGAGAGCTCGACCTATTCCGACTTCTAGATTACGTAATCCCTGGTAATGGCCCACCTGGCCCGAAATATCCTAGCGTCTTTTCGCACCTAAATGAGAGCCAAAAAGAGAGCTCGACCTATCCCGACTTCTAGATTACAAAACTCGGATGAGGGCCCACGGTCCCAAACATTCTAGCATCTTTTTCGCACCTAGATGAGAGCAAAAGAAAGCTCGACCTATCCCGACTTCTAGATTACAAAACCTCGGATGAGGGCCCACGGTCCAAAAAATCCTAGCGTCTTTTCGCACCTAGATGAGAGCAAAGAGATAGCTCGACCTATCCCGACTTCTAGATTACGTAACTCGGATGAGGGCCCACGGTCCGAAATATCCTAGCGCCTTCTCGCACCTAGATGAGAGCAAAAAAAACCGACCTATCCCGACTTCTAAAACTAACGTAACTCGGATGAAAACTTATAGTTCAGAATTTTCGACATCTGTTCGCATTTAAAGTAAGTATAATGCAATCAACTCATGCAAAGGTCCATGATTGAGAGCAAGTCAAAGGACAAAGCAAAAAATTTTTTGTATAGAAAGCATCAGAAAGACACAAAGTATCTTTACACAAAAAAAGACTACTTGTGGGCCACCACCCACAACTACAAATTCTACCTCTACAAGTTCTACAAATTGTCGGGCTAAACCCAAGACGACAGCTTTTAGCTTGGGAAAGGGCTTGTTCAAATTCGTGAGTCTCTCGCACCATCCAAAATCCTTTCAAGAGGCAAATTCGGTCAATCAACCGACCCGCCCCCAAGACACCTTGGACGCCGATTTGAATACCTTCTTTAACAAGGCCAACAACTCGTAGACAAAGCAGAGGAAGAAATTGAACCCAAGTCGACTAGCATCCTTAGGCTTCCTCAACATGTCGCCAGAAGCCTCCTGATAGAATTCCAAAGGGCCGACCATTTCTCCTCCGAAGCCTTCGACGAGCCAACAAGTCTTCCACGCGACGCCTTGGCCTCCGCAAAAAGATCTCGATCAGCTCCACGCCTAATCACCGAGCTCACGGCAAGAACTTCTTCAAAGATTTTCCTTTACCTTCTCCGACTCATTACGGAAGGTCTTCACCTCAAGCTTTAAAGCTTCCGCCTTCTTGAGTACTTCTTCAAAGCTTCAAAAACAAGCAAAAAAGAAGTCAAGCCAAAAAATAATACCAAGCAGATAAGCATAAAGATAGTAGAAAAGTATCCCGAAATCTTTATCAAGAATCTTTAGTTTCCTTGAAGAATTCTTCTCAAAGATCAACAAAGAAATTTAACTTCTGCTGCTCAACCTCAACGATCCGAGCCCACGAGCACTCTCGATAATCGGCGTCCCTGACGCCCGCACGCTCGGACTTCAAAGAAGCCACTGTTCCAACAACTTCTTTTGTGACTCCGTTGAGCCAAAAAGAGGTCAATCACCGACATAATCCCGCAACAAAAAAGAAAATCGTAAAAGGAAAAATCCAAAAACAACAGTATAAAGTACAAAACAGAACTCACCCGAATCGCCGAGCAAAACAATCAATCAAGCCCCCGAACAGCTCTATTTAGACTCAAGTCCTCGCAAGCGGAACTTCGGATCAAATTGCACCTCCAACTTGTGCACCAACTTCATATCACGAATCATATCCCAAGTAAGAGGAGGAGACGAAGGGGAAGAACATCCAACCCGAGGATGAGAAGAAGTTAGAGGTTGAGCAATAGACAATTGCTCTCCGCCTGAAGTAGCGGCCACAACAACCTCTCGCAAATCGGTAGCACGTGGTCGCAGCTCGCGAAGACGCAGCCACCACCTCTACCACCGTAGCCGACTCCATGAGTCGGATGAGGATCGGTATGCAGAAGACACCTGACCAAGAACTTCAACACTCGTAGTCTTCTCAATCGGGCCGGAGTCGAAGGAACCACAAAGCCAGACGGCCTACAAAGACAAAGCTAAGACGAAAAAAGACAAAAGAAGAAAAAAAAGAACTCGTGAGAAAGAAACCCTTACTGTGTAGCACGGGAGAGCAAGAAGAGGACGAGAAGGCGGAGGGCGGCATGACCTCGTTAAGGCCCACCAACAACTCGGTCAGAAGGAGGAGGACCCGGCAAGGTCCCCAAATCCGGAGAAAGAAGTAGAAGTTCCCCGATGCGTAAACAAAGCTAAAAATCAAGTAACAAAAAGAAAAAATCTACCTGTGTCATAAAAAAGTCAAGAAGCAACACATACCGACGAAGAAGAGGAGAATCATCAACATCCTCGGCCATCCTCAAACAAAGTACTATATTTCCATCTACAAAGAAAGAAGAATCAAGACAACCCACAGAAAGGAAAAACATGGAAATTAAAGAAATTTCTCACCTATCAGAATGTTACCTGAGGGTTAAGGAGAAGAAGAACGCTGGCCCGGGCTCAGTGGGGCACGTAAGAAGAAGTCCTACCGTGTGCTGGGCCTCTTTTCCACCGTGAGCGAGTAACTCGAGGGATGGCCACCGGCCGGTAGGGAGTGTACTAAAGGACGGTTCCTTTTCGTAAACCCCCCAAGAAAACAACCCCGACCGGCCAACCACTTTATGGCTAACAAACCGGAGGGGTCGGAAGAGGAGCAATCTCTCCATCAATAAAGAGAGATGCATCAACATTAAAATCCCTGCCAAAAGGCTACAAAGATACAGAAACAAGTCAGAAGGAATCAAAAGTACTGGGAAGCATAAAAACAAAAGAAGCCAATAGACTTACAAAAAAGGGGAGGATTGTCGGCGTAATATTCAAATCTAGTCATTGGGACCACCATGGCACCCTTCAAAATCTTCTTGAGGCGCCAAAACACCTCATCAAGAGACAACTCCGTTGGTGGCCACCATCCGAGATGGATCCTCTAAGTGCCGAGTACTCGAATCCAAGATGCTCCCCGAGCCTTCAAAGGTCGTACTCGGTGACAAAGATAACTAGCCACTATAGCAAAGCCTCGACAAGCCGCTCGCCGTAGCTAATCCTATTAAAGAGCGGCCGGGGAGCAAATGACAACTCTAAGCAAATGCTTAAGTCAAGCCTTTCTCCCACCGATCATCGAACAAAAGGGACTCTAGAGTAGGTTTCAAGAGCTAGAGCAGAGCGCCAATGAAAGACCGCCCGATTTCCACGAAGGAAATCGGAAGTATATCATTCTGTTGATTGATACCAGTTCATACATCGTGAAAAGGTACAAGTTCTGATATTACAACGCCGCACACCTAGGTACGCGTATTCTAACGGTGATAAACACACAGCGGATCAACATCGAGTAGGCAATAGTGTTGTAGCGGGTAAAGCTCCTCCTTCACGGAGAATCGAGTAAAGAATAAGTATCGGCGAGCATAGGCTTGATCTCCTTAGCAAACTTGAGTGTAAGGAAGCGAAGACCACCTAGTTCTTAAACGGCTCCATTATCGCCGTAGTCCTCCTGGTACAAGCACGACTCCAACTTTATCAGCCACGATTTATGCAGCCACTAACTCCCACCCTATGCTTTGCTTTGCTATAGTAGGAATGCAGGATAGAAGGAAAAAGCCTATATTTAGGTACATGGATTTTCCTATGCAAATTCTAACATAAATATAATATAGTTCATCAAGTTTTAACCCATCTCATCCACACATCCATCCATCCCATCTATATCCACATCCCACATCCACACATCACCACACTCTCACTCTCTGAGTCGGCAAGGAAGACTCGCTCCTCCTTTGCCTCAGCGACTAAGCAGAAATCCAACAACACCGAGAGGAGAGAAGAAGGGACACCTCTCACTATACGATCGTATGGTACTCACGGGAATGTCCCATCAGGGGACACGGCTATACGATATAGATTTAAATAACTTCTGCGAGCTTGTACACTGGAACCACCAAGATCACCATCATCGGCGATGCCTCGATGCTAGAGGCGATACCAGGCCTAGCCTAGCGTGCCGTGCCACTCTGCCACTCGGCTACGGGGCACCACTGCTGGGAGATCCAAACCTGTGAGGCAAGCGCGTGTAGTACCGGATCCTGAGGGTTCACGTTGTCTCGGGAGGGTGTGGGTCTCGCCTGAGTACCTCCTACATATCACCTACCAACCTGAAGTAGTAATGGCGACGGCTGGCCAGATCAAAGTCGTTTCCGCCCATCGAGGGCAGTGGGTGTGTGCGAAAAGGTCCCATGAACCTAGGAGCGCCAAACCAGTCCTTAGAGCGACAGGAGATCTTCTAGAGGGGGCTCGGCGCCCGGAGTGCACTCGACATGACACCTCCATTCGAGGAGTCGTCCCACGAAGACACTCCTCCCTGGAATCTACTCATCACATGTACCCGCCCACAGGTACTCTCTCTACATAGGGAGTGCCCGGATCACACTCTCTCCCGGCAAAGGACTTGTCCCTGACGACTCAGAGTAAGTAGATCCTGCTAGATCGACACAACCCTCACCACACACCAAGACACCACGCGAGATCTCCCCCATGTTATCCCCAGGTATCGTTCTACGGCACCACGTGCCTTGGCCACACACAAGCATGTATAAGTAGAGGTACAAGTGTGTAGCAAGTATCATGGTAGACGAGGCAGTCTATCCTAGCGGCTGGTGTCTGGGAAGGTTGCGATCAAGGTATTGGCTTGTCAAGCAATCTATCATGCATCCTATCACGAGTTCATTTGTACACAAAGTAAAGGCACTAAGCGACTAGCTACATTGCATGCCCTAATAATAGGATTGCTGACACGAGTTGGGTGGGGACGTGGCACTGCTTTACAGCGATCCACTTAGTGCAGCCATATCGAGTTGTCCTCGTGCCTCTGCACTCACATGCGGTCTCACGGCCGATCCGCCGTCACGCGATGACAGCTACACCGACATATAGCGACAAAAGCAAGGCAAAAGAGCAATCAATCCTTAAGCAAAATCCAATACTCCCAAAAAGGCAACAAGATACGGAGAGGATCCAAATAACTGCGACAATACTTGAAAAGACTGAGCCCTCGTGGGGAGTGCAGATCACTCGGGCGAAATAAAATAGAAGTGAGGATTTGTCGATAAGCAGCACTGGATCCACGACCATGGTATAGCACGGTGCTTCATGGGTGATACGTGTCGAGCACATGCGACTTCAAAGAAGAGGCCTTGATCCTAACTTAACTTAACCAAAACACCCAGCGGTTTTGCGCCTTCGATCGCGGGCGTCATGCAGCCAAGATTTGAGCGACGACGCAGGATGCGAAAGCGAGAGAGAAAGGGCAATAGGAGCATTTGGGTTTATTGGCCCTTGTGGCCTTTTAACACCGCAAGTCACGACTACTATGTGGGATTCAGGGCGTAAGAACGATTAACACAAAATGGAGGAATTGTGACTTGGTTCCGAGGCTCTTTGGCTCACCCGTCATGGTAGCAACAAGTAGCAAAAAGAGATTGGAACACGAGCAACGAGGAGCGGCTACAGGTCCTCTCGACCGCACGACACAACAACGCTCGGGAGCCGAGAAGAGAGTAGCACAACAGGGGAAGATAGGAGGGTTAGTCGGGCATGTCCATATCACGGCCTCGGTCACATCCTCGGTGAGGATGGTTTTCCAACGGTCGATCGAGTTGACTCACACGGCCCGAGAACGAGACATAGACCATAGCCGCTAACTAGAAGAGATAGTCCGGTCTTTTGACCCAATCGTCATGGCTAAGACGGGATCGAACAGAACGGGCTAGCGGGGAAAAATAACAGGTAGAAAGGAGAGGAAGCGGTGGTCTACCCCTTCCAATGCACATGCCACGGCAAAGGCGAGGCATCGGAGAGGAGCGATGCACGAGATCACAAGTGCCCGATCCGCTCATAGGGTACCTTGACCAAGGTGCACTATGCACTAAGCATTCCCCTAGTCGGGATGCGGTTGTCACCACGAGATCCTTAGGAATGCTACGGTCTAAGCTAGGTACAAACATACAAGGGATTAAGCACGAATGATCCAAAAAGAGGAGAGGCGGGATTCACCTTCCTTTGATCCACTCGCCATTGCAATCGACGGGGAACCGGAGGAATGGAATCAAGATAGCAATAGCAATAAAAGAACACCATCAAGCGCAAAGAAGGGGCTTGGGTCCCACGGCGCCTCGATCTACATGACATAGTAACGGTCACTGATCGAAGGAGCCGAAACAAGATGACTCGATCCTCGCCTTACTGGATTAGCGAGAATCGAAGGAGTAATGTAGAGGATGGTTCCACTCTCTTCCCAACCTACACGTCATGGCAAAGGACGGTGGTCGGAAGAAAAAGAGACAAAGGTCTCGCGACGGTTCCAGTAATCCACACCACTCGTAGTGCACCACGACCTCCGTGCAACTAAAGCGAGCAAGAGCTACTCCTTAGGTTCGTAGCGACGCGGATGTCATCGCGTGAACCAAGGAACGCTCCTGGTCTAGGTAGTGCGAGCATACGAGGTGGCTAGGGAAGGAGAAAAAAAGGAAAAAGAAAAAGAAAGGGAAAGAAAAAGAGGTAGAGCCCAATGGTCATGGCGAGCCAACTCGCGACCACGAGCAATACCTAAATAAGTCGGCTCCGTTGGTTCCACGGTGGTCGTTTTCTCGATTCGCTTTCCCCAGTAGACTAGGTCGAGGCGGGTCATCAGCGCCACGGGTGATATCCGCACCGATGTTGGAGCCCATCGTGACCGTGTCCTAGGGTCGAAACAAGATTGCTATGTGGTTCCACGGGGTCAACCAAAAATACAAAGAGAGGGAGGGATCGCGTTCGGGCGTTACGACCATAGAGGGGATCGCACGTTCGGACACGTCGCTCTCAGCCCGGCTCGAAGGCTCGGTCCTCGACAAACTCCGCACAACACACGAACCCAACACAAGACAACATCCACACGGAGTAGCACATTTCCATAGCATAAGAGATATAGACCGGCACGAAGGCACGGCTCGGGCATGTATCGACATGGATGAGAGAATATGAAATGAAAAGCAGGTGTTTTTGCCGACGCCGAGGGACGGCGTCGAGCGGAGTTCGATGGTTGAGACCTTGGCGGGGGAAGAAGGCAAGGTCAGCAAAGGCTTCAACGCGAGCATCGCCGGAGGTGGCGGGGAGGACCACAGCCCAACCGGGGCTTGGCCCTCGGCTCGCTCTAGCTGCCACTGGCCAGCTCTGGCCACAACTGGCCACTTGCGGCTTGCTGCTGGCCAGCAGTGGCTGGCCGTGGCTGGCTGCCGCTGGCCGGCGAGAGGCCAAGGCTGGCTCGCATGTGCCGGATGCGACCGTGAGAGGCTAGATGCTAGCCGCCGCTGTCGGTGACCCTCCCGCACGGCGTAGAACATGGCACGAAGGCCGGTCTCAGATCACGGTTGTCGGCATCTTCAATGAAAGAAGGAAAAAGAGGAGGCTTTTTGGACATGTTTGCTTCACCGGCGGTGGTGCTGGGGGTGGCTCGTTGGCGAGGTGGTGCTGCAGAATGGTGGTGGCCGGTCACGGAGCTTGCGGCGTTTGCCCTAGCCCGGCTATGGCCGATGAGTGGCCAGCCGACAGCCCGCTCGAGGCCGACCATGGCCTGTTGGAGGCGGTCGGCGGCCATCGGCGGCTAGCCCGAGGCGGCTATGGCTGGCCGGGTGGGTGGCCGGGGCGCCGACGGCTCGCACGTGATGGCGTGGCGCTGCTGCTGTTGCTCGTCGAGGCCCAGCCAGGCGGAGTAGAAGGCGGCCGGCCGCGTGGCGAGCGCCGCCGCACTGCGCAAGCGCTGGGCGGGAACGGGCGTTGCGACGCGGCCGTGGCGAGGGCGGAACACGGCGCTGCCGCTCGGGCGCTCGACGAGAGATGGTGGTGGCCCGGCTCGACGTGGGCTTGGTGGAGACTACATCGCTGACGCAGGCGTGGCGCGGCCGGCGCTGCAACCGCGCATCGCGCCGCGCGGTATAGGCACGCGAGCTCGCCCGCAGAAAGGCGGCGCTGGGCTGGCGCATGGGCGATGCCGAGCCTTGCCACGCCGAGGTGAGCGCGGCGGGTTGGGCGCGCCGACGGAGCTTCGGCGTGGCGTGGCACGGGCTGCTACCTGGCGCCCTGGCTGGCTTACCGGGCTCTCAGCGGTGTTGAGCGGCGAAGCAGCCAGGCCGATGCCAAAGCGTGCCCATGGCGAAAGCTGGCAGCCCAGGCCTCAGCTACGCGCGCCGCTTACGCAAGGCGGCCTCAGCAGCGGCAGCCGCTAGCGCCTAGGTGGCTAGCAGGAGGAAGCGGAAGAAGAAGCGGCGGGCGAGCTCGGGAAAAGGAAGGGAGGTAGAGAGCGGCGGCGGTAAAGCTTCTTATACTGGCAAGTGGAGGCTGGGAGCTCCAGGAAGCTCCGCTGGACGGTGGATGTCCCTCGGCTGGCCCGGTACTGCTAAAAGTGCCACGCCGGCATCCATCCCGAGCACGCGTCAGGATGAGCGGCCAGAGGCCAGCGCTCCCGTGTGGCGGCGGCGGCGGCTCCCTGAGCGCGCCTGCTTAGGGGTCCGAGGCGGCGGCATTGCAGATAAACGCGGTGGGCCTTGCTTGGCCTTGCGAACCTCATGAGGGTGGGAAACGAAGCGTCGCTGCGGTTTTAAGAGGAAGGGAGGAGGTGGCTGTTGCGTAGGAAAGCAATGTGCCGGGCCCGGCCCAAGAGATGTTCGAGGTTTTTCCATTTTGATTTAAGGCTTTGAAATGAATTTGAAACAAGGGATTTTGAGGGAAACTTGAGGAAGCGCTGGTCGCGATCAAAAGGAAGAGGATTCTTCCTCTTCATCCATAGAGATACATGTCCTTCATATTTTGCCGAGGAATTTGGAAGTGGATTCAAAGGGTAAATGAGAGAGAGTTTCCACGAGGTTTAGAGATTGAGAAAAAGGATTTCAAAGCGAGATTTTGCTATGGACTTGTATACTCCAAACACCGAACGAACACATAACCAAAAATCGACTCGAGAACACCAGACATCCTCCTACAAGCAATTCTATATGAATGCTATGTTCGGGCGCTTTGAACTCTTCTATGTTTGACCTAGGTCGGTCCTAACAACTACATGCCCCACACATTGTAGGAAAAATTTTTAAAAAGTTCAGATTTTTGGTGTTTGGTAAAACCCGGGATGTTAC